>CM062811.1:18062469-18478083 GCA_031772625.1 Pinus tabuliformis
CTTATTTCTTTAGTTCATCAAGCAAGTACCAAAAGAAGCATCACATAAAACAATGAACACAAGATGTAAGCACATGCCAGGGAAAAACCCCCCTCGAGGGGAAAACCCAGTCAAAGTAATTCTTCCTTTCAATAGTATTCTTTGAGACTCTTCACCCTAGACCTTGACCAAACCTTCCCTCCACACCAAGACAGCCTCCAGAAGATTGACCTCTTCCCAACAACTTCGACTATGTAACAACTTGTAGCAGCCAACAGTCCAACTTGGAAGACTTCGTTCTCCCAATCCAGAGCATGAAATAGAGTGACACCACCACCAAAATTTCATTTTTTCTCTTCTCCTTAGACTCCCCAAAACTCACATTCACTTTGGCTTCCTAGGAACGAACTCTCCTAGCTATCCACTGATGGGCCTCTAAATTAGACATAAGTTAAGGCCCATGCCTCTAAATTAAAACATAAATTAAGGCCTATGACCATCCTTTAGCACATTAAACCTCTCTTTCTACATTAGATAAATTTATTTTTTTTAACTTTAATATATTCATCAGGAAGGTTTATGAACAATTGGATATCTGTGCCTAATATTAATTATTTTTGTGGAATATTATGGAATTATGGCACATATTGTGGAACTCCAATGATTGAGAAAATTTAGGAATGTGTTCCACTAATAAAGGGACTAGATCCACTAGTCAAGGGATTTTGGTGGGGAAAGCTTCCTCCATTCACAGGGAATGATTCCTAATCATTTTGTATAAGTACCAAGTCCAATTTTCCTCCAGATATATATTTTTCATTAGTGTTTTTGTGGAGAGAACTCATATTTCTGTAGCTCCATTGTATTTTCTTGTAGGGATGTAATCGTATTGATGGAATAATGAATATTGGTGTCATGTTTAGCTTCTAAATCTTGTTCTCTTCCATAGGTCTCTTATATTCCTTGGGCTTGGCCATCCCAAGAACCTCAGAGCCCTTTTGTATCATTTTCTTTCCTTCTTTTCACTGCTTATTCACATGCATCTCTTGTTTTTATTTCTTTCGATTTTTTTGTTTAGTATTAATGATTTCTCGTTGTAGGATTGAGTTAAATGGTTAATGAAAGTTCTTTTGCCGAATCAAAAGCATTATTTCATCCTTGGAAAAGCCTTGGAAGTTCATAGAATCATTGAGTTGGTTGGATTAGTCTTCTTATTCCCAAATCTGGATTGCTGGACCTCCTTTTTAGCAAACAATGATAAATTTCTGCTATTTTTTGGAGCATGCTAATGAGCTTCAATCGAGTTGATTCCACTTGCATTAGATCATAAAAAAATTCTAGTTCATAACAAAAATTACCCCACTGCATTTTCACTTGATTAGGTTAGGCATTTTTTAGATTTACTAGCTCACTAGTTCTCGAATTTCTAGATTTTCGGCTAGTAATATTTTTCTATTTTTTAGCATGGGTTAATAGAGGTATTTTTGAATGAATACACTTGGAATGGGGACCTAAGACATCCTAGTTAATAAAAAAAAATTTCCCATCCAATTTGGATTTGATTTTCTTGGTCATTCGATGAACTATATTAAATCTATATATCATGTAGGCAATCATTGTAGGAAAGCCTGTTTTGAGCCCGAATGGAGAAAAATCATCATTGAAGCTGGGATTAGGCCTCTACTTGACCTCCATGCCATCAAGACCATTTTAACCCTCTTTCTCGACACCTAGGTTAGCATTTTGATAGTTTTCAAGTGTAGGATTTTATTTCCATTTCTTCTATCTTCAGTCTTAGATTAGATCTCATCAGTGTTTTATATCATTCTACAAAGTTTTCCTCATGCATGAAGTAGACAACTAGCTCATGAAATTCTTTTTCCTTTAGATAATTGAAATTTTTCTTGTTTGCATGATTTTTGGGTAAATTCCAATGTTTGATGCAATGCAGGTCTTTCAGAAATACAAAGAGATTTCATAGTCAGCAACCTCATCCCAACTTCATCCACCCATGGTCCTCACTTTATTTCACTAAACCCTCACCAATTTCATCGTTTCACGAGGAAAATTCTTGAAGCTTTTTGAGAAAATACAACCATATCCCAACTTTGGTTTTGAGTTCTGAAGTGGTCCTAGGTACTCCCTTGCCTTATTCCATCCACCAACCACCTTCCCCAAGCTTTCCATTACCTTCAACATCCATCCTTTTTCTCTCGGCTGTATCCTGTAGGTTTTTCAGGGGATCCTATAGGTTTCCAGGGGATCCTATAGGAAATCTTGTAACATCATGTTTTGAGGTCGAATTGAGGAAAAATCCTCTAGGAAGCTAGAAAAGGGTCCCTACTTGTCTCCCAAGCCTTTTGACCATTCACCATCATCTCCAAGCCACCTACCACATCACCAAAAGAGATTAGCTTTCACACTCTCACATGAAAAAAGGCAAAAAGAAAAAAAGATTTATTTTATTCATTTGCATGCACAACAATAGAAAGTTTGATGGTTTGAATCTGCATGCTTAGGATAGTAGGATTGCATACATGTTAACTTAGCATTCTTTTGAAGCAAATCCTCTTAGCGGTTAGTTAGAAAATGGTGTTTTTTAGCATTTGATTTTAGTCTCTTTCTTTGTACTTTCTTTTTTGCAATAGGCTAAGGTTCCATTTCGAACATTTCATTCTCTGTAATTAGTTTAGGATTTGGCTTCAGTACATGCACTCCATTACATCATGACAGCAAAGGAAGGACATTGTATGCTGCACATAGCCAATACCTATTAAGTTTGTACAAACCCTAAGTCGATAATTAAAGTCAATAGCCTTGGGAGTTGTAACATTCTTGTTGCAATACCGAGGCTCATCATCCACTTCGCACTTCTGTGCAGCAACAAGATTTTCACACTTCTTCCTAGTAGATGAGAAGTGATGCTCCAAATGAATTTGAAGTGCTTCCTTTTATAGGTTTCATGTGGGGTCAAATGGGTCCTTTGGCTGACTTGATCTTCGCTTAGGCTGGCATGGTGTGGAGGTCACATAATTCATATTTGACTCAATACTTAACCTTTTTACACGATTCAAAAGCCCAAGAAGGGTCTCTTTAAATGTACAATAATTCTATAGACTCAGAATAAATCCTAGAAGTCCTTAATGGGGAATTTGACCTAAAACATGGTGACACAAGCATGCAACCCATGCTTTAATAAGTCACAATGATAATAATAAAAATTATTTTCTTTATTCCTTTGACAAGTACATCACATAGTGACCCAGGTACATTACTAAAGACCGAACGTAGTTAAATTTTCCAACAATATGGACCATGCCTCGATGCTTCCTGTGTCATCTTGTGATATGATCTAGTGCTCATTAGTCATGTTGCCAAGTCACTCTTGTGTTGTGCCATTATGTGTTCAAGGGAAGTCTTACCCTGTTTCATCCATTTGCACTAGCCTATTGAACCTTTTGAGTTGGACATCCCTATGTTAGTTATAGTTTATTACTTCATTAATTCATTCATACATCACATCATCCTAGTTTTTTTTGTGTCAATTGATGTGGGATACATCAAGGCCTTCCTTTGATGGATCTTCTCTTGTCGACCTCAGTTCATTATCTAGGAGATGGATTTAGGAACGAGTATTACCTTGGACCTTGCAAACCTCAGTGGTATGCCTCTTCACAATCGCCAGTGGGTTTACATTATTGGCTCCTATTTGGTCGAGCTCACCAGTTTTCAATGTTAGCTGATATATTCAGACTTAGTGGACTGTACTAGATACCTTGGGATCCATTTTCCTCATTGATGGATCCCTTCGCGTCTATTACTGGTTTTCCTCATTAGCCGATAATTAGGAGGTTTCTACCATACTCGACATCAAATCATACATTCACATGATGTAGATTCCTATTGTTGGGGTTATGTCAAAGTCACTGGGATAGGAACATCTCACTCTTATATGGCATCCTTCCAGGGCTGTGTTAGAGTTATGTATCATTCATGTAATTTAAGGGCTATCTTGTGACACTTCTCTATCTATCATGCGTCCATATTCCTACTGTTGTATACTGTGGAATAGATTGTCATTGTATTTGTTGGTTGTTGAGTCTCATGGATCCATTGTATATGTCTTTCATGGCCATGTTCTAGAATTTCTCATCATGGATATGCAGTCTATTTTATGGTCGCCATGTTCAATATTTTTTTTTGACTGAGCATGGGTATGCCCACCTCGAGGATGTTATCATCACACGTAAGATTTTAGCTCCAGTGTCTTCTGATATGAATTCTCAACTTTGTCTCCTCACTCCTATTTTCACCTCTGAGTTTTGTCATAATGTATTTTTGCCATCATCTTCTCTTCTGACCTCATGCATTAGGGGTGATCTGTTATTAACCTACTTTTCCCCTTAGGGTTATTGCCTCTGAAAAATTATGCTAATTGAACTTTTACTTTCGCCTCATACGTTCTTTTTCTAGTCATGACACCCAGTCACATGGATGATGACTTTGTGAGAGTGACTGGAACCTTTTAGTTGCTCATAGGACCACCTTATGGGAGTGACTATAGTCTTTTCCCTTTTGTTTTGTGCCTACGACTGAGGACTCCTTCAAGATTTTCATGGTTCCTAGGAGATCAGTTTGACTCATCACTTATTCAAGCTGGCCAAGGCTTGTCATGAATAAGTTTCCAGAACTTCTCATCATCTCGAGCATCCACAATCATCCTCTTAATATCTCTCTTCATCTTATTTATATTGGACCACGTGAGAGGGCCAAGATAGCCACAAAGAGCTAGAGTCTTTAGTATACTGAGCTTATGGTTCAGACTTAGATTCTTGCTAAAAGAGACAAAGATAATGAGGGTTATGCTGCTAGAGTCCATATTTTTCCTATTGTAGTAGGGAGACTCTGTCGATTTTTGGAGAGGATACCTTAGCAAAGGTATACTTATACTTTGTTTTTGGATTAATAGAATCTCATGTTCCTTCTCCATATCTACCTGTTTGCAACAATACTACTTATTATTTTTATAATGTTTTGAGTTAATGATATTCCAAGGAAGATGTCTTGTCACCTTTGCATGTTTATGATTGTGTGGAGGTATTGATATCGAGTGTGGATGAAGTAGATCATTTGAGTAGAGTGCTAGGATTCTGCATTGAGCTGAAAACCCTTCACTGATTTGTGAGGAGGCCAGGTGCACACTTTTTCTCATAACATCTAGATCTGTTTGTATGTTGCATGTGTGAGTATTGGTTTGGGATCTATCTATATATCCACTAGACATCTTTCTTTTTATGTTTGGTAATCCTTTCAGACAGAAGATTGCAGAGAAATAACTCCTTACATAATTAATTTCAATAGAATTATTGCTTTCAATGAGAGAATTCTTGTACTTGTCCACTTTGCCTTGGGTTTTTGATGATTTCTCTCATATTTTGATTTTTTGAGCTTCACTAAATTTTTCCAACCCTTTGTAGCTATTTTCAGGGCTTAATTGCCTGAATATTAAGTATTTTTCTGTATTTGAGCATGATTTTTTTTCAGAATTTTTAGGTTTTTTTCCTACTCATTGGCAAAACGTTGCATCAAAGTGACTATATTTTTTTTATTGTTGGATTTCATTTACATACGAGTGACCAACCACTCCCTTGCCCTTACATCTGAGTGGATGGCCTTTTAGCCCTAAAAAATTGAGTTCTACCCTTTGAGTTTTTTTTCTCTGCTATGGATCTAAGTTGGTCTTCTGTCTGCTTAATGGTTCTCGTACAGATTTGATTTCTGATGTCTAATTTCATTCTCTTGGATTTGATTTGTTAGAGACAAGTTTTTGGCTTGTTTTGAGCTTTTATTCCTTGATATTTTTTCTGGTCAATTGGAGATTTGTTAGATTTATGGGCTTTTGTTGCTAATCAACTATTGTTTACGTCCGATTTGATCCATCTTTGGTCAGTTTATCTGGGGTCTTCCATCACTCTAGTCTTTTAAGGTGTTCTTGAATATTTTTTGGGTGCTTTGGATTGAGGCTTGGATTTTTCCTCTAGATCTCATTTTTAGATCTGTTTGTCTTCTTTTAGTGGCTATTTATACCTTTTTCATATTTAACTTTCAGATTCATTTGGCCTTTGGTGATTTTGTCACTTATTTTCGAGTGATATCTTTCTTATCTTTTTTTTTTTGTCACAATTGGTGGTGTTGTAATTGGTTGTGCAGTTGTTATCTAGAAAATTTCATGTGAGTGTGTTTCCATTACATTTTATCACTCTCATCTCATCTTGTTTAGGCCTTCCCGCCTCTAGGGTCTAGTTTTGAGCTTTCTAGAACATTTTCCTTTGTTGAGACATTATGCTACAACCCTAGCATGTTGAAATTGGCTTCCTTTTTCACTTTTGTATTTATTTTTGATTGCTTGAGTGTGTTTCCTTATTTGGGCTTTCTTTCCTAGATTTAAGGCTTTTGAAGTGCTTGGCGTTCTAGCTTGGGCACTTTTCTTTGACATATTTTCGATTACTTTCTCTTTTTGATTTGATTCTTGGGTCAACATATTTGTAGATTTGGGTCTTTTCATTTAAGAATCTAGTGAGAGGTGTATCATTGTAGGCATTGATGTGTTGTAAAAAAAATCTTACTGAGTATAAGTTTAACCCTTTTCTAGATTGGGATGGACTAGTTACAAAAAAGGAATATCCCAGTCTAACATGGCTAGGAGGTTCTCTTACGGAAAATGAAATTTTAAAAAGAGAAATGGGAAGGAACATTTACCTTTGTTAGTAATCAAAATGATATTGTCAGTCATGTTTCCCTTGAACATGGCACCTGTCTGCATCATTATCTTATAGTTTTTTAGTTTTCCTAAGATTTGTACCATACATATGAGTATGTATACTCCTTTAGATGGTTACTCTTTCAGTCATATGGAGCATGCCTCGATGCCTCCTCCATAATTGCATGGTATCATCTGGTGCTCATTAGCCATGTTGCCAAGTTAGTCTTATGTCATGCCGCTATGTGTTCAAGGGAAGTCTCAACCGGTGTCATCCATCTGTAGAAGCCTATTGAACTTTTTGCATCCACAATCCCTATGTCTTTTGTACTTCATCACTTCATGAATTCATTCATACATCACATCATCTTGTTACATTCTCAATTGATGGATGGGGGATACATCAAGGCACTCCTTCAATGGATCTTCTCTTGTCAACTTTAGTTCATTATCTAGGAGCTCGATCCAGGAACTAGTAGTACCTTGGAGCTTGCATATCTCAGTGGAAGGATTCTTTATGATCTCTAGTGGGTTTACATCATTGTCTCCTAATTGGTTGAGTCCACTAGCGATCTATGCCTGCTCATATATGCACACTTAGTGGATTGTACTATGTACCTTGGGATCCATTTTCCTCATCGGTCGATTCCCTTGAGTCTGTTACTAGTTTTCCTCATTGGTTGGTAATTAGGCAGCTTCTACCATGCTTAACATCAGATCATATATTTGGATGGTGTAGATTTGTACCATCAGGGTTATGTCGAAGACCCCAGGATAGGAACACCTCACTCTTATATGGCATCCTTCCCATGCTACATTGGAGTTATGTATCATTCATGTACTCTGCGGGCTATCTTGTGACACTTCTCTATCTATCATGTGTCCATAGTCCTAGTGATGTATACTATGGCATAGATCCACATTATATTTTCTAGTGGCTATGATCTATTTGTTGAGTCTCATGGATCCAGTGTATATGTCTTTCTTGGCCATGTTCTAGAATTTCACATCATGGATCCTGTTAGGTCCCTATAATACTAGTGTATTCCCTTATTATTATTGTCATTTTAGCCCCTTATTGTTATTGTTGTTCCCATATTGTCACCATACCATTATTATTGTGCCCCATAGAAGCCCACTATTATTATTGTTGTGCCCTTACATTATTATTGTTATGTCGGTCTGATTATATTGTGACCCCTTAGACTCTTATATATAGAAAGGAGGTCTTGTCATTTGTAACATTCAAGAATTGTTCATTTGTGTAATGTAAAGGAAGTTTCCCCGTTGAATAGGCTACTTTTTAAGACATTGATCTATCTATTTCTTCTATTTTGTGAGTTGGTTGCATAACAATTGGTATCAGAGCTTTGAATTTTAGGGCTTTGCTGCTTCAAACAGGTCATCGTGAATTTTTTTCTATAAATTTGTCTCTAAAATGTTTTAGAAGCTGAAATTAAAACCCATTTGATCCTTAGTCATGATGAACCTTGTGACAAGATTTCAGATCTTTTAGTGCTATATTTTTGGAGATATGAACTGAGGAAGTCAGGGTTTTTGTAGGCTCCTGAATTCTATCTCAAACAGGTCACCTTGGGAAAATATTGATAACTTTCTCTCTGAGCATCGGATTCAAATTTCGTAAAATGTGAAAGAAATAGGACAGAATTTAGTTTTTTGGGTATTGTTTTTAGAACCAAAAGTCAAAAAAATGACACGTGGCACATCGTACAACTTCTCTCTACTCAAGTAGTCTATAATTAGGGCATCGCAGGTGATTAGGAATAATGCTTTCTTGGAGAATCCAATCACGATCAGGATTGTGGGGTTGGAAATAGGACTCATAAGGCTATTACAGGCCAAAATTTCAAAATTTAGAGATTCTAATTACATAGTTACAAACGTCGCAAGATCAATCTCATAAAAAGCAAAAAAAAGGGTGTGTAGTTTTTTCTAAATTTGCATAAGTTTTTTTGAGAAAGTAGTTTGAAGTGATTCAAAGGGAATTTTGAAGCATAATTATCATTCATTGATGACCCAAAGAAAGAAAATGGAAACACCTAGTAAGCAACTTGAATCTCTACTATGACACATGAAGAAGAGGAAGAAATGCAACATGATATATAAAAATTACGAGACCAAATGCAACAAATTTCGCTCTCACAAAAAGTAACTGAAACCAAGATGGATGGTTAAAGAATGGCATGGAATATAATATGGATGGTATAGAAGCACAACTTAAAGGCAACATGGAATATTTGAAGATAGATTTGACAAAGTTGCTACAAGAAATGCTTACTAATGGCGAAAGAGTAGTAAAGGAAACTCATGATGAGAACAAAATAAATGTTAGTCATGATTTCATATACTGTAATGTTGGATTGAAGACCCACCATTTTCCAAATATCGATACGAGGAATTTTGATGGAAAGGATCCCGTAACATGGATACTACAAATGGATCAATATTTTGATCTCCATAATGTGTAAAACACACAAAAGGTACACATTGCAACCTTATATTTGGAACCCAATCAGTTTATATGGTATCGTTGGCTTTTCTCTCATAAACAAATTGTCACTTGGGCAATTTTTATGGAAGAAATGATAGCACATTATGAGGATACAAAAAGCAACAATTTTTTTAGCCAATTGTTAAATCAAAAACAAAAGGGTTCAATGGTGGATCACATTGAGGTCTTCCAAAAGTTGAATATAAGGGTAAAAGATATTCCAGAGGAGCATAGGATTGATGTGTTCATAGGTAATTTAAAGGATAACATCCAACATGAGGTTCGCCTTTGGGAACTTGATTCATTAGAGAAGGCATTTAGGTTGCCAAGAAAAATTGAAAGAAAAATTATGGAAACAAGGAAGCCTACCACTCACAATTATAAATATGGAAGTGTTGTTGCCACTAGCTATCCACAACCTACAAGTTTGACACCACAATAGTTGGAAGAAAAAATATCAAAAGGGCTTTGTTGCAGTTGTGATAGGAAATACACTAAAGGTCATAACTATGCTGAGAAGAAATTATTTTACATAGATTGTGAAGAGGAAGAAAAGGAACAAGAAACATGAAAAGAAGAGGATACACACCAAGAAAAAACCCTAGAGAAAGAAGAAATGAACCCGAACATATCTTGTAATGCATTGGCTGGAATTACCACTCCTCAAACTATCAATATAGAAGGACACAACAAGAAGAAAAAAGTAATAATGTTGATTGATTCGGGTAGTACCCGTAATTTTATTCATTGTAAGATAGCCAAAGAATTGAATTGCTTCCTATATCCAACACCATAGTATCAAGTGATGGTTGCAAATGGAGGAACCATAAACTTCTCTAGAAAGTGCCATAATATCAAGCTATCCATGGGAGAATATGTGTTTAATAGTCCAATGCTTTCCATTCCAATGGGAGGTGTTGATGTTGTACTAGGAGTCCAATGTCTACAATCTTTGGTTACAATAGCTTTTAATTTTCAAGAAATTTTCTTGAATTTTTTTTTGGAAGGAAAGGAAGTTGAATTAAGGGGTATCATAGGAAAACATGGAAATATAATAAGTTCTAACGACATGACAAGTCTTCTAAAGAAAGAACAATGAGGTGTAATTGCACAATTATGTTCACTAGAGGCTCCCACATTGAAATCATCTATTTCTTCAGATCTCCAAAAAGTCTTGGACAATCATTCCAAGGTATTTGAGACTCCCAAAGGCCTTCCACCTATTCGTGTTCATGATCATGTTATTCATTTGATTCCAGGAAGTGTTCCTCCAAACATCAGGCCTTATAGATATCACTATGCCCAAAAGAGTGAAATTGAACGTATGGTTGCAAAAATGCTAGAGGCTGGTATAATTCGACCTAGTCAAAGTTCTTTTTCTGCTCCAGTAGTATTGGTGCACAAGAACGATGGATCATGGTGCATGTTTCTAGATTATAGGGAGCTCAACAAGCTCACTATTAAAGATAATTTCCTATTCCTCTCATTGATGAATTATTGGATGAATTGCATGGACGAATTTACTTCACCAAGTTGGACCTTAGTTTAGGATATCATCAAATCAGAATGAAGACTGAAGACATTTTGAAGACAACATTTAGAACTCATGAGGGTCATTATGAATTTTTGGTCATGCCTTTTTTCCTTACCAATAAACCTTCTACATTTCAAGGTTTGATGAATTCCATTTTGAAACCCTTGCTTAGAAAATTTGTGTTAGTATTTTTTGATGATATACTAATATACAAAAAGTCTTGGAAGGATCATGTGCAACATGTTGGCAGAGTCCTTAAACTATTGGAGGAGAAACAATTATATGCAAAAACCTCCAAATGTTTCTTTGGAGTACAAGAGGTAGAATATTTGGGTCATATTGTATTTGATGAAGGTGTTAAGGTAGACCCTAACAAAATTAAAGCCATTAAGGAATGGAAAATCCCCACAGCCATAAAGCATTTGCAAGGATTTCTATAGTTGACAGGGTATTATCATAAGTTTCTTAAGAATAATGGGAGAATAGAAGCACCTCTAACAACATTACCAAAGAAAGATGCATTTTTGTGGACTCCAGAAGAAACAAAGATCTTTGAACATCTTAAAGAAGCAATGTGCCAAGCATCAGTCTTAGCTATGCCAGAATTCACAAAACCTTTATTGTGGAATGTTATGCCTCGGGAAATGGAATTTGTGCTATTTTCATGCAAGAAGAAAGACCCATTTCTTTCGAAAGTTGTCCAATCAAAGGAAAGTATTTACACAAAGCTATTTATAAGAAGGAAATGTTGGAAATACTAAAATCACTTAAGAAAGGGTGACCTTACCTAATGGGAAGACACTTCAAGGTAAAAATAGATAATGATAGTCTGAAATACTTTTTAGAACAAAAGTTATCTTCAAAAGAGCAGCAAAAATGGGTCACAAAGATGTTGGAGTATGAATTTTCAGTCATGTACAAAAAAGGGAAACAAAGTATTGTTACAGATGCACTCTCAAGAAAGGATGAGGATGTGGAAGCATTGCTTTGTTCCATTTCTATTATCCAACCAGATTGGATAGACAAAGCAAGGGATGAATGGAATAATGATAAAGAAGTGTGGGAACTCATTCAATAGTTGTAGAAATATCCTAGTGCATCTGATACATTTAGTTGGAAAAATGATTTGTTATGGTACAAAGATCACTTATACCTCTATAAGAATTCCCAACTCAAACAAAATATTCTTATGGAGTTGTACACCTCTTCCATAGGAGGGCATTCAAGATTTTTAAAAACTTACAACAACGTTAAGAAGGAATGTTTTTGGGATAGCCTTAAATTTGGTATTCAAAAGTTTGTGGCGGAATGTTTGGTTTGCCAAGAAAATAAAGTTGAGACAATTAAGACCCCAGGTCTATTAAAACCTTTATCCATTCCAAGTCAATGTTGGGAGGAGGTTTCAATGGATTTTATCATAGGTTTACCCAAGTCCGAAGGAAATAGTGTCATCATGGCGGTAGTTGATAGACTTACCAAGTATGCACACTTTTGTACATTATCTCATCCATTTAAATCCAGTAAAGTTGCTACTACATTTATGGAAAAAATTCAAAAGCTACATGGAAACCCAAAGATTATTGTAAGTGATAGAGATCCTATTT
Organism: Pinus tabuliformis; assembly: GCA_031772625.1. NCBI lineage: Eukaryota > Viridiplantae > Streptophyta > Pinopsida > Pinales > Pinaceae > Pinus > Pinus tabuliformis. The sequence continues at coordinate 18,074,859 of CM062811.1, forward strand.
TCAATGGAAATTTTTGGACAAAATTATTTTCTTGTCTGGGTACTCAGTTAGCTCATAACTCTTCTTATCATCCTCAATCTGATGGGAAAACTGAGATAGTGAACAAATGTTTGGAAGGATATCTTCGTTGCTTTGTATCTGATAAACAAATACAATGGGTCAAATGGTTACCTCTGGCTGAATGGTGGTATAACACTTCCTTCCATACTACAAAAAAAATGATGCCATTTATGGCACTTTATGGATATCATCCACCATCCATCACATCATATTTAAGAGAAAATTCTAAGGTTCAATTAGTGGAAGATCAAATCAAGCATGTACAAAAAGTTTTCCAAATCTTAAGGGATAACCTCACTTTGGCGCATAACAGAATGAAACAAAAGGAAAATCAACATCGCAATGAAATACGTTTTGAGGTAGGTGGCTGGGTATTTCTATGACTACAACCATACAAATAAATGTCCCTCAAGAAAACTAAGAAGGACAATAAATTATCACCAAATTATTATGGTTTGTACAAGGTGTTGCAAAACATTTGTACTATGGCATACAAATTGAAACTTCCTGCATCTTCCCAAGTGCACTTAGTTTTCCATATTTCATTCTTAAAAAAGGTTATAGGTGACAAGCTCCCAGTTCAAACAATATTGCCATAGCTTGATGAGGAAGAAAAAATCATATTATAACCTGAAGCAGTCACAGAAACAATAACTCGTCAGCTACGAAATTGATCAATTCCAGAGTATCTCATCAAGTGGAAGAACTTACCCACTAAAGATTCCACATGGGAGGATGAGAATTTTATATAGAAGAATCCATAACTACTCAAGCATTGAGGAAAACCCTTTTTTGAAGGAGAGGAAAATTTTAGGTCCCTATAATACTAGTGTATTCCCTTATTATTATTTTCATTGTAGCCCCTTATTGTTATTTTTGTGCCCATGTTGTCCCCATACTATTATTATTGCGCCCCATAGAAGCCCACTATTGTTATTGTTGTGCCCTTAAATTATTATTGTTATATTGGATCTGATTATATTGTGATCCCTTAGACTCCTATCTATAGAAAGGAGTTCTTGTCATTTGTATCTTTCAAGAATTGTTCACATGTGTAATGTAAAATAGGTTTCCCCCTCAAAGATGTTATTTTTTAAGTCATTGATCTATCTCTTTCTTCTATTTTGTGAGTTAGTTGCATAACAGATCTGCAGTGTATTTTGTGGCGGCCATGTTCACTGTCTTGTTTTGACTGAGCATGAGTATGCTTGCCTCGGGGATTTTATCAACACAGATGAGACTTCAGCTCTAGTGTCTTTCGATTCAAATTATCAACTTTGTCTCCTCACTCCTACTTTCACCTCTAAGTTTTATCATAATGTATTTTGGCCATAAGCTTGTCCTCTGACCTCATACATTAGGGTTCATCTATTATCAACCAATTTTTTTCCCTAGGGTTATTTCCTCTGAGACATTATGCTGATTGAACTTTTACTTGGGTCTCAGACCTTGTTTTTCCAGTCATGACACCCATTCACACGGATGATGACTCTATGAGCGACTGAAACCTTTCAATCACTTGCAGGACCACCTTATGGGAGTGAATGTAGTATTTTCCCTTCTATTGTGTTCCTGCAACTTAAAAATTCTTCTACTGTCTCATGGTTCCTACGAGATAAGTTTGACTCATCACTTATTCAAGCTGGCCAGGGATTTGATGAATAAGTTTCCATAACTTCTCGTCATCCCGAGCACCCACATTTATCCTCTTAGGAGCTCTCTTCATCCTATTTATATTGGACCACTTGAGAAGGTTAGGATAGTCACATAGAGCTAGAGTCTTGAGTATACTAAGTTTATGCTTCAGATTTAGACTCCTTTCGAGAGAGATAAAGCTTATGAGGGTTATGCTACTGGAGTCCACATTTTTCCTATTGTAGTGGGGAGACACTGCCAGATTTTGGAGAGGATACCTGATAGATGGCATACTTGTACTTTATTTTTGGACTAATATAAATTCATGTTCCTTATTTATATCTACATGTTTTCAATAATACTTCTTATTATTTCTATAATGTTTTGAGCTAATGATCTTCTGAGGAAGATCGCTTGTCATCTTTTCATGTTTGTAATTGAGTGTAGGTATTGAGATTGAGTGTGGACAAATTAGATTATTCGAGTAGAGTGATGGGATTTTGCATCGAGATCAAAACACTTCACTGATCCGCGAGGAGGCTAGCTCCAGATTTTTATCATAAAATCTAGATTTGCTTGTATGTTGCATGTGTGAGAATTGGGTTGGGATCTATCTATCTATCCAGTATCCATCTTCTTTTTGTTTTCTTGTAATCCTTTCGAACAGAGGATTGCTACGAAATAGCTCCTTGCATAATTAATTGTAATATGAGAAGGTTTAATTATTAGTTCCATAGCTAGTTTCTCGATTTGTAGAGGATTAGAGGTAGGTGGAGTATAACCTGGAAGGTTGATCGGTAGCCTTTCCTTTTGAAGGATTTAGGTTACCATAGTCCTTATTTTGAGTAGCCACCAAGGCATGTTTCTGACACATGAGTATGTTGGAAATATTTTGGGAAGAGCAAGATGTGTTTTGTTCAACCATTTTCGTCTCCTAGTTCAGGAAAGGATTCTTGATCACGACAGGTTTAGTAAATGTGGCCTTCAAGAATCAAAAAATTTATGCTCGATGCAAGAAATACTTGGTGAAATTCTCTTCATTGTAGATGAAACAAGGATAATGAGACTTATGTTCTCGTTAGGAGAATTATTTTTCTATTCATCCTATGGAGGATTTTCTTATTTGGCCTTACCTTTACCCTTATTTTACTTCTTGGTTGCTGATATTTTTCTTTGGTAGCTTGAATAATATTAACCTTGGAAGTATTCATAGGAAGATTAGGAGGGGGATTTGATTAGTCATAGTAGGAGAAGACTTATGGTCTCATTGACCAGAGGACTTTCTCACTAATTGTTTACCAATGAAACCAACTACACCATCAACAACATGAGATTCCTTCAGTGGAGCAGGTGGAATAGTATGATATGGTCACGGAACATTGGGTATTATTTAACAAATATTCCTTTGGAAACATCCTCAGTTATAAAAGGAAACAATGATTTAATAAACCATTATGCCATCAAATGATCTGAAATATAAGTTTTGACCAAACGACGAAAATGCCTTCACTCATATATGTGATTAGATATGTGAGCAGAGTTTGATTGTTTTAGGAAGTTCAAAAGTTCAGTACCAATTTTGTAATGGATTCGTAATTGAAAATGAGTTAAAAAAATCATTGTCAATGCATTGAAGTTGTTAAATGAAGCTCTAGGAAATTTAACATAACATTTGACTGCCACACTAGTAAGAGTTCGTTGGAAAAGAAGCAAATGAATATAACTATTATTTAAAAAGTTCTAATAACACCATAAATGATAAGTCATAATATGGTTTGAGATATATTCTCCAAGATTTCCACTAAACTTAGGAATATGACTTGGAGATTTTGGTTGGAATAGCCATCCACCAAGGAGAATGAAAAATTGGATCATTGGTTAGTCAGAGGAGATTTGGTAACTCTAGTGTTGTGATGAATGGAAACTACCTATTGAATTCTATTTGAGGGGAATGGTAACCTTGTGGATAGAGGTAAAACATTGGTGGCGGGTACCTTGGATAGGATGCAATGGGTCGAGCCATTGGAATTTGCATTCTACTAGGGTAAGTATTAGTTTGAAAAGCAGGATCACCCAAACTAGGTTTTTGAGTTCCAGAAAAATCATAATAAGGTTGGAAAGGATGACCTTGGATGTATTGACCTTGATAAGGTGCTTGTGGTATGGTTGTTGTTTAGCCAAAATGGATTTGCGGTATGCCTGCGAAAGGTTGTCAAGATGAAATTTTCATCATTCCTAAACCAGGCTAACTAGCCTATACTTATGACATGCTTTGGACATGTTGACTAACTTGAACCTATGGTATAGTCTAACCAATTGAATTAGATAAGGTTTTTAATACACCCTAAACAAGTTGGGAAGAAGGGATTTGAGAGATCCCTTGTATCGTTTGACTAGATTGCACTTGAGATAAAACCTAAATAGGTTGACTAGTTTGAAGTGTGACTTAGACAAGTTTAAAATTAGGAACCTAAGGCATAGGTTGACTAGGTTGACAGGTTAGAACTTGAGTTGAGACTTGACTAAGTTGACCAAACACAGGTAAGGTAACATTCGAAGTAGTGGTAGCCATCTTTGGAAATGGGGCGTTGGTAGGAAGAGAACTTGCGAGAGGCAGAGTACAAACTTGTAACATTTGATCAACAAGCAGGAACATACCAACAATAGGATGCCCCATACCTAGAGGATAAGGAGTGAAAGGAGGCCACTAACCCCCAACGAGAGTATAAGATAAAGTGGGTTATGGTGGGTGTCCTAAGCCAATAAGAAATGCACCATACTATTGTTCCAAAGGATTTTGGGGTACAATAGGTTGAACATGTTGTGGAATGATCAATAAAGATGAACTAGATTGTATTCCAAACAATGAAGGTAAATGAAAAGTCCAAGAACTAGTCGACACACCAGAAAAATTGCCTGACAACGATTGGTATCTAGGTGGTACTGATAGACCACTGTATAGGTGAGTTTATAGTGAAGTGGAAAACATATAAGTCACTGTAACTTCTGTCAAGTCACTCATAATGGTATATATAGGTTGGGTGACTGTCATTGACTCTATCATGGTTAGAATTCCAAAGGAGTGTATGAATGAGATTTCCAAGGGGAGATCAAGAGTGCATTAAATGGAGGATTTGGATGTAAAGGAGATTTTGGTCGAGTATTAGTGGTAACAAAAGGAAAATATTGATAAAGAGTTCCTATTATGTGAATTAAAGTTTGAGGTTGAGAGGGATCTTCCTTAGTAATATCCTCTATACTCAATAGACCAGGTGGAAGAGGTTCTTCTTTAGTTCATGAAAAAAAGGTTGTGGGTGAGATAAAGGTCGTGAAAAGGAAGGATAGGTTCTTGAAGTATATGTTTCAATAACATGTGTTTTCTTAGGTTGAATTACCTCAGGTTGTAATATTTCTGAGAATACAAGTTCAAGTTCTATAAATTCAAGGTCTAATGTCTCAACAACTTCTGGTTGAGAAGTTTCAACTGTTTCAAACTCACCAGTTTCCAAAGTTGTAACATTGGGTTTGGTAGGAAGTGATGACTTTAGTTTATTAATTTCAAATGTAGTTCTAGATGGGGCAACTTCCGATGTAGCAGGTTTGGTAGTTTTCATTTTCTTATTTTCACAACATCCAAGTGTTTCACGTGGAGGTAAAGGAGGAAATATTTACATTATATGCGAACAACAGGGGTGTTCTTCCACAATTATTTAATTGATTTTGGAAAGTGTTGTAGCAGCTATAACCACCCTCCAAAATTTTTCCTTAGCTTCATTTTGGAGCCTCCCTACCAACCATCCTTAGTAGAATGTCTTACACCATCAACCATATAGGCTTCAACCATTTCTCAGTGTCTTGTCAGGCTGTGCATGTCAGTTTGTTTCACTCCCCTCACAGGCTATCTTTCCAAAATTAGACCATGTGCTAGCCAAACAACTCCCTCAGAAAATTGCGCAATTATGGAGGGGAACCTTCCTTCCCTCCAAAAATTGTGAAATCAGTTGGCCAGCTTGCTGAGCTCAAGAATTCCACAAATCAGTCTTTCAGGTGTCCACCAAAAATTTGCGCAATTTTGGAGGGGAACTATTCTTCCCTCCAAAAATTGCACAAATTGATGGCTATCCTGATGAGCTCAAGAATTATGCAATGCTTTCTGTCAAGATTCCTCTGAAAAATTGTGCAATTCAACCTAGGACAACTTCTTAGCCTAGGAATTGCATAATCTTGGGAGATAGTCACCTATTCCTCCTAGAAATTACGCAATCCCTCTAGGAAAACCAGCTCTGCTCAGTCCAAAAACTACACAGATCCCTCTCCCAGGCTTACAGACTGCTACATGTGCCTTCAAGTCGAATGGTCCCCTCTGGGGCAGAGATATCCTAATTTGCATGCATGGGCTTCTCTTCCCGAAATGGAAAAAGTAAGCATGCAAAAGGCATCCCTAGATCTAGGGAACTTTTCTTAGTAACTGGAGGTTACATGCAAAGATCATTTTAGAAACCTACGGCCAAGTGTCACTTTTTCCTAAATTTATGGCATGCACATCATATCCTCAATCTTATAAAAAATCATCAACTGAATTCTACAGAGCTCAATCCTCACATCGACATTGTAGCTTTGACATCCCACGTCGCATATAGGAGTTGTCAGCACATTCAGCTTAGCTGTTTTGGGGTAAGCCCGCTTTTCATGTCTTGCGCTGTGTTTCTGTCACTTTTTGTGTTTCACTTTGTGTGAGTGCTACCTGCTTGATTTCAATGAGCACTTACTGTCATTTTGAAGTATGCTAGCTTGTAGAAGCACCATTCTTTTTTCGTTCGCATCTCACTGTTGTCGCATGCATGACATTGTTTTTGCACCAATGGTCACCGTTATGGCGTCTCGCTTCACACACATGCATATTTTCCCATTTTCTAAATCCTACAATTACTATTTGCATGTGTGATCATTAAATCTTGTTTACACTTAGTATCACCATGGACTCAAACTTCTCAAGTTTTCAGTCGCCCGTCGGCGGGTATGGGCTGCATTGGCCTGGACCTTTCCTTGCTCAGCTAGAATTTCGCATTTCTAGAAGTGAAGGCTCTACCTTCCCTCTAGAAATTTCACAAGTCTAACCCAGCACTAACATCCAGGCTTGCATTGCATAATTCTGGGAGGTAGTGCCTCGTTGGCCCAAGAAACTGTGCAATGCATTTGCTGGTTTGCATGTCACTACTGACTAAAATTGCGCATTGTGCAGTTTTAGTCCTAGTGGGCCAAGCTGGACTATGCATTGCATAGTTCCAGCACTCAGTGAACCTCCTGATAGCCTGGAATATGTCTTGCATAGTTTCGGTAGTCAGTCTCCCAGAATCCTGGTGAAAATTGTGCAATCTTCACAAAGAGTCACACAAGTATGTTGCATATCAGTCCTCCAGTTTGTTTTGGTTTTTGACTAACAAATTTCTTTTCATGAGTGTTTCTATGTCTCTAGGTATCATGGGTTTTTGTCTGCCTCTCAACAGCATAGCTACAATGGCTTACAAGAGAGCAGAGTCAAATACACCGTTCAGAGCACAATTGGGGATGTAGTCGATCAAGTGTCTATGAACATGCCTATCTATGAAGACATAAAGTTATTCATGGACAGACTGATGAAACCATGCCCATATAGGTTATCGACCCATCCAACAGCTGGTATGGAGAAGATAGGATGAACAGTGCTGTTGATTGCATGCAAGGGTATTCGGGAGCATGGATGTCATTGTACAAATGCATGTGATCCCACCCATTTGGCACACTCACCGAGGTAAAGACAAGAAGAAAGTATCATTGGAGCTGAACATTTATTTCGACAAGCTGATGCGCATTATCACCAACACACACTTGGAGATCATCACAGACACTATGAATTAGTATGTTGTTGGTCCAGCTGCACTCAAGATAATGATGCACATGTTATCAGATGAGTTGGACATAGGAGCGATATTAGTGTACCCGAACGCAATTGAGGCAAGAGTTTTCTTTCAATGGGATGTCATCATTGAGTGCACAGACACCATCACAGACGACCAAGCTTGGCATCAGTTTACTACCATCGATCATTGTAAGGATGTTGAAGAGTTGGTCTTGCCACAATGATCCGAGTGTTAGTGATGTCTTGCATGGCTTGCTCAAGCCTATTTTGTCTGACATGGGTACATGTGCAGATTGTATGTAACATCTTGTCAATTGGAAGTTCAAGTGTCGATAGTTGAATGTAACAATCATAGAGTAGTTGAATAGTCATGAGGGTAGGTGAATAGTAACAAAGGGGAATGTCAAGGGCCACCCCACCCTTCGCTCTATATAGTCACTCGTAACTCATTGTATAGGATTTTGGTTAGCCAAGCTTCCGATAGGAGTATATTAGAGAAATCTTGTAGAGTATTGTAACGAATCTTGGCTTCTCCACTATGCAGAGCTAGTATATCTCTTTGGAGGAGCAGGCGACAATGACTGTAACATTCCTCTGTCAGAACTAGTGGTTGGTCATGGTTGTATTGTATGATTGAAACTTTCACTTGTTAAAATAATAGAGCTAACACATTTCATGCATATGCCGTATTGTATTTCAGCTATCTTGTTTAATCTAAATGATATATGCATCTGTTTGCTTACATAGGTGTGTATAGAATCTTTCTATATATGTATGTATGAATCTTACTGAAATGTTCTGTTGGTTTAACCATCACTTTGGATTGCTATCTTACTTGCCTTCTAGTTTGTGATGCATCTTTCCTTGTGTGTTACCTTCTTAACTTTGTGCTTTCATAGGTTTCCAAGGGGCACACTCACCTCACCCTCCATGTGTTAGAACCCTTCATGCACCTTCCTTGACTTGTTGCATATGTCACACCCTTGCTACCAACATGGACATATTACTTGCCTCTGCGCAAAACCACAGTCAAGGCGATAAGGTATGACTCACTGCTGGGAATCCTACACCAATCGGTCTGAGGTCTAGCTAGGACTTCTTACTAGGGAGATCCCTTGACATGTTGGTTGTTCTATCACCGTCAACATTTCTGGCGCTAGAAGGAGGGCCAAATGACAAGCTGAGTCCTCATCATATTTTTCGAGTCTTCGCACATCTATCATGGATTTTGTTATAGTTCATGCTTTGAAATGTCTATCCAAAGGAGATATCTTTCATGTCGAGAGGGAGTTCTGGGATCACTTGTCACAATTCATGTATGATGGTGAAGGTGAAGTGACTTGGCATGAGAACTTAGATGAATTCCATAAGCTCATGGAGGGCATGGAAGATTTTGATGAAATAGAGGTCTGTTCACTACTCGCAAACACACTTCACGACCACCCATGGCAATGGTGTGGCACACTACCTCATAACTTTGTGCACTCATTCAAGCAGTTCAATAATCGAATAGAATTTTTTTTCCGCCATTTTGATCCTAAAGTAATTGATAAAAAATTTAAAACAATGGAAGGGCCCGCACGAATCACCTATGGAGTTTTTGGAGCGCTTCCATCTATTTATGTTTGAAGCCCCGAAAATTTAGATGACATTTCAATCTCATGGATAGATTTGAATATTTCCTTATCAAATATGTCAATCCCAAGAATAAGTTCAAGCTCAAACCCCGCTAAGCATACTTCGGTGATGGAGTTGTGCAATCATAGATGGATAGGGTCTCTATCACAAGTGACTGTCTGTCGTCCCCTCATCAAACAACTTCACCAGCACAGAGTGATGTGGGAGAATATGCAAGCACATCTGTTCAACTGTCACATCCTCCCGGCATCACTCCTTCCGACATTCGCACAAGTTTGGTTGCGAATCCATTGGGTTATCACATTTATTTTTTACCTCAACCTTCATCTTCATACTCGGATGATCCTCTAGATGACACGGTCTTGTGTTCTTCCATTCCAAACTCTACACTTGTTTTGAATGAGGATCAAGCCATCGGCGGAGTGGGTGTTGCACAGCCAACGTGCATTGTCATTCATGAAGAGTATGAATGCGAGCTTGAAAATCCACCAACAATAGAGGACCATCCTTGTTTGTCTGTACCTCCTCCATTTTTTCTTGACATCCTTGATGATCCTGCCATCCCTGAATTTTCATGTGTATCTCCATCCACAGAGGCACCCATTGTTGATCATTCATAGGATAAATTGTATGTCAGCCCATCTTCCAACAACGGAGAGTAACAATCATTCATTTGAAAATCCACTTGACCTTTCATCTACTTTTTCCAGAAATGTAGAGGGTGAACATCATTACTTCTCATCTACCCCTCTGTGTGATTCATCAAATCATGAGGATGTCGACAAACATCCTGAATTTTCTGATCTTGGGTGTTGTGATCTCTATACTTCTTCATCCAATCACAATATTGATTCAACTATTGTTAATCCATCTAAGACACTAGTCTACGATGATTTATATGTCGAAGAAGTCGAAACCCCACAGATTGTCGAGGCACTTCAGCCCAAGATGATGGTTATGTTAGGTCCTCGATGTCCTGAGGTTGGCTTCACTTTTGATTAGGAAATTTTTCAAACACTTGAGGATGCTTATCACTCATCTATATGAATTGAAGATTAATCTCACACACAGATCATGCGTCCTCCGCTTGAATTACACGATCCCATCGCTCATGCATTGGAGGAATCTTACACAGCAAGAACTCGTGCGTGACAGAAGTTGTCTTTGTTTCTTTCATTTGCTTGAATGTAACAATCAAGAGTTTGCGTATGCTTAACATCTACATGCAGTGTCACATAGCACCATGGTAAGTCCACTTACCTCATGTCATGTACTTGCACTCACTTATGTTTTGTGGACGCATTTAAACCCAAGGTGTGTTTGTCTTCATTGTTATATGTCTCTTATTTGCTGGTTCACATCACTGTGTTGTTCACAAACCATGCCTTCACCAACATGGGTCGACCAATGTGTTGATGGCTGCATTGGAAGTATCACTTCATGTGAGTAGACCCATGCAGTGTTAGCTTAGGAGTAGGAGTAGTGTTATATTTTGGTTTGTTTTCTTGCATGCATGTTTGCTTACTCGCTTTGCATGTCTGTTTGTTTTCCTGCATGTTTTCTTACTCGCTTTGCTTACGCATTTACTTCTAATTTTTGCTTTGTTTTTTGGTTTGTTTTCTTTTTGACATCCATAGGTTAGTTTCTCATGAGATCAGGTGCAACTCTTGAAACAAGCTGGGTAAATTACAAGAGGACTTGTGCAGTTATCCACACTTGGTTATCTGTCATCTTTCCTCTATATGAAAAACTTGTTATCTTCAGTCCATGATACGTCAATGGAAAATGCGTATTGTTCGAAGTGAACCTTGGTAAAAACACAACACTTGCACGCTAACTAGTATCACCTACTCTAGTCGATTTTTTGGGTTAATCCTTGTCAGCTCATTCAAGTAGAGTAAGGTGAGGGGGAAAACCTTAACAAGCATGCCAGAGGTATATATAAACTAATTCTCTGAAGGAAGAACCTCTTCTTCTCCCAATAAGTCAGGATCCCTCTTTTGCCTCTAAAATGAATAAGTGCTATGCACAATTACAAGAAATGAAAATGTGAAAAGAATTCATAAAAATGAAAAATGAATAAGGCAAAAGAAGAGAAAGGCTTTCTGTGTAGAGAGGTCATGCAAGTAACTTTGCTAGGGTACTGACCAGGCTCGCTGGCAGTAGAGAAATTCTTGTGTTCTTGTGTGACTCCGTCGGGGTACTGTCCAGGCCTGCTGGTAGTGGAGGAACACCAGAGATGAAACTAAAACTCTGATGACCATAAAACTTATGCACCAATATACCTCTCATCCCCAATCAAAACAATTGCGTTGACTTGACTTGGAATGTGTGTCGATTGACCAAGATCTTGGTAGATGCTACATCTTACAAGCAAGCAAGTGTGGAAACCAATACGAACAGAGAACTGAACAATACTTTCAGAGGTCTTATATTTTATTTTCACGAACAAGGTCCATTAAGAGAGCTAGAGTTCTACCATTGTGTCACTAAGTGTTGTAGCGACTACAACCACCCTCCAAAAGTTTTCCTTAGCTTTTTTTTGGAGCCTCCCTACCAACCATCCTCAGCAGCATGTCTTGCATCATAAAGCATATAGGCTTCAACTATTTCTCAGTGTCTTTTCAGCCTATGCATGTTAGTTTGTTTCACTCCCTCACAATTTGTCTTTCTAGACTTATACCATGTGCTGGCCAAGCAACTCCCCCAGAAAATTGCGTAAATCAGGTGGCCAACCTATTGTGCTCAAGAATTGCACAAATTAGTCTGTCAAGCTTCCCCCAAAAAATTGTGTAATTCTAGAGGGGAACCAACCTTCCCTCTAGAAATTGCGCAAATCAGTTGGTCAACCTATTGAGCTCAAGAATTACGCAATGCTTCTTGTCAAGATTCCTCTAAAAAAATGTGTAATTCAACCCATGATAGCTGGTCAGCCCAGGAATTTCTCAATCCTCGGAGACAGTCACCTGCGCCAACCAGAAATTGTGTAATCCCTCTGGGATTGCCATCTTTGCATAGCCTAGAAACTGCGTAAATCCCTCTCCCGGGCTTGCAGATTACTACATATGCCTTCAGGTCGATTGGTCCCCTCGGGACTGAGATATGTTAATTTGCATGCATGGGATACTATTCCTAAAATGGAAAAAGGCATCATGCAAAAAGGCAACACTAGATCTAGGGAACTATTCGTAGCAGCTAGAGGTTACATGCAAAGATCATTTTAGAAACCTCCCGCCAAGTGCCACTTTTTCCTATATTTGTGGCATGCGTGTCATAACCTCGATCTTATCAAAACTCATCAATCGAACACTACAGAGCTCATTCCTCACATCGACCTTGTAGCTCTGACATCCCACATCGCATCTAGGAGTCATCAACACATTCAGCTTAGTTGTTTCGGGTAAGCCTGGTTTTCATGTCTTACACTGCGTTTCTATCACTTTTTGTTTTTCTCTTTGTGTGAGTGCTTACTATCATTTTGATGTATGTTATCTTGTAGAAGCACTGTTTTAGTTTTCATTCACATCTCACTACTATTGCATGCATGACACTATTTTTGCACCAACGATTGCCTTTGCGGAGACTCACTTCACACACAAGCATGTTTTCCCATTTTCTGAATCCTTCACTTATTGTTTGCATATGTGATCATTCACTCTTTTTTACACTCAGTATCACCATGGATTTAGACTTTTCATGTTTTTAGTTGCCCGTCGGCGGGTCTGGGCTGCCTTGACCTCGACCTTGCCTTGCCCGTCTAGCATTACGCATTTCTAGAAGTGAAGGTTTTGCCTTCACTCCAGAAATTATGCAAGTCTGGCCCAAGACTAACCTCCATGCTTGCATTTCATAATTCTGGGAGGAAGTGCCTCGTTGGCCCTAAAAAATGCACAATGCAGTTTGCTGGTTTGCATTTCACTGCTGACTGAAATTGCACATTGCATAGTTTCAATCCTCAGCAAGCTAGGCTAGACTATGCATTGTGTAGTTCCTGCACTCAGTCAGCCTCCCAGCAGCCCGAAATGTGCCTTGCATAGTTTTGGTAGTCAACGTCCCAGCCTCCCGGTGAAAATTGTGCAATCTTCAGAGACAGTCACATAGGTATGTTGCATGTCAGTCCTCCAGTTTGTTTTTGTTTTCAACTGACAGATTGCTTGTCTTGAGTGTTTTTATGTATCCAATAATCAGGGGTGTTTTTCTACCTCTCATCAACATAGGTACAATGGCTTACAACAGAGAAGAGTCGAAGACACTGTTCAGAGCACAACTGGGGATGCAGTTAATCAAGTGTCTATGAAGGTGCATATCTATGAAGACATCAAGTTGTTCATGGACAAGGATATCAAGGTGAAATGGAAACAATGTCACATCAAGTAGCATCATCATCAGTAGTAGAAAGTAGTGCACCTGCATGCGAAAAATGCAAGAGGAAGTTTGTTGACAACACAGAGGCAGAGCAAAGTTGCAAGCTCAAGCATATCCACTTGTGATGAAAGCATGTTTGGAGACTGAGGCTATGAAGCGACGATGTGACAAGAGGATCGCATGTAGGTAGAGATAGTGAAATAGAGAAGGAGTTTCAAGTGCTCAAGCGACAACTCAAGGAAGAACAGGATCTCCACAGACAAGAGAAGGAGTTACATTGGGAATAGGTAGAACAGGAGGTGCAACATGCACAAACTGATGAAGCTGCACCCATACACGTTATGGACCCATCCAGTGGCTGGCATGGAGTAGACAGGGTGACAAGTGTTGTCAATTTCATGCAAGGGTGTTCAGGAGCATGGATGTCATTGTATGCATGCATGCGATCCCACCATTTGGCACACTCACTAAGGCGAAGACAAGAAGAAAGTCCGATTGGAGTGGAACATGTATTTCGATAAGTTGATGCGCATGGTCACCAACACACACATGGAGATCAGCACATACACTATGCATCAGTATGTTATTGGTCTAGCTACACTCAAGACAATGATGTGCATGTTATCAGACAAGTTGGATAGAGGAGCCATATAAGTTACCGAGATGCAACAGAGGCAAGAATTTGATTTCAACAGGATGTCACCATTGAGTGCACGAACACCATCATAGATGACCAAGCTTGGCATCATTTCGCCACTACCGATCATCGCAAGGATGTCGAAGAGTTGGTCTTACCACAATGGTCCAAGTGTTAGTGATGTCTTGCATGCCTTGCTCAAGCCTATTTTGTCTCACATGGGTACATGTGCAGATTGTATGTAACATCTTGTCAAGTGGAAGTTCAAGTCGATGATAGTTGAATGTAACATTCATAGAGTAGTTGAAGAGTCATGAGGGTAGGTGAATAGTAACAAAGGGGAATGACAAGGTTCACCCCACCCTTTGCCATATATAGTACCTCGTAACTCATTGTATAGGCTTTTGGTCAACCAAGCTTCTGATAGGCATATCTTAGAGAAAACTTGGAGAGTATTTTAACGAGCCTTGGCTTCTTCACTGTGCAGAGCTAGTATATCTCTTTGGAGGAGTAGGCAACAGTGACTGTAATGTTCCACTGTCGGAACTAGTGGCTGGTCATGGTTGTATTGTATGATTGGAACTTTCACTTCTTAATATAACAGAGCCAACATGTTTCATGCATATGTCATATTGTATTTCAACTATCTTGTTTACTCTAAATGATATATGTATATGTATACTTACACAGGTGTGTATAGACTCTTTTTTTATATGTATGTATGAATCTTACTGAAATGTGTTGTTGGCTTAACCATCACTTTGTATTTCTAGCTTACTTGGCTTCTATTTTGTGATGCATCTTTGCTCGTGTGTTCCCTTCTTAACTTTGTGCTTTCACAGGTTTCTAAGGGGCACATTCACCTCACCCTCCATGTGTTAGAACTATTCATGCACCTTCCTTGACTTGCTACATATGTCACACCCTCGCTACCAACACGGACATTTTACTTGCCTTTGCGCACAACCGCATTCAAGGCAATATCGTGCGACCCACTGCTGGGACTCCTACACCAAATGATCTGAGGTCTAGTTGGGACTTCTGAGACATATTGGAGGTCCAACATCGTCAACATAAATTAAAGTAAAAAATAAAAATGAAGAGGGGTAACTAGGCATATAAGGATTGCCAAGTCATTGGGAACTGCAATATACAATTATGTACATGCAATAAACCTCCCTGAATATTGTGTTTGATGTTCACAATTAAAAAGGCATTTGACTTGATTACCTATGGACGATTTGAAACCTAGTGGGAAATTCTAAAATATACTTGGAGGTACGTGGAAGAAAAGTTTGTAGTAGTGTTTTCTAATGCACAACTGTACGATGGGGGAATTCTGATATATTCATTGTACATGGAGTGCCATCCTATATACCAAAAGGTACATGGAAGAATGTTCCAATATACTATGATTTACGTGGAAAACCAACCATTCCTGAGATGTACCATTGACAAGTAATGCCAACTCCTACATTTAAAGATGTTAGAACATGTCTTCTAGCCTAGACCACTAAATATATCGTTAATGTTTCAAATGATCCTTAGGTTAATTGATAAATTTTAATGTTGATATTGGTTAAGGTTTCAGTTTCAAGGATTGAAATGAATTCACCTAAACTCATAAAGTGAAACTAGCATGAGAAAGAACTCTTTTCATTCAATGAATATCTAACTAAAGAAGGGAAGGATTTTCAAACAATGATGCCAAAAACAAGAACTTCCAAACAAGATCTCCAAATATACTATTCTAATTTAGGAATTCAAAGCTCTAATGCATGAGAAAATGAAATTTTTCTTTTTCTTTTGTTTTCAATTTTCAAAACAAAGAAAAATGAAAATATGGCAAGATTATTGAATAAAAAAATATGCAAATAGACTGAACTGTAACATGCAAATTCCTTTAACAAATCAATAACCAAGTCAAATGATTAAAAAAATATAATTGATACGAAAAAGAAACAAGGCACAAATTATTATCATAAGGAAATCAAACTCAATTTCACACAAATGTTTTGGTTCACACAGAGCTTGGATAGACCAAAGCCTCAAGAAGACATTGTAAACATAATAAAATTGAGAACAAGGAAGGGAAAATGAAATGTTTTTTCACTTAGAGGATCAACGTAGTTAATATATGGGAATTGGTGAGGGTCATCACACTTATAGAATTGGAAAGGTGTGTCAGGTCACTTTTTCTTAGAAGAAAAAGTGTGATAGGGATAATTCCACTCAAAACACACAAATCAAACCCTTACCAAGCTTGAAATTAAGCTTCCCTAAGTCTAATGATAGTTTGGACAAGATAAATAGAGTCAGCTTCATAGTTCCTAAAAGGATAAGCAAATAAAACCACTAAATAACATATTTTTCCCTAGTGGGTCACCAAGTTGTTTTGTGGATGAATTCCTTTTACGAACAAATAAATATCTCTAGAACTAGTGGCTTAGTCTAGAATCAACTAAGATAAAACTGCAATGATTTTCTTAGAGATGTTTGAAACATGGGAAGATAACCTACTTGGAATCCAATGCAAGCTTCCTCCTTCTATTTACTTGTTAGCTCCAACTCCAACTCTAATTTCTCTAAGTGGAACCTGCAAATCATCCAAAACAAGCAAGAGAATAGAAGTATACCAAATAGAATATACAAACAATTCTAAAGAGGAATCCAACGATTCATGTTATACATATGCATAATAAGAAATAAGTATAAGAGAGACAATGCACTTTTGTATTAATAAAAGCAAGAAAATATTACAACCCTTGTAGGTGTTGACCTTGTGAATATCCTCCAACTATGGTGTCCTTCTTTTGCCACAATGGTATTCCTTTAATTATACCTCAAGCACATGGATGGATTATGGACCTCTATACACAAATGATAAGAAGAAGGGCATAATTCAGAGTCTCCAAAAGCCAACTCAGACTCTATGGTAGATGTTGAATTTATAGGGTAAATGAGGTGGCTTGGATTTATCATTCTAGGGCTTAGATCCACATTAGAGGGACGTAAGTTCTAGGAGATAATAGATAATACATAAACATTATAAGTTCAAGATATGATCCAACAGTAAATAGTTAAAACCACTTCTGAGGCTTCTAGAGTGAGAAACTTTAAAATTAATTTTTTATTTTTCCTCATTTCCAGGTGTTCATCACATTTTTTTGGAAAGAAACCTGTGCTAACCAGTGAAGGTTGCATGTGTGAAAAATATGGGATCATAGGTTGTCTTAAAGACAAGTGTGTTGATAAAAAAATTAGGGCTTTTAGCTAATGTAATCCAATATTCTTGTAACTTCTAGAAACGAAATGATTTTGGTTTTGCAGGGGATGATTGAAAAGTGTCAATGGATGAACATTGATTCAAATTCAGGGCCATTTATTTGGATGTGAAAAAATGATTTGTAACAATGTTGATTTTGGCATAGTAGCTAGTTTCCAATTATATTTGAACTTGAGAAAGAAATCGGATTTTTCTAACAGCATGGTCACAAATGAGATAATATGTGTATGTGCATGTATAAATTCTAGTCTTTGAAAAATTATATCGAGATATTTATTCCCGGGATTTTGAGGCATGTGACTAATAATTACATTGAGACATGTGTGTAGCTGCAGGTTAGAGTGCTTGGTATAGTAGGGCAATGAAACTGGTATATTTTTTTATATCTATTAATGCACTAAATGTTGATTTTATGTCTTAGCAGATAGCAAGATTCAGTGGTAGTGAAAGGAAACATGTATCATGGCATACATAGCTAGATATGGACCAACTCAATCGAGAAATAAAAGGAGGTACATTCTCTAGAAGAAAATAACCTTAAGGATTTTGGAGGTTGAGCTCAAGGACTTGGAAGATGAGTTAAAGATATACATGAAAGAACTTATAAAAGTCACTAGAAAACAACAAGAATTGGCCTTGTAGAATTTTTAATTGCAAAAATAGTTACAAGAAATGACATATCAAGTTGAACCCTCAAAAAGGAAAAATGGCATTGGTAGGAAGAGACCTCATGAGGCTAAAAAGGAGTAGATGATATTTTCCTGTTGATGTAGTGGAGAAGAGAATTTGATAAGGGACTATCCCTACTGGTAGAAGAAGAAAGAAAATGGCCCCTACAAGCCATCAAGACACGAATCAATGATGCAGGATGCCGAGAAGGAGGAGGGGAAATTACCTCAAGCCCCTTGACATATACATATATGTGTCAAAGAGATCTCCTATGAATTTTTTGAGAATATAAGACTTCAAGGTTGCTATGAGACTTGTAAATAAGTCTTGATATGTGGATATACATATGTACACTTGTATGATGGTTGAAAGTTCCATGAACTCTGGATTTATGGGGATAAAATTTTATTTTTAGGATTGTTTTATGCTAACACCTATAGGTGGTGGCTTTAATTTATCACTTTCATGATTGACATGATTTTGATTTTAGATTTGTACATGACCGTGTTGTTTTGTGTGTCACTTTCCTTTATGAATTTGATAATGGATCTTATTGTATTTTGTAGTGTTTCTTCTTATTTTTCCTCATCCATTTCCTATTGATGTTATGAAGGGCCTTTGATTTACATAATTGGGTCTTAGAGCCTTGATATAAATCGAGAATGATAGGGATGCTACAAATCTCTAGTGAGAGAGATGAAGAGGGTCACACGTATTTGACATGAATAATAATCAGTTAAGCGAGTTCCAAGTAATGAGAAACTTCAAGCTGGGTAGATGGGCCGGAAATAGGCCAATGTTGAAACATCTTGGAGAGTTACTCCTATAAATGATAACAAGTATAGGTGGAAACATAAGTGGTTATAAATTTATGTATAACATCAATGTGAAAATAAAAGGGAAGGAGGAGGAATTTTGGAAGAGAATTCCATTAAATCATGCGTGCTTTGCTTGCATATAGGGAGTTATATAAACCCTTATTTTATTTGATATAAGTCAATGCTTGTTATGCCTATGACTGAGTGAACAACAAGATGACAACCAAGTAGGTTGGTTTGGTTGATGGAAATAATGGACAATGAGGCGATAAAATGGAGTTCTCTTAACCCTGACCTTGTTGCATAGGTGTTAATATATTGTAGATATGATTATGCTATTGCATATAAATATGAAAATGCCATTTTTCTTGATATGGTCTTTTCAAGGGCCCTTCTTGTGGAAGAGGGAGTATTTAAAATTATTTAATGCATATGTGAATGGCATAAAATGGTTCCTAATTAATCAAGAATCAAGTGGAAAAATGTAGCCTTCATTGATCTATTATTTTAATAGTATGTCAATGTGATTCATAAATTATGCACATGTTTTGTTATGAATAGGGAATTCTGAAGGATACATCGACAGAATGAAAGTATTGTGATTTGTGACATGCTAGGACAAGAGTGGATAATTGAAGAAACCATAGACCCTGAATTTGGATTGTGAATGCATGTGGTAAAGCATAGTAAATACACTAATGGTAGTGTTTCTTAGTTTTTGTGGATAGAGACAGTGCGGTATCTATACTTTTAACACTATTGTATAAATATTGTATTGTTTTATGTGTGTTGTGTATGTGTTGTGTTGTACATGTGCATTTATTGTGTTGTATTATGTGTTGATGTGTATGTGTTGTGTTGTGCACTGTGTATACAAGCATGCGTGTGTAATGTGCTTAGGATAGACAAGTATGGGATTGTTTAGACCTGTGTTGATTTATAATAGGTAGATTGCCCAAGATGGCATTTCCCTAGGCCCACAAAAGTGTGGAATACACCTATATTCTGGTCGACAAAAGATTACTGAGTTTAGTAGTGCCCATATTTATTAGGTAGAAACTGGGAATAATTATAATATCCACCACTAGGAGCTTTCAGGGTTTGGAAACCAATCCAGTGTGTGTTAGTTAAAGAGAAGATAAGAGAAGGAAGTCGATGCTTTTTGGTTTTGGTAAACTGATCCAGTGTGTGTACTATTAGGTTCCTATACCAATAGGAGCCAATATTTTGAATGACTAAGATTAAACCTTGTAATATTTTACATACCTTTGCTTTCTACAAATGTTTTCCATATTAAAAAATTAAAAAGATGTAAAGAGGGTATGTCCTAAAAGAATAATCAAAGGACAAAAAGAATGAAAAGGTCAAAAAAATGAAAATATATGAACCCCAAAATACAAAAAGAGACCATGAAAGTCAGCAAGTCCAAAATGCCAGTACTATTTACTTTTTTTCATAATAAAATATTGTGTGCAGCTTGTAACTCATGCCATAATCCATGGTAGTCAAATTGTTGAAACTTGGCTATTTCATGTTTTCAATTTTATGTTTATAGTTAGAGAATAAAATCTGGCCAAACAGTGTAATATTGGCAGATCATTAGATAGGTTGAGTAAGCAAAAGGTGCTCATTAGTTTAATCTGAGCCCTTGGAGGATATAAGGTTGGAATTAGATAGTTTATTTTGTATAGGAAAGAAAAGATTGATAAGAGTTTGCTAGCCTAAATGCACCCAAATAATGTGAAGAAAAAATGGTAGGATGAGTAACTGGGTAAGTAGTAGGAACGTTGCAGAAATGTCATATGATTATACAAATGCACTTATGTCATCATATTAAATGTAATTTTCAAAAATGCATAATTAGAGGACAAAGCGAAAACAATGGTTCACAATCTAGTTTACTTAACGTTCCCTCATTCATTTTAACCCCTATGACACTTACTAACTTCCCTTTCACAATAAAAATATTAATACCTATAGTTCTTTAAGTCAAAGAGGCCCAGAGCATTTCTTTGACTTCTGGTCGGACCAGACTCTCGGCTTGATGACTTAAGAAGGAAAGGTGTTAAATTCCCCTATAAATCATTCAACCCCCTCACAAAACCCCTTTTCCTAAGGTTAAGTTCTCTTGACTAGGGAAACCCCTTTACAAACATGTTTTATGTAAAAAAACCCACCAAATACATTTATCCTAAAGTACTAAGTGTATGTAAGGCGCATAACATTTCATATACCTAAGTACAATACCCCTTTCGCTCATTTCACCGCATACTAACTTTTTTAACTTTATTATTTAAATTTCTGAAAAACAAATTGTCCTATAAATATTTAACTTCTTTATATAAATTAACCACATCCCTTAGTTTTTGTTTATAAACTATATTACTACCCCGTATCCCACAAATTTATTAAAAAACCCGCCCACAATCCTTAATCCCTCATTAAAGCACCCCTAACGAGATTAAGTATTAAGTTAATCATATACCATTGGTGATTAGACCCATGGGCCCCTTGAAAACATTTTGATCACCATACGATCTCCCTCCCCCTCATCCAACAGCTCACATCCATATCGGGCTGACCTGATGTCTGCCCTTTACCTGCCCGATAAGGTGGTTTTCCTCCTGGCCCCCGATGCTACGTGTCAAACAATGAATGGGATCGGGCGACCCCTCCCGAATACCACCTGCACCACAAAAGCGGTGCGATGGACCTCCCAAACCACTTCCCCCTTTCAATTGAAAACCATCACTGTTCATCAATCAATGAACCTGCCAAAAATTAACCTTTTTTGTTATAAAATCCCGTTTACCCCTCTTTTCATTCTTTTGATGCAACTGTTATTAAGAGTTCAGAAAAGTTGTTGCGACCCCTGCAAACAATGAAATTGCTCACTAACATCTGCCATTACTCCAGAAACGCTGCAGACAGCCCAGCTCATCCATCAATCTGTACCAAAATCGTAGGAACCTCTGCAACCACCATCAACCACCATTTACAGTCAATTCCACCCAATTCCAGGTATTTAACCATGGAATTCCAACTCCATTGTCAAATTCAGAGTCAATTCACCCTCATAACATTGTTAATTAAGTAAAAAACATCAAAATTACTTCCATTTTAACACTTTGAGCCATAACCATTCTGCAAAACCTCCATTGCCCTAAAAAATTTGAATCACCCCCCACGCTCAAATCCACAAGAACTGAGTATGGCTGCCCCAATTGCAATGGATGTAAGGCCCATCTCTACACCTCACTTGGACTTGGACCACCTTCCTTTAGCTGATAAGGATTTTCAAATAAAGGATACCACTGCCCAAGAGCCCCTGCTCAAAGTACATTGCCAAAGTAGGGACAGGTTCCTGAACCATGCTGATGAAATTGGCCTTTGGGAGTCAAATTTTCCCAAGTACCAGTTCCCTAAAGTCCACATTTTTCCTGGGATTGTTCATATGTGCTATGCATTCTATGTCTCCAGTCACAGAACTATCATGTCTCATGACCAGAATGTCCTTTTCACCATCACTACTGAGTCTATTAATGAAATGTTGCAGCTCTAAACAGGGCCAAACCTAACTCCACTCTTAATTGGAGACTTCTTGGACCTGCATCCCAAACTTAGCTCTGCAAAATTGGCCCAATTGTTCCATACCTTCATCAGATAAGAGAAACACATCCCTAAGGACTCCTCCCCATATGTAGCTACTATTTTTTCCCCATGGGGCCAAAATATTGTGGCCATGATATCTTGTGTTTTGGGTTACTCCACCAGTGAGTACATTGATGAAATAATCCTTGCCTTCATGTCCATCTACACTCTAGGGCAGCCTCCTCTTGTCATTTATGACTAAGCCCAATTTATAGCTGATAGGATGCATGATTCCTTAGAATGAACAATGAAAGAGCTTTCAAGTATTCCTCAGTCTTATACCATATGTTCTTATATTACCAACTTGATAAGTTCCCATTCACCCTTTAGAAGTTGGACACCAAAGGTCAGCCTAGGTCAGTCAGTTTTTGGACCCCATTTATGCACCAATACCAGTATCCATACTATTATTCTATTTTCATTGATTTATTTGTACATTCAGTCATGGAAATATTGGCTAGAAGCCCACCTCCTATAATCAGTCCAGAAATGAAGAGAGTCCTTCAATTGTCTAAACAGACCAAAGTGGGTGACTAGTACATTTACCAGAACCATACAGAAAATAGGATATATGGTTGCATGCTTGCACCATATAAGTTTCCCTGATACCTCCCCATGAGGTTGCTTTCCCTAGAATATTATAGACAAATCATTAATGTAGATGAATTCAACTTCATCAATGCCAAGAAGAAGGCTTATTTCAAGATAAAAGACCAACTAGGCCCCTTCATATGCAACTCTAGGGAGGCTGGCAAAGAGGCAGATTTGATATTTCAGAACATGAAGTTCCAAAGAAGTTTTGTTTTGAGATATGATCCTTTAGAATTCATCACAAAGAAGAGACAAAAGTTCAAGCTACGACCTTTCATTCACCATCCTATACCTGAAATAGAAGCATATGAAAATAAAACAGAATGGGTGGAAGGTACCCTAGTAGACCAAGACAACACCATATTAGACGTACAGAATGCTCTAATTGATTTAGAAAAGTAGCTTGATGGTAGATCATTTCTACATGTACCAGAAGAACCAAAAACAACCATGAGTACCCCTCCAGTCATGCAGACTCCTCAGAATGAGGAGAAAATCCCAAAAAGAAATAGAGAAGGGGCTTCCACTTCAGGAATGGCCACCTCCGATTTGTAGTAGGAATCAAACAAGAGGCAAGGGCTAAATCCAACCTCTGAGAAGGAATATATTGTAGACTTAGCTAAGGTCACAAATACAGAAGTAGAAAGAAGTAGGCCTACCACTCCATCTGAAGGTATGCAAGAGCCTTCCACATCACAAACTTAGATGTTGGAAAGGCAGCTTAGTGTTGAAGTGTCTTCTTTTAGAATGCTTGCTGACAAAGATCAAGATATCAAGGAGAGATACAAGGAAATCAAAGCCAGAAATGAGAGGCTTAAGGCCCAAACATATGCGCAATACCTAAAGTTGACTCCCACCAATCAAACAAGGCTAATGTTAGCCTTTGAAATTAAAGAGGGAAAGCTGTAGATGATTTTTGTCAAACCCACAACTCAACAGCCCAAGACAACATTAGATTTTACGAAGGTGGATTTTGAAGTGTTGGCAAGGGATATTCATCCCATAGACCAGATTGAACTACACAAATAGGTTGGAGAGATGATATACTCTACCCTGATAGCTAAAACCATAGTTTCCCATCAGCTATAGAACTCTCTCAACAACATCTCAACACAATTTTAGTTAGAGAAGGCCTCCTCACAAGACAAGGATACAAGGATGAAGTCCTTAAAGGACCTAGAGTTTAAATTGGGACACGATCCCAAGGATATAAAAGCTACAGAGTAGCTTATTAAGAAGAAAAATGATGATATTGCTGCACTTAAGAGGCAATTGAAAATACCTTAGCTGCATCATCCTCAAACTCTAGAAGTCATAGGGAATCAAACCATACATTAGGAGTTGAAGGATTTGGTCTTGAAGCTGAATGATCAAGTTAAGGAGACAGAAAAGGAGTTGGACACTTTAATCCAATTGAAGCAAAGTGACTTGGGGACAACTTCCGAGGATGTCATCCGAACAGTATCAACAGTAGTTCCTTCTACATTGGCAGCATCACTGGCACCCACTACTCCACCTGCCACAACATTGCTAGTAACAACATAATCTACAACAACAACAGGTGCACAGGGAGAAAAAACAACAGAATTGATTAAAGCCATGGAAGAAATGTCTATCCAGGCTACAGAGATGAAAATATTAAAGGAAAATGTGGCAAGTTTGGAAACTGACTGCAAACTTTCCCAACTCAAGAAAAAAGAAGAAGCACAAAAGGCACAGATAATGGGTGAGAGAATAAAAATCCTAGAGAAGGATTTAACACTGGATAAACCACTTGGACAAACCAAGGAAATGCTGTGGGCCAATATCATTGACTTTGTCAATGATATTTGGCCATCAATCCAAGTTATTTTTGAACAAACAGAGTTAGTAAAGGTAGCTATAGAAGCTATCCAGAAAGTAAAGGAGAAATTGGGAGATAAGCCTGAGGATGAACATAGACTCATCCACTTCCTCAACAGCAATAATAGATATGAGCTCCATGAGCTAAATGTAAAAGATATGACTGAGACTATTTTGGAAATAAGGAAGGTCCTTTCCAAAAGGAACCTTATGCTTAACTTCGAGGAAAGGTGCCACAATATGTATATAGCCATTGATAGGTTCATGGATAAATTCCAGATTTTGAGGGAAAAAGGTCTGCCCATTCCTATGGTTATCAAAGAAAAACTCATGACACAGTTTGACTATGGTGATAGGTTCAGAAATTTGGCTAAGGAACAAGCCAACTCTTCATCCATAAAAGCATTGCCAATAGGCAAAGTGTTATACGACACATTTGAAAACTTGTTTTTTTCGGAACATGAGATCAAACATTTATTCCTCACGAACCCCAATTTTTCCAAGTATACTAAAGCTGATGAGATTTATAGGAGGATGATGAATGTAAAATTACCAGATGCAGAACGGTGGGAGACTATGACTGATTTATTGTGATGAATTTACAGCTAAAACTTAGCACACAGTAAAAATGAAGGCAGCCAGGTAAACAGATGAAAATAGGGAAGCAGGGTCAAAGAGTGTTAGGTAAAAGATGAAAGTAAAGAATACTCTAGCATGAAAATACACAACTGCAAGCCAACATAAAGGGCTACAAATCTAATCATAATAGACAACAGTACCAAATAAAAAGGGACAACATGAAACAATTCATTATCTATCTCTATCTTCCTGCAAGAAGATATTTGTATTTCCTAAATTTAATCTCAAATAAGTTTGAGATGTTTTGTAATAATTTTTTGTATATATACTTCACCATTCAAAGTATGTAGGGTGGAATTCCAAACATTTATACAGACTTCTTTTTCTGAAGTCTGAAATTATATTGTATCAATGACTAGATCAGCTAGCTGGATCAAGGAATAAAGATCAAACATTTCAGTGGATTCTTGTGTAAAGCAAAGTTCAAATAAGTATTCTCTCACGTTCAATGTTATTTTTATTTAAGTTTTTCCACAATCTTACTTGTATCTCTTAAAATTTGAATGCTATAACATGGAATGATATCTCAGAAATTGCCTAACTACACTCTGCCTTAACTGTTATGCATATTTAATGTTTTCTTCACAAATCTAAGTTAAGGAATTCTTGATTCCTGCTTAGTTTAGGTTATTCCTTATGATCTATAGAAAAGGATTCTTAATTTCCCTTTGTTCATGATTATCCCCCGCTCTTCATTTTAACCCTGATCTGAGGATTCTTAAGTGCTCTCTCACCGTGGTTAGATCATTTCACCCATTCGACCTACAAATTTTCACTTTACTTTGCTAGCGTGCATGTGAACATTCCCTTTAATGAATTGATCTAGTTCTGTTATTCATCTGTTGACTCCATAGCCCAATGGCTTAAGGACCTTTCTCTATCCATCTGTTCCAAGAATTCCACCACCCAAACTTAAATTCAAAACCAAAACCCCACTGAACATTAAGAACTAGCCTAAAATCCCAGTAAAACAAAGCTAAATTATAGAGAGAGAGCCCTGTCTAAGTCATAGGTTCGCTAGAGCCTATACTTAAAAGATTGGTTTGTGGTTACCTCTGTTGTTTCCTTCTTCTAATAACTTCTAAGGAAAATTCTGAGTGATAACATAGTGGGAACTCCACTGGGGAACTCAAATCCTCAGTCTTAATAAAAGTTTAAGAAATTTTTAAATTTAGATTTTAAGCCTCTTAAAGTAATTTATTAGAAGTTATTTTAAAAAATCTCACATAAAACAATCAAAAAGTTTGAAATTCTGGCTTCAAGGAGAACTCATTATACTAGGGCTAACCTAGATCCAAACTCTGCCCCAGTAGTTGATAATCCTAACCTAATTTCAAGGAAATCCAAAAAATAAGAAAGTTCAGTTAGTCACACACCTTTAGTTAAAGCTAATTCATGTCCCAATAAGTGGTTGTTTTTAGAAGTTCTTACCTTTGATGAGCAATTTGATTTGTCATTATTTAAATCAAAGTCTGAAAGTGAAATTTATGATACTGTCCTAGATCCTAAGTTTATTTCAGACCTTGAAGTTCAAAAAGCGAACAAATCAATTGAAGAGTACATTTTTAATTCACCACAATCATCCCTTAGTAGAGCCAAGATCCATGAGCTTTTTGAACAATTATTCACTACTCTTAGTTCACCATTATTCCCTTCAACTTCTGAAGTCCATTCCCCACCACCATTCATACCCTCACTCCCTCACGAACCTAGCACTGCTCATCCACCACTTACTAGTCCTAGTTCATCCTCCATTACTGTATCATCTTCCAGTACCACAACCCCACATATTATCCCCTCCTAGCTTATAGCCATGGCAAAAAGATATGTTCCTCTTGTTTAGCCTTCCCTGCTTGGTGCTATGCCAACAGACTATCAAAGAAAAATTGTACAATTTGATGGCATAGGACCCTACACTGCACAACACCATGTCAATAAGATGACAAACTACTTTGAATTACATGAAATTGATATAGGTGATGTTCAAATGAGACTATTTTCTCAGACTTTAGCTGGTGATGTTAGAAAATGGTTTAGAGGGTTACCTCCTAATAGTATTGACAATTTAGATGTGTTTTATCAACAATTTTTAAATAGATGGGAGAAGAAAAAGAATCCCTTACAGATCCTTTCAGAATATGAAAATATTAGAAGGGGACCTAATGAAACTGTACAGGATTATTGCACCAGATTTAATAATATATAAAATGAAATTCTAGTTAACCTTAGATCCCCACCTAATTTAGCATTACTAAGTTTTCCTGATGGTTTTGACATGGACATGGCATACCATCTCAGGGAATGAAAACCCCCAACCTTAGAGGAAATGCAAAGTGTAGTAGTTAGTGTAGAAGCTAATTTGTTAGCTAAAAGAGCTAGAGTTAGGAATGAAAGAAGAGGATCTTCAAAGGATGAAGCTTCACCATCTGACCTCAAAATAGATAGTTTAGCCAAAAGTATGGAGAAACTAGTGGATAGATTAGAAAATATGGAGAGGAAACCTCAATGGGATAACCAACAAGCACCTCCAGTTAGAAACCAAAATTTTATGGAAAAAAACAAAAACACTAGAAAAAATAGACCTGATTAGAATATTAGGCCTCCTTTCAAGAAAATTATGCAGAAATATCTCAGCCTGATGATCCAGAACAAGATACACATATCAATCTGATGGGATTAGATGATGAGGATACTATTTTTCTAACCCTAGATGAGCAGGAACTGCATATGCTGTAACAATTGCAAATCTAGTCTGGAGAGTCACTTGATTATAAACAAGGATATGATTCTGCCATTTTTGAAGTGCATAAATAGTATAACCTAAGGAGTAAAAAGAACTATGATATCCCTGATCAAACCAAGAAAATAGTGTCAAATCAACCTAAGAAAATCAAAGAAGCCCCGGTTTCTAAAATTCTCCAGATTCTCCCCAGACAAAACCAGACTCCTTCTAGCCCCACCATTGTAGATATAACCCCTAATCAACCTTCTGATGATCAGCCCTCCACTTCAATTCCCCCTAAAAAACCAATGGACACACCTCAAAACACCAAACTTGAAAACCAACAAAAATAGGTCCCTAATAGGGGAAAAGAAGACCATCCCACCCAAATCCCTGCTGTGAAAATTGCAAACCCTCAAATAGAAAAAGGCCCTTTGCAATTCAATTTGGGAGCAGAGGTTGCTAAGCTAAAGATTTCAATCCCTTTAACAGAGTTAATCAAGAAAGGAACCTACAAGACACAGATAAACCAAACTTTAAACATTGTTGAAAATGAGGATTCAGTCAACCTGTTTAATGACCAACCAGAACTTATATTTGGTCCTGATGTTAATGGAAAACCACTAGAAGGAGGAATACCACCCTTCTACATTAGCCTTAGCATCCATGACAAAATTATTCATAATGCAATGTTGGATTTTTGGGCCTCCCACAACTTAATGCCCAAATCAGTAACGGAGAAATTGAATCTATACATTACAAGACCTTACAAGGACTTATTCTCTTTTGACTCAAGTCAAGTAAAGTGTCTAGGATTGATTAAAGACTTGTGTGTTACCTTAGTTCAACATCCTGCCAGGAGCATCCTGATGGATATGGTGGTTGCTGACATCCCATTGAAGTATGGCATGTTGTTATCTAGATCATGGGGAGCCAAACTTCAGGGATCTTTACAACTTGATATGTCATATGCAACAATCTTTATTTTTGGAAAACCCAAGAAGTTGTACTGAGAAACTTTAATGAAATATATGGTAAATAGCTAGTGTTATCACTGAAAATTTTGTTGCCTGGTTGCTCAGACTAGCTTAAGGACAAAGTGTTTTCGCAGCGCAACATGTTTCGGTGGTTTCGTAGCGCATAATTCATATTTTGCACTGGCTGCGCTACGAAATTGGGGATTTGTTCGAATACACAGCCTCTCGCAATCCATATTATCTAGAAACCTTTTGAGGTCCTCTGGATTTGTTAAGCAGCTCATAGTTCTCCTCAAAAATGGATTTTCTGCAATTCAAGAGTTGGTAGCCTCGGCCATCTGTAATCTATCACAGACAGATGAAATAAAGAGAGCATTAGGGGAGGCAGGGTACGTTGGTCTGCTTGCACAGATGTTGGATGGCAAGCCTAGCTTCTCTCAACAGCTTGCTTCAGTGGTTACCGGAAATCATTGCAGTTCAGAGATTTAGATAAGGAGAAGAAGAAGATATGTGTACAGATGACAGCTGGCAAGAAAAATTGATACTTTATGGTTACCGGATCTTTATTTCGCTTTATGTTTCAATCGAAGTTGTAAAGATTCTGCAAGCTCATTTCGCAAAGTTTGACACATGCTTGGGCATCTTGAACAGCTGGTCTCACCGCCACCATCATCAATGTTTAGAATGAACAACGAATACGGAAGCAGCTCTTATTCTTGTATGTCATACCCCATGCAATCCTCAACTAATTCAGAGCTCCGAGCCTCTGCCCTGCCATATACATATCCAGAAAGTGGCTCTGAACAATACAATTCAATGGGTCCAAATGAATATTACTATGATCCTTCTTGTTAATACGTCCCTTACTTACCTGAGCATTCTGTTTCATCTTCTCATGTAAATACTTCTGATTACAGTGGTGATCGGTATCATAATCCTCTGCCATCTCATAGTCAACCGTGGTACTTGGGAATTGAAGCTCCGTCAAGCTCATATTACCCGCCTGTTACTAGTGATCTCAGTCCTTATTGTTATTTATCTCCATATGTGCAAGATCCAGTAGTCAAGGTGAAGTCAGAGGAAGTCTAAGGCATCGATTTGTTTAGTCCTTCATCCCGGGAACATTAGATCAGGTACAAGATTTTGAAAAGGATATAGATCGGATTACCAGTGGCAATAATACTGAAGGAATATACTATCAAACAATTACTGGTTTGAAAGAGGACCTTTCTGGGGTGCGCCTTATTCCTGCCATCTTGGATAATGGGAAATGATCAGCTTGCCAGGGAGATTGAAGATTCTTTTCCAGTTTCAATCTCTGCTGATCAGAGATCCGGAGAAGGATTGGATAGGAATTTAGAAAATATGATAACAGAATCTGAGCAGAGTAGCTCAAGTGCTTCCGAGGATGATGTGGTTTCAGAAACTGGGGACAACAAATCTTCTTTGAGTGAAAACCGACAAGTTGATAGAAGAGCAGCTCGGAAGGAGCATAAGAGGATGGTGAAGGCAGAAAAGAGAGAAGCTCGAAAAAACGAAAATTCCCAAGGCTGTCAAGAAAAGGAAAAAGAAGGTTATCATCATGATGCGTACCATATATCAGAAATGCAAACTTGTGCATGGAGATTTAAGTGAATACAATATTCTTTATCATGTGGGTCATTTATATTGTATTGATGTGTCTCAGTCTGTAGACCTTGATCATCCACGTGCGTTAGACTTTTTGCGTGAGGATTGCCTTCATGTCTCTGATTTCTTTAAGAAAAATGGAGTAGCAGTTATGGCTGTCCGCGAGCTTTTTGATTTTGTTGTTGATCCATCAATTATGGATGAAGATATTGATGATTATCGTGAAAAGATGCAACAGAAAATCCGGACTAGGGGTATGCAGTCCTCTGCAGAGGATGAAATTGCTGAAGCTGTTCAACTCAGATCTGAACTATCGGTTGGGATTTGCATATAATATAGCAGTAAAGTCTTCACGGGATTATATGAAAGTCAAGAAGGGAATTATGAAACCAGAGATGATAATTCCAGAATCTGCCCATTCTGCATATGATAAAGCGGCCCAATACCTTAAAATCAAGCTATGGCGTGTACCGGTAAATGAAGATTTCCAAGCAGATGTAAAAGCAATCCAGCGTTATTTGAACAAGAATACGGTTATGATTGTTGGCTCAGCACCGGATTTTCCTCATGGTATCATTGATCCCATCGAAGAACTTGGAGAATTGGTCTTGCGCTGGGTTATTTGCTTTCACGTTGATCTCTACCTTGGAGGTTTTGTGCTTCTTTTTGCTCGCAAATTGGGGTATCCAATTCCACCTTTTGATTTCACTGTTCAAGGAGTAACTTCAATATCAGTGGATACTCACAAGTATGGCCTAGGGCCAAAGGGCACAAGTGTTGTGCTTTATCGCAATCATGAAATCAGAAAACAACAATTTGTGGCTGTAACGGAGTGGTCAGGAGGTCTTTATGTTTCACCAACTATTGCTGGAAGCAGTCCTGGTGGTCTTATTGTTGGTGCCTGGGCAGCTATGATGGTGTTGAAGCAGAAGATCATAAACCTTCTGAGGCAGTTATCTCTTGTTCAGGGATAAAAACTCAAGACAATGAACTTTGTTTTAGCCTCTTATGTCAGGCAGCTATTGAAGCTCCAAAGATTATTAAGCTCTCAAGCAGTGAACACTTTAGTGGACCTCATGGGGAGGGTT
Organism: Pinus tabuliformis; assembly: GCA_031772625.1. Lineage (NCBI taxonomy): Eukaryota > Viridiplantae > Streptophyta > Pinopsida > Pinales > Pinaceae > Pinus > Pinus tabuliformis. The sequence goes on from CM062811.1 coordinate 18,107,005, forward strand.
TTATTTTCATTGTCAATAATTGGCATACATCTCATCTTCCTTGTTACTTGAAGACAGTCAAATTTATTGATGAAGACTGGGTTTTTGAAATTGTTTAAAACAGTTTCGCAGTTTCGTAGCGCGCTACGAAACTGCGAAACTGCTGTAGGTGTTGTTTTGAAACGCATATAACAGTTTGATGGCAGAATCAAAAGTTTGCAAAGGAAACACCTCAGTGACATGAAGGGGATCAAAGGAAGCTGCTACAGCCATTCAACATACGCCATGTGTACCTTTAACAAAAGGTGAAAGATTTTAACCTAAGTTTGGAATTTTTGGTCATAAAGTCACTTTAATCTTGGTGATTAGGGTTTGGAGGGAGCTGCATATGAAAAGTTTCGGTTGGCACACATGTTCATCAAAGAAGCTTCCAGCATGTCAGTAAACATATCAATAACATGGTAATATCCTATATTCTTGGGTTATTAAAGGCTTAAGGTAACTACTGCTGCATACTCGGTGACGGGGGACCAGAACCGAGAATTTAGGGTTATTCTCAGCCAACACAGAACAGATCAAAGCCTTCGGTGTTCAAAGCCAGCATGGGACATTAATTGCCCATCTCATGCCATCTCAGCAGAACGAAGAGAAAGCCAGGTGTCAAAGCTGCAAGAAGGAATCAATTTATGAAGAAGATAGAGTTAGAGTTATGGTTGGTTGAGGACTCTTAAACAATACAGTTAGTGATACTCTTCTCATGCTATCACAGCCACCGCCAGAAGGAACGCAGATGTCAAAGAACGAAGTCCATTGTAATTAAAGCCATCAAAGCTATCACTGTAGTAATCCACTTGGCAGAGAACGAATTTTGATTGTAATAAATGCTATGTCTAGCATGATGTAGAATTAGGAGCTTATTTGCTTTAGGATTCCAACGCTGTCAATTAGTGGTCAGCTGTAATTATTAGTCAGTTAAAAGTTAGTAGGTGTCATCATAGGTAATTATTGAGCTCCCCTCACGCGGGAGGAGGGAGCTCGAATCAGGTAGAGTAAGCATTCTATATAGAGCTGAAAGATGAAGGTACAAAGGGTTGGATATTTTATGAAAACAGAGTGCTATTTTGGCTTTTGTAAAGAACAGTTTGCAGTAATATAAGATATATGCCTTTCTTCTCAGGATTCATACAGCATTTCCATGTTCAAGATGTATTGTTTTACTTTGTCCTTCATGTCTTTTTTCAGTTGCTTAGAGGAGTAATCACTCAGAATTCACATATGTGCTCTGACTTCCTGTACTCTTCTATGAACTGTGGTTTTATAAGAGTTATATTTTGAACATTTAAATGTCACATGCCCTGACTTCTATGTAGAGGAAATATCATTGTTTGCTGTAGCATGTTTGACTCCATAAGCCCAATGGATGTATTTGTATATTTGTCCAGCCAACAAGTTCATTAAATCTATTGTACAAGAGTTAGCCCTCTTATCAACATTCAAAATCAATAACGTTTTCTTGAGAGAGCCCTCTCAGGCTAGGGAGGCTAATCCTTAGTCAAAAGCTTGGTCTGAAATAGTTACACAGAGTCTACCTGATCAGCAGCCCTTCAGTGCTTGATTTTGTGATAACAGCTAGGATCAGCCTCAAAACTTTCCTATCTATTTCCGGGAAAACTAGTGTCTTTTCGATCTGATAGTCCCACTAAGATGGGTAGCTATCTTAGAAACAAAAAATCAAAGCAATTTGCGATTTCCTTTATGTATGATAGATAAGAGAGAAGCAAAGGAGACCAATCTGGATATTCCGCTTGGCTCCTTGCTTGATTTCTCTCTCCCTTGATAGAGTTTGCAACTCCTCTCCTACTTGTCCTGCTTTATAGAATACCTATAGAATCAAAGTAACAAAACACCATCAAAGCATCTCGATCTATAATATCATAAACAATGTAGAATCAGAAATACATTCACCATACAATTGCATTCACAAATGACAAGATTCACAAATACATGATTATATGGAGGAAAACTCAAAGAACTTTATTAATAGTAGAAGAGAGGATTACAACCTATCTGTCTGATCCAACATCATCATCCCTGCATCAAAGCCCTCTTCACGTCATGAAAAGCAAGATCACCCAATAATACAATGTTTCTTCTCAAAGATAAACCAACAACACTTCCTTACAAATTAAAAACTTCCAGCCCCCTGATCTCTCAAATGAGGGATCCATTTATAGATGTCTTGCAAGGGTGTGAGTTAGCTCCGGGTTTTTGATTAGTGTCATTCCACTGATAGTTCTTGGTTCCACTTGGATATTTCATTGATCTCTTACTCATCCCCGGGCGAATTCAGAGAGGCAAGTGTCATATGAGAAGTTTCTAGAAGATTCCATGATCATCCACTTAGAAAACTGTCTCGGACATTTGTCCATCCTCACTCATCACACCCTACAGAAGGCCTTTTCAGTATGCATCACACCCCCCATGTGTAGATGGTGAGATGAATCACACCCTGACCATGGGGCAGTTGATATGGTCCAGTTTTGGCTAGTTCTAAGTGGTTTTTCAGGTGGAACTTCTGGGAAATGATGTAATCAGTTGACCATGATCCTTTAGGGTATGAAACATCACTTTTAGGGGTTAAAGAGCCCTTGGTTTATTGACATATGTGACTAGGGTTGAAGTGCCCAAATATGTCTATAATAGTTGCCCCTAAAGCATGAGGTCGTAAATATTTTGATGTCAGGTGAAATGCTTTATCATGAGGATCGGAGGTATTTGAACTGGAAGGTGACCTGTATAAGATACAATACAATACATCATCATCATATTATTTTCATGATCTAGCTGAGGTGGGCATTCCCATGCTCAGATTCATAAATTCATTTTCATGTACATAGGACAGATAATCGTTTGTTGTTGCAAACCGGTGATTCTTTATATGTAGAGCCATCATCTCTTAGCTTGGATGATTATCTGTGCAACTTCTATGTACAATTGATGTCTTTATTTTCCTGAATATATCACAGCCTGGATGGATGAAACTAGATCCGGGGTCTTCAAACTCGTTCAATCTTCGCCTGATGTACAAGTCGATCCATGTGAAAAAATGTTTAGAAGTCGAACATGGAAAGACATTGCCTGATTACCAACCAATAATGTAAGATGTTAATAGGCGCGAGAGGAGTCACCGATAATGATAATGACCCTCAAGGTACTACAGTACAATTCACGTGGTCTGAATATATGATCTGTTGTCAAACACCACGCAAACTCTTTTGGTCAAAGGCCATTGATGTAAACCTATCGCCGGAAGTGAGAAACTTGCCATTGAGGCATGCAAGCTTCAAAGTACTGAAAGGGTTGTTTCTAAGTCAACTTCTTGGATAATGAGCTGCTGTTGACAAGAAGTGACCCATCGTAGGAGGGCCTTGATGTATCCCACATCTACGACATGTAACGAAGAAAATGATTTTTCTAGAGGTGAAAACAATTTGATGATACAAGGTTCAGGAATGGCGGTCATGAAAAATGAAGGGTGAAGGTATTGCAGTGGATGAGGCATTATTTGAATGAATTCTCTTGAACATGTCGGTGACATTGAGATGGATTGGTAGCATTAACCCCAAAAGATGGATGGTATGGAGGACCAATGGTGATATGATGGTGAATGGAATAACCCAACCCGACTCAATCATGGTGATGGAGTGAAAGTGTCATGTTCAAGAGCGACCTACTACGAATAAAATTATTCAAGTTTTCTTCCCTTTTTCCCCAGTCATTGCTGACCAATACCTCTTTATTTTTGTCAAGCTTGAGGAGGATAACATATGCATGTTCTATTATTTGCCCTTCGGGCAAACCTGTCGCTATGTTTTAGAGAGTCTAGTGACAGTGAAACTTGTTCTTGTCTAGATGGACAAGTTTGTCTCTATTGTTTTAACGAGTTTAACAACAAAGATAACTCGGACCTTTTCATGTTTAGAGAGTTTGAAAAGGGACAAAAAGGAAACTCCAGCAGTCCTTTTTTGTAGCATAATCCCTTAAGTCTGAAAAAGTATAAAATAATACGAAAGGGATGACTTTTCGATTGCTTTAGCGAGCCAAAAAAGACAAGCGCTCAATCTTTTTGTTTAATAATCCCTCAGGTCCAGAAAGATTAAAATGTATAGGAGGGATGGCGCTTCCCTTTACTTTAACAAGCTGGAAAGGCTAATAGCTCGACAATCTTTTTATATTTAACGAGTCTAAAAAGAGTTTAAAAGAGACTTGTTTTTTAGGAACGAGTGGTGTTTTGGGTAGCAACTTGTTTCGGGTAAGCTTGGAACTTCTCAAAACATGGTAGTGTGAAGAGGGTGGCTAACAGGACCACTCATCGTAGTTGTTCCTCAAAAGGGTAAACAATCAAGTGGAAGTGTATGATCGGCCAAAAGAATGGAGGTGACGGTAGGAACACAACCAAGGTTCAAAAGGCTGATAGTAGGGTAATCACAAAGGTTATTTATCGAGGGTGGATTCATTTTTTAATGAGCTTGAACCGAGAGAAATTATGCTCATAGGCAGGTTTATTTTTTAACGAGCTTGAACCTTGTGAAAACATTGCTCATAGGCGGGTTTATTTTTTAACGCTCTTGAACCTTGTAGAAACATTGCTCATGCTAGTTGTTTAAAGATGTCTCTCATTGGTAGATTTATTTTTTAGTGAGCTTGAACTCTACGGTAACATGTGCTCATTGTCTTTTTATGTAAGCTATAAATGACCAAAATACGAAGCTAACTACACTAAAGCTAAGGAACTACTGAGGTTAGGTAGGATGGTTTTGTCCTCTGCTGAGGCAAAACACTTCCTTTGCTTCGTCTATGCGATGCAGACAAAGGTGAATGGTGGATTAGACCAATCACCTAACCTAAGAAGTTGAACTAAAAAGCTAAAAAGCTAAAAGCACTAAGAAGCCAAAAAATGAATTTGGTCATTTTTCACTTGCATACAAAGGTTTGCATGCCCCCAGGTATTAAGAAAAGGAGAGTTTCTAGGTCACCATATGGAAGTCCCTGCGGTTAGGCAGGATTGTTTCTGTCAGCGGTAGACAAAAAACACTTCCTTGGCTTTGTCCATTGAAATAGACGAAGGTGAATGGTGTGAGCTTCCAATCACATAACCTGTCGGGAAACCTATCTTTTCAGCTGGGTTTGCCTACCGAAGCAGACCAGGGTGCATGCCCCCTAAGCCTCGTTACATTCACTGGACTACCTGTGGTAATTAGGTGGATGAAATGAAGGTTGAAGAGACATTCTTGATGCAAAGATACCATTTAGGTATGATGTTTGACTCGTAGCTGTGTTTGAATTGGGAAATGAAAGCTAGTCGATAAGTTGCACCATTTGGCCTTCATGTAAGAAACACATCACTCAAAAGAGTGTGGAAACAATAGCTTCCATGCTATAAAAATAGTCACATCCAAGGAGTAGATTGTAATCTAATGGCCTTTGGACTACCATCACATTCATGTGAATGATTTTCCTTTTCAAATTTATTAGTAACTTTGGAAGGATCCTTAACGGTCGACTGGTTCCTTTGTTAAAGCCTGAAAAATTTTGCATCTCAGGCAGAAGCGATGGCAAACCAAGCACTTTCCAAGTAGTTGAGAAAAGGATACTCACTGAAGCCCCTTCATCTATGATAGTGCCAGACACAATCATTTTGTAAACTTGTACTATGATCCAGAATGGTACGTTAGATGGTAGGCAGGGTCTTGCTAGTTGATTCCAATCAAAGGAAATGACTAGACTGCTCAGAGGAGGTTCTGGATAAATGGCTGGATGAACCTCATGAACTAGGGGGTTTTCCTCCTGTTGTAAAGGAGTGGGTGGATTTCCCCCAAGTTCATTAGACTCTGTATTGACAAAAAGAATTTGAACGGTGTTGTTCTCATTCTCTTTGGAAATTGTATCATCTGAAGGTGGACTTTCTGAAGGCAAGACTAGGTCGACTACCATCTTGACCTGTTGACTTTGGTCTAGTATGGAATCAGAAGGTTCAGTTTCAATGATAGGCATTTCGACTGACAATTGAGTTATGCCAGTTGGGTTTTCAACTAGCGACGGACTTGGTGAGAGTTTCTTGTATCCAGGTGGAAGTCATTGCGGTGAAGTAGGATAGTTATCCAAGACACTTTTGGCTTCGTCCATAAAAGGACAACGGTGAAGAGCATGATTACCTTCACATAACCTACATGGAAATCTGACCTTTCCTTTCTGTCCATTGACTTCATTTTCACTAGTTGATGGTGTGCTGTCAACCTGATTACTAGAGGTTGATGACACCAGATGGTGCGAACGGGGAGACCATTCTCTCAAGATCCACAGAATGCAAGGACAATCTTGATGAAGGTGGTCTCCCTTGAGAATTATGCATGGAGATTTTTTCTTGGAAAGTTTAGTGTGCGGATTTTCAGCATACGATGCATGATTGCCCCCTTATTTAACTGACTTCTTCTTCTTCTTTTCCTTCCCTTTCTTCTTCTTCTCAGCTACTTGGTTTTTAGTATCACTAGTTTCACCAAGCGAAGAGGAAGAAGGGGAGGGAGAAACAAGTGAAGTAGAAGGTGAAGGGACAACTTCAGTATCATCTGGTTGCTGATTTGATTGTTGAGGAATCATGGTATTTTGAATGACAGAGGTTGAGAATAGCCATACTGGCAAGCCAATTGTGATTCCTGGAAGGGATAATGTAGCCATATACGGAGCACCAATATCTCCCTAAGAAGAGAAAGGACTAGGATTCCCCCCAAGAGGGGTTCCTTGATTGGTGGACTCCATTATCTCAACCTAAGATCAACGAAGGAATAGGGATGTTATTCTGATTTAAATAAATTTTAATGATGCTTTGATACAACTTTTCTTTTTCAATTTTTAAGAGTCGAGAAAAAGCTAAAGGTGACTCTAGTCGCCTTCAATTTTTAATGAGGCTGAAGTGACAAGTGCTCAGATGGACCTTTTCTTTTATGGAGTCGAAAAGGAACAAAAGTGAATTCTTTAGAAATCTAGATAGAGGGATTACCAAACCAATCGCAAAACTGCAAAATACACCTTGGTGATAAATTATAGAGAAATTACCAAGGAATTATGTACGACAGTCAATCTTCCTGAATGCTGTGTTCAGTGCATTGCGATCGATAGGGCAGCAGACACGACTTCCTATGGATAAAGGATATCAGCCTATTGTGGTCTCCCAATATATACTTGACGGTACGGGGAGCACAAGTCCGTACTAGCACTTGTCATATCAAAGAGGAGGAATCACCCAACCTTCGATGAAAATGATAGTTACCAGGTTTTACGACGCCGGAACATGTCTCTAGCCTAGACTTCTAGATGTGTTGCGTTAGGTTCCAAAGTGTTTTTATGTTCATTGAGATTTATTTTAGAGTTGATCTTGCTTAGAAGTTTGTCTTTTAAGGTTCACCGCATGATGTAGATGTAAAATTCCTAAATATGCAATCTAAAATGATAAAAAATCATTTATTTTTCTTTTAGAAATGAAAATCTTAGCTACTATGGAAAGAATATTACGATTCTTTCAACAGAAAGCAAAGAGCACACACTAAATGCACTTTTCCTAAATCATTTTCGCACACAGTCTAAATGCAAATGCACATGCATGTATTTGTTTTTCGTTTCCTTAATGTGAGAATGCCAAAAAGGAAAACTAAGTATAGATCTGAACTATTTTTCTTCAAAGCGACATTTCAACAATTTCTTTTAAAAAATGAAAGGAAGATTAAAATGAAACTTTTTGATTTCCAATAGAAAATTGCTTTCGACACTTCAAATATTAACAATTCAAATCAAATACAATGATGAAAGTACAATCGACTATCTAGAAGAGGAAGACTTTACGACACTCTTCTTTTGACACAAAATGACAGTTACGACACTTTTTACATCAAAATGACAGTTTGATTAAGCTACTTTCGACAAAGGAGGACTGTAAATGATTGGAATATACATAAAAACATTTATAAATCCTAATCAATGGAGGCTGAAACATGTAAAGGAAAGAGGCTTGAACAATGAGATACTAATCATAAGCAGCAACACAATCAAATAGAGCTAAAAACAAGGACAAACAACCAAATTTCAAAGAGAGAAATGAGATCACTCAGTCATCACACCTATCCTTCAAAGAAATGGGGATGCATCTCACCTGCTACACACGGGAGGTGTGATGCATACTGGTTTCCATTCACAGAAAGTGCGATGGGCCATGGAGAAAAACTAAGTTGGGTTTTTGGTCAAATTTGTAGCTAATTTCAGGGATTAAGGCTGAGCTATTATGAACAGTAAAGAAAAAAGTACATGGGTATGATCTTATGAGGTTATTGAGCTACCACAAAGGGTGCTTAGAATGCTTGTAAGTCAGATGTTTAGTTCATAAACCAACCCGGAGATTGACTAAAGTAGCATTCATCTACTTCGCAATTGCATAGCAAATGCGGTTCGAAGGCTATCTGGCTAACTTTAGGCTCCATCTGTAGTTTATAAATCAAACAACAATAACAAACAAAAAAACTATTCGTTCCCCAGCGGAGTCGCCAATTTATTTCTGGGAAAACTAGTGTCTTTTCGATTTGCTAGTCCCACTAAGAAGGGTAGCTATCTTAGAAACAAACAAGCAAAGAAATTTGCGATTTCCTTTATGTATGATAGATAAGAGAGAAGCAAAGGAGACCAACCTGGAAATTCCACTTGGCTCCTTGCTTGATTTCTCTCTCCCTTGATAGAGTTTGCAACTCCTCTCCTACTTGTCCTGATTTAGAGAATACCTGTAGAATCAAAGTAGCAAAACACCATCAAAGCATCTCGATCTATAATATCATAAACAATGAAGAATTAGAAATACATTGACCATACAATTACGTTCACAAATAACAAGATTCACAAATACATGATTATATGGAGGAAAACTCAAACAATTTTATTAATAGTAGAAGAGAGGATTACAACCCAGCTGTTTGATCCAATCATACAATGAATAAAGTTTTGTGTACTTCATGAATCAAGCAACACTATTACCTTTTTCTTCTTCATTTTTCCTTCTATCTTGATGGTTTGAGGAGTGGTAATTCCTGCTAGTGCATTACAAGATATGGTCGGGTTCATTTCTTCTTTATCTAGGCTTTGTTCCTCGAGTATATCCACTTCTTTTGACCTTTCTTGCTCCTTTTCTTCTTTCTCTTTGTAATCTATGTAGAATAATTTCTTCTCAACACACTTATGACCTTTAGTGTATTTGCTATCACAAATGTAACAAAGCCCTTTTGCTCTTTTTTCTTCCAATTGTTTTGGTGTCAACCTTATAGGTTGTGGAAGATTAGGGGCAACAAAACATCCATCTTTATAGTTGTGAGTGGTATGCTTCCTGGTTGCCATAATTTCTCTTTCCATTTTTCTTGCTAACTTGAGTGCCTTCTCTAATGAATCAGGTTCCCAAAGGCTAACATCATGTTGGATATTATCCTTTAAAGTCCCCATGAACACATCAATCCTATGCTCCTCTGGAATATTATTTACCCTTATGTTCAATTTTTGGAACTCCTCAATGTACTCCATTATTGAACCCCTTTGTTTGAGACTTATCAATTGGCTAAAAAAAGTGTTGCTTTTGTATCCTCATTATGTGCTATCAATTCTTCCGTAAAAATTGCCCAAGTGATAATTTGTTTACAAGAGCAAAGCCATTGATACCATACAAACTGATTTGGTTCCAAATATAAAGTTGCAATACGTACCTTTTGTGTGTTTTGCACATTATTGAGATCGAAAAATTGCTCCATCTGTAATATCCATGTTGCAGGATCCTTGCCATCAAACTTCTTCATATCGATTTTTGGAATATGGTGGGTCTTCGATCCAACATTAGAGTCTATGAAATCATGATTTACATTTCTTTTGTTCTCATCATGAATTTCCTTTACTATCCTTTCACCATTAGTAAGCATTTCTTGTAGAAACTTTGTTGGGTCCCTATAATACTAGTGATTACCCCATTACTATTGTAGTTATACCCCTTATTTATATTGTTGTGCCCCTATTACCCCCCATATTGTTATTTCTGTGCCCCATAGAATCCCCCTATTGTTATTTGTGTGGCTTTATATTATTATTGTTAGGTCGGCTGGATTATATTGTGACTCCTTAGACTCTTATATATAGAAAGGAGGTTTTGTCATTTATATCATCCAAGAATTGTTCATTTATGTAATGTAAAGGAGGTTGCCCCCTCGAAGAGGCTGAATTCTAAGGCGTTGATCTATCTTTTCTTGAGCTGGTTTCATAACATTTGGTATCAGAGCTTTGGATTCTAGGGTTTCGCTGCTCCAAACAGGTCATCGTGGCATTTTCGCTATAACGTTTTTTCTGTGACGTTTCAGAAGTCATAAACAAAACTCATTTGAGAAGAATTGGCGCTGAACCTTGGGTCCGAATTTCAGAGCTTTTCGCCCGATATTTTCGGAGATATGATCTGAGGAAGTTGGCCTTTCTGCAGACTCCTGAATTACATTCAAAACAGGTGACCTGGGGAAAATCGTCATAACTCTCTCTCTGAGGATCGGATTGAAATTTCGTAAAAAGGTACAGAAAGAGGACGAACTATAGTTTCTTGTATGTGTGTTTCAGATTCAAAGGTTGAAACAGTGACTCGTGGCACGTCGTACAAGTTCGCTCTACTGAACCAGTCTAAAAGCAAGTCACTGTGGGAGATTTCACATAACTCTTACTTGGAGAATCCAATTTGGCTCAGACTTGTGGCATTGGAAAGAGGACGCAGAAGGCTACTACAGGTAGCAATTTTAGAACTGGATGATCCGAAATTACAGAGATACATCAGATTCAATATCAGGCTTCTATAAAGTGAAAAAAGGTGTGTAGTTTTTTTTTTAAATTTTTATGTAAGCTTGGTTTAACGGAATTCAAAGGGCATAGTAAAGCATTATTATCGGTAACTGATGCCCCGAGGAAAGAAAATGCAAACACCTAGTAAGGAACCTGAAAGCTCTAGCATGACTCATGAAGAAGAGGAAGAAATGCTACATGATATATCAAAATTACAAGAACAAGTGCAACAAATGTCACGCTCACAAAAGCTAACAGAAGCTAAGATAAGTGGCGTGGAATCTAAGATAAATGGCATGGAATCTAAGATAAATGGCGTGGAATCTAAGATAAAGGGCATGGAAACTAAGGTGGAGGATTCGATGGTAAATTTGAAGATAGATTTGAAGACAGACATGGAAGAATTGAAGAACTTGCTACAAGAAAGGGTCACTAATGGTGAAAAGGTAGTAAAGGAAACTCATGATGAGAACAAAAGAAATGTTAATCATGATTCCATAGACTCTAATGTTGGATCGAAGACTCACCATGTTCCAAAAATCGATATGAGGAAGTTTGATGGCAAGGATCCCGCCACATGGATATTACAGATGGAGCAATTCTTCGATCTCAATAATGTGCAAAACACACAAAAGGTACGTATGGCAACTTTATATTTGGAACCAAATCAGTTTGTATGGTATCAATGGCTTTGTTCTCGTAAACAATTTATCACTTGGGCAATTTTTACGGAAGAATTGATAGCACATTATGAGGATACAAAAAGCAACACTTTTTTTAGCCAATTGATAAGTCTCAAACAAAAGGGTTCAATAATGGAGCACATTGAGGAGTTCCAAAAATTGAACATAAGGGTAAAAGATATTCCAGAGGAGCATAGGATTGATGTGTTCATAGGGTCTTTAAAGGATAATATCCAACATGATGTGCGCCTTTGGGAACCTGATTCATTAGAGAAGGCATTCAGGTTAGCAAGAAAAATGGAAAGCAAAATTATGGCAACTAGGAAGCATACCATTCACAACTATAAAGATGGAAGTGTTGTTGCCCATAGTCTTCCACAACCTACAAGGTTGACACCACAACAATTGGAAGAAAAAAGAGCAAAAGGGCTTTGTTACAATTGTGATAGCAAATACACAAAAGGTCATAAGTGTGCTGAGAAGAAATTATTCTACATAGATTGTGAAGAGGAAGAAGAAAAGGAGCAAGAAAGGTCAAAAGAAGAGGATATATTCCAGGAACAAAGCCTAGATGAAGAACAAATAAATCCGACCATATCTTGTAATGCATTGGCGGGAATTACCACTCCTCAAACCATCAAGATAGAAGGACAAATCAAGAAGAAAAAGGTAATAGTGTTGATTGATTCAGGAAGCACCCACAATTTTATTCATTGTAGGGTAGCAAAAGAATTGAATTGCTTCCTATATCCAGCACCAGAGTGTCAAGTGATGATTGCAAATGGAGGAACAATAAATTGCTCTGGAAAGTGCCATAATATCAAGCTATCCATGGGAGAATATGTATTGACTAGCCCAATGCTTTCCATTCCAATGGGAGGTGCTGATGTTGTACTAGGAGTCCAATGGCTACAATCCTTGGGTACAATAGCTTTTAATTTTCAAGAACTTTTCATCAAATTTTCTTGGAAGGAAAGGAAGTTGAATTAAGGGGTATTGCAGGGAAACCAGGAAAGATAATCAGCTCTCATGGTATGACAAAGCTTCTAAAAAAGGAGCAAAGAGGTGTAATTGCACAATTATGTTCGCTAGATGTTTCCACATTGGAATCATCTATTTCTCCAGATCTCCAAAAAGTCTTGGACAATCATTCCAAGGTATTTGAGACTCCCAAGGGTCTCCCACCTATGCGTGATCATGATCATGCTATTCATCTGATTCCAGGAAGTGTTCCTCCAAACATCAGGCCGTACAGATATCCCTATGTCCAAAAAAGTGAAATTGAACGTATGGTTGCAGAAATGCTAGAGGCTGGTATAATTCAACCGAGTCAAAGTTCTTTCTCAGCTCCAGTAGTATTGGTGCACAAGAAGGATGGATCATGGCGCATGTGTCCAGATTATAGGGAGCTCAACAAGCTCACTATTAAAGATAAGTTCCCCATTCCTGTTATTGATGAATTACTGGATGAATTGCATGGATCAATTTACTTCACCAAGTTGGATCTTCGTTCGGGATATCATCAAATCAGAATGAAGATTGAAGACATTCCAAAAACGGCATTTAGAACTCATGAGGGTCATTATGAATTTTTGGTCATGCCTTTTGGCCTTACCAATGCACCTTCAACATTTCAAGGTTTGATGAATTCAATTTTCAAACCATTCCTTAGAAAATTTGTGTTAGTATTTTTTGATGATATACTAATCTACAGCAAGTCTTGGAAGGATCATGTTGAACATGTTGACAGGGTGCTACAACTATTGGAGGAGAAACAATTATATGCAAAAAGATCCAAATGTTTCTTTGGAGTCCAGGAGGTGGAATATTTGGGTCATATTGTATCTCATGAAGGAGTTAAGGTAGACCCTAGCAAAATTAAAGCCATTAAGGAATGGAAAATCCCCACATCCATAAAGCATCTGCGAGGATTTCTTGGGTTGACAGGGTATTATCGCAAGTTTGTTAAGAATTATGGGAGAATAGCAGCACCTCTAACAACATTATTGAAGAAAGATTCATTTTCATGGACTCCGGAAGCAACAAAGGCCTTTGAACATCTTAAAGAGGCAATGTGCCAAGCACCGGTCTTAGCTACACCGGACTTCACAAAAACCTTTATTGTGGAATGTGATGCTTCAGGAAATGGAATTGGTGCTGTTCTAATGCAAGATGAAAGACCCATTGCTTTTGAAAGTCGTCCAATCAAGGGAAAGTTTTTAAGCAAAGCTATTTATGAGAAGGAAATGTTGGCAATACTCCATGCACTTAAGAAATGGCGACCCTACCTAATGGGAAGACACTTCAAGGTAAAAACGGATCATGATAGCCTTAAATACTTTTTAGAACAAAGATTATCCTCTGAAGAGCAACAAAAGTGGGTCACAAAGATGTTGGGTTATGACTTTGAAATCATCTACAAAAAAGGGAAGCAAAATGTGGTGGCAGATGCACTCTCAAGAAAGGATGAGGATGTGGAAGCATTGTTGTGTGCCATTTCTATTATCCAACCAGATTGGATTAACGAAGCAAGGGAGGAATGGAAGAATGACGAAGAAGTGTGGGCACTTATTCGAAAGCTACAACAAGATTCCAGTACTTCTGATACATTTAGCTGGCAAAATGATTCGTTATGGTACAAAGATCGCTTATACCTCTGTAAGAATTCCCAGCTAAAACAAAAGATTCTTATGGAATTGCACACTTCTCCCTTAGGAGGGCACTCAGGATTTTTAAAAACTTACCACAGGGTTAAGAAGGAATTTTTTTGGGATGGCTTTAAATCAGATATTCAAAAGTTTGTGGCAGAATGTTTGGTTTGCCAGCAAAATAAAGTTGAAACAATTAAGACACCAGGTCTATTACAACCTTTATCCATTCCAAGCCAACGTTGGGAGGAGGTTTCAATGGATTTTATCACAGGTTTACCCAAGTCTGAGGGAAAGAGTGTCATCATGGTGGTAGTTGACAGACTTACCAAGTATGCACACTTTTGTGCATTATCACATCCATTTAAAGCCAGTATAGTTTCTACTGCATTTATGGAAACAATTCAAAAGCTACATGGAAACCCAAAGATTATTGTAAGTGACAGAGATCCCATTTTCACTGGAAATTTTTGGACAGAATTATTTTCTTGTCTTGGTACTCAGTTAGCTCATAGCTCATCTTATCATCCTCAATCTGATGGGCAAACTGAGATAGTAAACAAATGTTTGGAAGGATATCTTCGTTGCTTTGTATCTGATAAACAGACACAATGGGTCAAATGGTTGCCTCTGGCTGAATGGTGGTATAACACTTCCTTCCATACAGCAACAAAAATGACCCCATTTATGGCACTTTATGGGTATCAACCACCATCCATCACATCATATTTAAGAGAAAATTCTAAGGTTCAGGCAGTGGAACATCACATCGAACATCAACAACAAGTCCTCCAACTCTTAAAGGATAACCTCGTGTTGGCACAAAATAGAATGAAACAACAGGCAGATCAACATCGCAGTGAAAGAAGTTTTGATGTAGGTGATTGGGTATTCCTACGGCTACAACCATATAAGCAAATGTCCCTAAAGCAAGCTAAGAAGGATAATAAATTATCACCAAAGTATTATGGTCCGTACAAGGTGTTGCAAAAGATTGGTACTATGGCATACAAATTGGAGCTTCCTGCAGCTTCTCGATTGCACCCAGTCTTCCATGTTTCATGTTTAAAGAAGGTTATAGGTGACAAGCTCCCAATTCAAACAATATTGCCAGAACTTGATGAGGAAGGAAAAATTATATTGGAACCGGAAGCAGTCATAGAAACAAGAACTCGACAGCTACGAAATCGATCAATTTCAGAGTATCTTATCAAGTGGAAGAACTTATCCGCTGAAGATTCCACATGGGAGGATGAGAATTTTATGCAGAAGTATCCAGAACTACTCAAGCGTTGAGGACAACACTTTTTTGAAGGAGAGGGGCATGTTGGGTCCCTATAATACTAGTGATTACCCCATTACTATTGTAGTTATACCCCTTATTTATATTGTTGTGCCCCTATTACCCCCCATATTGTTATTTCTGTGCCCCATAGAATCCCCCTATTGTTATTTGTGTGGCTTTATATTATTATTGTTAGGTCGGCTGGATTATATTGTGACTCCTTAGACTCTTATATATAGAAAGGAGGTTTTGTCATTTGTATCATCCAAGAATTATTCATTTATGTAATGTAAAGGAGGTTGCCCCCTCGAAGAGGCTGAATTCTAAGGCGTTGATCTATCTTTTCTATCTTTTCTTGAGCTGGTTTCATAACAAACTTTGTCAAATTTTTCTTCAAATATTCCATGCCTATCTTCAAATCGTCCATCTTAGCTTCCATGTCATTAATCTTAGCTTCCATGGCATCCACCTTAGCTTCTACACCTTTCTTTAAACAAGCCATCTTAGCTTCTATGCCTTTCTTTAAACCATCCATCTTAGCTTCTACATATTTCTTTAAACCATCCATCTTAGATTCTGTTCCTTATTGTGCAAGTGACACTTGTTGCACTTGGTCTTGTAATTTTGATATATCATGTTGCATTTCTTCCTCTTCTTCATGAGTCATGCTAGAGCTTTCAGGTTGCTTACTAGGTGTTTGCATTTTCTTTCCTCAGGGCATAAATTACCAATAATAATGCTTTACTATGCCCTCTACGTCCTCTTTCCAATGCCACCAGTCTGATCCAAATTGGATTCTCAAGAAAGATTTATGCACAATCTCCCAAGATGACCTGATTATAGACCTTTCTAGAATAGCAAACTTGTATGAAGTGCCACATGTCACTGTTTAGACCTTTGGCTCTTAAAAATATCTACAAGAAACTACAGTCTATCCTCTTTCTATAACTTTTGATGAACTTTCAATCCGATGCCTAGAGAGAAAGTTATGACGATTTTCCCCAGGTCACCTATTTGAAATGTAATTCAGGAGTCTGCAGAAAGACCAACTTCCTCAGACCATATCTCCGCAAATATAGCGTAAAAAGTTCTGAAATTTGGACCCAAGGTTCAACACGATTTCTTCTCAAATGGTTTTTTTTTTAGCTTTCGAAATGTCGTAGAAAAAAAGTTATAGCGAAAATTCCACGATGACCTATTTGGAGCAGCAAAACCCTAGAATCCAAAGCTCTGATACTAGATGTTATGAAACCAGCTCAAGAAAAGAGAGAAAAGGTAGATCAATGCCTTAGAATTTAGCCTCTTCTAGGGGGAAACCTCCTTTACATTACATAAATGAACAATTCTTATATGATTCAAATGACAAAACCTCCTTTCTATATATAGGAGTCTAAGTAGTCACAATATAACCCAACCAACCTAACAATAATAATATAAAGCCACAAAAATAACAATAGAGGGATTCTATGGGGCACAGTAATAACAATATGGGCATAATAGGGGCACAACAATATTAATAAGGGATGCAACTACAATAGTAATGGGGTAATCATAGGTATTATAGGGACCCAACATCATCCTCCCAGCATCAAAGCCCTCTTCACCTCATGAAAAGCAAGATCACCCAACAATACAATGTCTCTTCTCAAAGATAAACCAACAACACTTCCTTACAAATTACAAACTTTGAGCCCCCTGATCTCTCAGATGAGGGATCCATTTATAGATGTCTTGGAAGGGTGTGAGTCATCTTTGGGTTTTTGATTAATGTCATTCCACTGATAGTTCTTTGTTCCACTTGGAGATTTCATTGATCTCTTACTCATCCCTGGGTGAATTCAGAGAGGCAAGTGTCATATGAGAAGTTTCTGGAAGATTCCATGATCATCCACTTAGAAAAATGTCTCGAACATTTGTCCATCCTCGCTCATCACACCCTACAGAAGGCCTTTTCAATATGCATCGCACCCCCTCTGTGTAGAAGGTGAGATGCATCACACCTTGACCATGGGGTAGTCAGTATGGTCTAGTTTTGGCTAGTTCTGAGAGGTTTTTGAGGTGGAACTTCTGGGAAATGATGTAATCAGTTGACCATGATCATTTAGGGTATGAAACAACACTTTTAGGGGTTAAAGAGCCCTTGGTTTATCGACATATGTGACTGGGGTTGAAGTGCCCAAATATATCTATAACACTATCTACTCCATACATTCTGACATCAATTCCTTTGTCCTGTATAATGCTGATCAAACACAAGAAACTCTTTTAGACAATGCTGATACAGAACCAAAATAAATTGCAATTTCAGGATAGAGGAAACTATCCAAACTTTAGAACTTTCCACTAAACGAGATAGTCAAAATGAGGAAAAGTTTGTGGCACCAGATGATAAAAATTTTGAACATGAGATATTATGGCATGTTGAATTTGATGGATTAGTAAATAAGTTTGCAGCAAGAGCAGGAGTTTGGATATACAATCTAGAGAATAATCACTCAGAAGGTCATGCATATAGAATAAATTTTAAATGCACTAATAATATGGCTGAGTATGAAGCACTAATTTTAGGTCTTAAATTAGTTAGAAATCTAGGGGCCAAAAGAGTCTCTGTCATGGGAGACTTTGAATTGGTTATAAAAAAATTGATGCTGTATATATGACCAAAGACCCTAGATTAATTTGTTATAGAGGAACCATTATAGAAATACTAAACACTTTATAAGAAACCAAGCTTGCTATAATTCCTAGAAAACATAATATGCAGGCTCATAGTTTAAAAATGTTTTCCAGCACCTGCAAGTTACCCTTTCAACCTAACTATCAATACACTACTGAAGTTAGGCACAAACATGCAATTCCTGACAATTTGAAGCACTGGCAAATATTTGCTGATGAAAAGGAAATAAACAACCTTTTGATCTTAGAAGAAGAGTTTGTAAATAGTAATATATATGTTTTCACATCAATATATCCTAACATTAAAAATGAGTTAGCACTAAATCAGATAGAAGGTGAAGAAATAGATAGATTTCATCCCACTAAATTTACAAAATCAGATGTAGAAAACCTAAAGCAAGTTGAGATTGATGAAATAATTAATGAAGACACTGAAGTAATCAATCTCAAAGACAATTTCTTACCTAAGGGATTAACCCCTTTGGAAGATTTGTTTGATTCAAATGATGTTCCTAGAAAGCCTAAAATGGAACCTTTGAAATCTGATATAGAGGAGTGTAATATAGGCATTGAGGAAAATCCAAAATTGATCAAACTTTCAAAATCACTACCTCCAACTGAAAAAGTGAAATACATCGAGTTATTAAAAGAATTTCAAGATGTCTTTTCTTGGAGTTATAAGGACCTCAAGTCCTATGACACCAACATCATACAACACACAATCCCTATAAAAGAAAATAAAAAACCTTTCAGACAAAAACTTAGAAGGATAAATCCTATCCTATTACCTTCAATTGAAAAGGAAATCCAGAGAATGTATGATGCTAATATAATTGCACCAATCAGATTTTCTGATTGGGTTTCTAACTTGGTGTCAACTAGGAAGAAAAATGGCGAGATCAGACTCCGTGTGGACCTTAGGAACCTCAACAAAGTATCACTTAAATACAATTACCCTCTCCCCAAAATGGATCACATTTTACAAAGGGTAGTTGGATCAACCATAATCTCATTATTAGATGGGTTTTCTGGTTACAATCAGATCTTAGTTCATCTTGATGACCAAGCCAAAATTTCCTTTACTACTCCTTGGGCCACATTCATGTATGTGAAAATGCCTTTTGGACTAATGAATGCAAGAGCCACTTTCCAAAGGGCTATGGATATAGCCTTTGCCAAAGAAATTCATTATTTCCTTGTGATATATCTAGATGACATTACTGTGTTTTCAAAATACGACAGTAAACATTTGGATCATCTAAGGCAGGTTTTTATAAATGCAGGAAGTATGGAATTTCTTTGAAGCTGAGGAAGTCTTTATTTGGGTTAGAAGAAGGAAAGTTACTAGGTCATATAATTTTAAAAGATGGTATCCAAATAGACCCTGCAAGAATAGAAGCCACCTTACAGATATAACATCCAAGGAACATTAGAGAATTACAAGCTTTCTTAGGGAAAATTAACTTTCTTAGAAGATTTATTTCTAATCTAGCAGAATTAATTAGATCACTGAACAATATGTTGAAAAAATATTCGACCATAAAATGGATTGTTGAGGCTAAGAAATCCTTTGAAGACATTAAACTAGCCTTAACTAAAACACCAGTTTTGATCAGCCCAAAATTTGACAGAGATTTCATCTTATTTTCCTTTGCTTCTAAGCACATAGTTGTTGCAGTTTTACTGCAAAAAAATGACTAGGGCTGTGAAAAACCTATTGCTTTCTTTAGCAAAGCCCTGAGAGATTCCCCCTTAAAATATAACATAATGGAAAAACGAGCCTTTGCTTTGGTCAAAGCTATCAAGGATTTTAGGGTATACATTTTATATTCTCATATAGTAGCCTATGTCCCTAATTCATAGTCAAGGACATTCTAACTTAGGATGGTCCAGATGGAAAGAGGGGAAAATAGATTGCTACTATTCTATAATACGATATAGAAATCAAACCAACTAAGTTAATCAAGGGCCAAGGTTTAGCCAATCTCATGGATGAATCGAGCTTTCAGGCCTTAGATATAAACTTCATTGCAACAATAGATGATGAGGAGGAGATGGAAACTCCACTAATTAGCTAGGCCTTTATTGAATCACCATGGTATGCTGATATTATATAGATTCTACTCAATTTACAAGATCCTCTTGAATTATCTGGGACCAAAAGTAGATTTTTAAAAGTGAAATCCTTAAAATTTTGTATATTAGACAATACTTTTTTTGGGAGAAATCATGAAGGTATTCTTCTCAACTTCTTATTAAAATATGAATCTGACAAAGTATTACAAGAACTTCATGTAGGTGACTGTGGAGGACACCTTTACTGGAAAACCACTGTTGATAAAATTCTTAGAGATGGTTTCTACTGGCCTACCTTGTTTTCTGATGTAAAAAAATACATGACCTCCTGTCACAAATGTCAAATTTTTGAGGGAAAGAAAAAACTTTTACCTTTACCCTTAAAGCCAATCTTTGTTGAAATGCCTTTTCAACAATGGGGTTTAGATTTCATTGGTGAAATTCACCCACCCTCCTCTGCCTAGCACAAATGGATCTGCGTAGCCATAGACTACTTCACAAAATGGATAGAGGCCATACCCTCAACACAAACCACATATACTGTTATCATAACCTTCCTTGAAACCAATATTCTATCAAGATTTGGATGTCCAACTAAGCTCATTTCTCATAATGCAATAGCCTTTAAATCCAAAAGAATGATACATTTCAGCAACAAGTACCATATAACCTCGGGCCATTCCACAACTTATTATCCTCAAGGAAGGCAAAATCCTCAAACAAAATTCTGGTGAACATCATCAAAAAGTTTTTAGAGGATAATAAGAAAACATGGAATAAAAAGCTAGTCAATGCCTTATGGGAAGACAGACTAACCACTAAGAAATCAATTGGTACTTCGCCCTATCAACTAGTCTATGGGATGGACGCTATTTTTCCATCCTCCTTGGGAACACCAGTGATGAAATTGCTTCAAGAATTGCAGGTTGAACCAAATAGTATCCAAAGAAGAATCAACCAAACAATTCATCTTCAAGAAACCAGGGAGGAAGTATACATCATATCTCAGGTTGTGCAGGAAAGGATTAAAAATATTTTTGACAAAAGAACCAAGGCTAAATATTTCTACCTCAGTGACAAAGTCCTAAAGTGGGATTGAAGGAGGGAAGATAAAGGTAAACATGGGAAATTTTATTTCCTATGGAAAGGCCCATATGTCATTTATGCTTTCAGAGGTAATAATGCCTTCTTCCTAAGAGAGATGGATGGTACAGAAGTAGAAGGTGGACCAGTGAATGGTCAAATTCTCGAACACAATTTTGAACCTAACTACTAATTTTTATTTCCCATTGTACATATTTCATTTTCCTTCAAAAAGTCTAGTCTAGATTGGATGGTGATTTTTAAAAGTTGAAACTCGAAGAGAAGGCTCTAAGCTTTAAAGATTTACTGTCATAAATATTAATAATGCAGAAACACATATGAACAATGGGCAAGGTAATATCAACAACAATTCAAAGGCTACTGATCTACAAAGTTCTTCACTTTTCACTAGAAAATGCCATCCCCAAGTGGAGCCACTGTTAGGTTCCTATACCAATAAGAGTCATAATTTTGAATGACTAAGATTAAATCTTGTAATATTTTACATACCTTTGCTTTTTGCAAATGTTTTCCATATTAAAAAATTAAAAAATGTAAAGAGGGTATGCCCTAAAAGAATAATCAAAGGACAAAAAGAATGAAAAGATCAAAAAAATTAAAATATATGAACCCCAAAATACAAAAAGAGACCATGAAAGTGAGCAAGTCCAAAATGCCGCTACTATTTACCTTTTTGCATAATAAAACATTATGTGTAGCTTGTAACTCATGCCACAATCCATGGTAGTCAAATTGTTGAAACTTGGCTATTTCATGTTTTCAATTTTATGTTTTTAGTTAGAGAATAAAATCTTACCAAACATTGTAATCTTAGTAGATCATTAGATAGGTAGAGTAAATAAAAGGTGCTCATCAGTTTAATCTAAGCCCTTGGAGGATATAATGTTAGAATTAGATAGCTTATTTTGTATAGAAAATAAAAGATTGATAAGGGTTTGCTAGGCTAAATGCACCCAAATAAAGTGAAGAAAAAATGGTTGGATGAGTAAGTGGGTAAGTAGTAGAAAGGTTGCAGCAATGTCATATGATTATACAAATGCACTTATGCCATCATATTAAATGAAATTTTCAAAAATGCATAAGTAGAGGACAAAGCAAAAAAAATGGTTCAGAATCTGGTTTACTTAACATCCCCTCATTCATTTTAACCCTTATGACACTTATTAACTTCCCTTTCACAATAAAAATATTAATACCTATAGTTCTTTAAGTCAAAGAGGCTCAGAGCATTTCTCTGACTTCTGGTGGGACCAGGCACTCTGCTTGATGACTTAAGAAGGAAAGGTGTTAAATTCCCTTATAAATCATTCAACCCCCTCACAAAACCCCTTTTTCTAAGGTTAAGTTCTCTTGCCTAGGGAAGCCCCTTTATAAACATGTTTTATGTAAAAAACCCACCAAATACATTTATCCTAAAGTAATAAGTGTATGTAATGTGCATAACATTTCATATACCTAAGTACAATAACCCTTCCACTAATTTCACCGCATATTAACTTTTTTAACTTTATTATTTAAATTTCTGAAAAACCCATTGTCCCGTATATATTTAACTTCTTTATATAAATTAACCCCACCCCTTAGTTTTTGTTTATAAATTATATTACAAACCCATATCCCACAAATATATTAAAAACCCTGCCCACAATCCTTAATCCCTCATTAGAGCGCCCTCGACGAGATTAAGTATTAAGTTAATCATATACTACCGGTGATTAGACCCATGGGCCCCTCGAAAAATTTTTGATCACCATACGATCTCCCTCCCCCTCATCCAATGACTTGCATCCATATCAAGCTGACCCAATGTTCGCCCTTTACCCACCCGATAAGGTGGTTTTCCTCCCGGCCCTCGATGCTACGTGTCAAACAATGAATGGGATTGGGTGAACCCTCCAAAATACTACCCGTACCACAAAAGCGGTGCGATGGACCTCCCAAACCACTTCCCCCTTTCAACCAAAAATCGTCACTGTTCATCAATCAGTGAACCCACCAAAAATTAACCGTTTTTGCTATAAAAGCCTGTTTACCCCTCTTTTCACTATTTTTGTGCAATTTTTATTAAGAGGTAAGAAAAGCCGTTGCTACCCCTGCAAACAAAAAAATTGCTCACTGACCTCTGCCATTAATCCAGAGACACTGCAGACAAGCCATCTCATCCATCAATCTGTACCAAAACCATACGAACTTGTACAACCACCATCAACAACTATTTATAGTCAATTCCACCCAATTCCATGTATTTAACCATGGAATTCCAACTCCATTGTCAAATTCAGAGTCAATTCACCCTCATAAAATTGTTAATTAAGTAAAAAACATCAAAATTACTTCCATTTTAACACTTTGAGCCATAACCATTCTGCACAACCTCCGTTGCCCTAAAAATTATGAATCACCCCCCACACTTAAATCCAGAAGAACTGAGTATGGCTGCCCCAATTTCAATGGATGTAAGGCCCATCTCTACATCTCACTGGGACCTAGACAACCTTCCTTTAGCTGATAAGTATTTTCAAATAAAGGATACCACTGCCTGAGAGCCCCTGCTCAAAGTACATTACCAAAGTAGGGACAGGTTCCTGAACCATGCTGATGAAATTGGCCTTTGGGAGTCAAATTTTCCCAAGTTCCAGTTCCCCCAAGTCCACATTTTTCCTAAGATTGTTCATATGTGCTATGCATGCTTTGTCCCTAGTCACAAAAATATCATGTCTCATGACTAGAAGGTCGTTTTCACCATCACTTCTGAGTCTATTAATGAAATGTTGTAGCTCCAACCAGGGCCAAACCTAACCCCACTCTCAATTGGAGACTTGTTGGACCTGTATCCCAAACTTAGCTCTGCAAAATTGGCCCAACTATTCCAAACCTTCATTAGAGAAGAGAAACACATCCCTAAGGACTCCCCCCCATATGTAGCTGCTATTTTTTCCACATGGGGCCAGAATATTGTGGCCATGATATCTTGTGTTTTGGGTTACTCCACCAGTGAGTACATTGATGAAATAATCCTTGCCTTCATGTCCATCTACACTCCAGGGTAGCCTCCTCCTATCATTTATGACTATGCCCAATTTATAGCTGATAGGATGCATGAGAAATTCCTTAGAATGAACAATGAAATAGTTTTCAAGTATTCCTTAGTCTTATACCATATGTTCTTATATTACCAACCTGATAAGTTCCCATTCACCCTTCAGAAGCTGGACACCAAAGGTCAGCCCAGGTCAATCATTTTTTGGACCCCATTGATCCACCAATACAAGTCTCCATACTCTTATTTTGATTTCATTGATTTATTTGTACATCAAGTCATGTCAATATTGACTGGAAGTCCTTCTCCTAGAATCAATCCAAAAATAAAGACAGTCCTTCAATTGTCTAAACAGACCAAAGTGGGTGACTGGTACTTGTTAACACCCGGGTTGTTCCCTTTGACTCCCAAGGGAATACGGCCGGGGTAACCACTAACCAATCTTTGGATTATAGCTCTAGCCAAACTGTAATCAGAGAGGGCTCTCTCTTTAAGGTTTGTATCTGTTTTGTGAAGATTTTAGGCTAGTTATGAATTCAGGGTTTGGTTTTGTGTTTTGGTTGAGGGATGTCTTCTGTACCTAAGGTGGAAATCTTCAGATAATTCTAGTCCATTGGGCAATGGAGTCTGTGGCTACAGGCTGTCTGAGGGATTGAGTTGAGTTTTTGAAACTGCAGGGCCATTTAAATACATCATGAAACAAAATTGATATTGTGAATATGAAGTGTGTTTAACCCGTGAAAAGCAATTAAGAATTTTCCACTAAGTTGGGGTGTAAGAAAGAGATATATTGCATAGGAGCAAACTTGAATTCCTGAAACAACAATCACTGTGAAAGATATAGTTTGGGGGTGCAGCAGTTAAGAATTACACCTTATGACTATAACTGAAGAAAAACATTTAAAATAGCATAGATTGAGTTCAGGGTATTTTGTGAATAAATCCTGGAACTATTCTTTTTCTTTGCCATTAACTATGAAACACAGGAATATGAATGAGCTATGAAAAGATAACAAAACACATAACGAAGAGTTTTTAAGGAGAACTTATTGTGCCATGAAGTACGCAGGAATCCTGTAACATTCAGCAAAACACCACAATGACTCAGATAATGCAGAGCTTTGGAAATTCCATCAACCTTTCTATTAATACTCTGAAAATTTACAGCATACGAAACTCTGGAAGAGAAATCAACAACAACCCTGGAAGAGAAATCAACAACAACCCCTGCAAACTTATGCGAGGGGGAATATATACAAACGGTCATACAAAATATCTGAAGCGTTGAGTCATCTGAGAAATAAATATGTTCACCAACTTGTACAGAACAACAGATAAGAAGTTATTACAACTTTGAATACAACATAAATGCTCTTCAATTCTGTCAGAAGACTTTTTGACCTTTGGAGGCCACTGAGTCGGTTGAATGTTTTGTTATAAATGCTGGATGACGTGTCTTTGTGGCTCTGTCCTCCTGTATCTTTTCGGCCCTGTCACCTGTGATTGTCAGTGCTGCTTTAGTGGCCGAATAGTTTTGCTGAGTTGGCTCAGCCCATTCTTCTCCATGCATGCTGATTTTATCAAAATTTTCCTGTGTATGATAACTTATATATTAAAATGAAAAAACTTGAATACAGGCTCTGGTTTACAGTATTAACTCTATCATTTTGGTCCAGAATTCCTGTGTGGGCAATTGATGTCTCAGGATTGCCTCTAGAGTCTCATCTGCCTCTGTGTATTTGTAGAAATTTGGAGGCACTTCAAACAAATGTTGGATCTCATTCATGATGAAAAATAGGTTCTCAACCCTGTTGTAGAGACTCTGCCCTGATGCTGGCCCTGATTCTTTTGAAGTGCTGGGTCTTTTTGTAATCTGATTTGTAGCAAATGTGTTGACCCTTTTGGCATAATTTTCATGGGAAAGTAGTCTTCCTGCGCTGTTCAGTAAGCTAGGAAGACCTCTGTTTTGCAATGCCACAAATTTGTCCATGAACTTATTAACCTCTGTCTACATGTCCTGGCTTCTTCTTTCCAGTGTTTGTACCAGGTTTCTTAGTGTGAGGACCCTCTTTATCAGCTGGATGGTTTCAGTTCTACTGGAGATTCCCATTGCTGCCAGCTGAGCACTTGTTCTGTTATTAAGCACATTAATCATTCTGTTGGCAACATCAGGCATATTGCCTAGAGATGCCCTTGCTCTTTGGATTTCTCTATGTGCTTTCCCTATGAGCTCTATCTGCTCATGAATGGTCTCAATGTATTGCCATTGATCAGTGATTGATTGGCCAATGTTGGCCCATAAAACTGTCCTAAGCTCAGCTATCACTTTGTCAAGTGTGAGCTCCTTCTCCAGCTCCTTTATCTTATCTTTGAGAGCCTTTATCTCTCTTCCTTTCTCAGCAACATTTTGTTTTGATTTATCATATTTTTCATTCAACTTGACCAGATTTTCCCTGGCCTCATTTAATTCTGCCATTTGGGCTTCCAGGGCTTGGATTTCATTCTTGAGCTTCTGCATATCCAGGCTTGGAGCCTGCTCTGTTGTTGGCGCTGGTGCTGATGTGGAAGGCACTGCCTGTTCTGTCCGTTTAGTGGGAGGAGCAGTAGTTTGAGGAGGCTCCTCAAGGTTGATTATCTCTGGAGGAGGCTGAGATGTTTGTCCTCCTTCTTTTTGTTGTAATGCTGCCTGCAGTGCAGCCTGTGCAGCCTCTGATTCTCCCAATTTCTCTTGTGTTTGGATCAGCTGTTTGTATAGGGACACCAGCATAGCTGCTGCATCTTGGTCATGTCTCAGCTGGGCAACTTCTCCAGTTTGTGGGTGAATGGTTGCTGGGACTTTTACCATTTTCCTTAGTGCTGCCATATCTGCATCTCTTAGCTTCAATAATGCTTATACAGCCTTGATGTCCTTGGGATCATGCCCAAGTTCTATGATTATCTCCTCTAAGGCTTTGATTCTGTTGTCCTTTGCTTGAGAGGATGCTCTCTCCAACTCAAGTTGGGCAGTTGTATTATTTAGGCTATTTTCTAGCCTGTAGTTCACCAATGTCTTATCTGCCAAGGAGGCATACACCATCTCACCCGTTTGCTTATGTAATTCGATTTGATCCATTGGGTGGATGTCCTTGGCAAGGACCTCAAGGTTGGTCCTTATGTAATCTGCAGCTGACTGCGGCTGCAACACGGCTGGCATAAAGTGGCTCATGATCATCTTGCCCTCATGTACATCATAGGCAGACATCAATCTTTGCTGGTTAGTGGGAGCCATTTTTAACAAATGATTGTAGAGTTGCACCTTGAGGGGTTCATTCCTCTTCTTAATATCTATAAATTGCTGTTTGATGCCTGCCTCAGCTCCTCTTTGCTGGCTTGAGGAGCTGACTTCTCCTCCCACTGTCCTCTCTTGTTCCTGCTGGAAGGAACTTGCAGATGCCTCCATACTAGGTGGGCCCATGCCCAAAGATTGCCCTATTGGCATTTCTTCCTCAGAAAGGGGATTCATTCTGTGTCTTTTCTCCCCATGAGTTGTTGATGTTGTGAGGGGAGTCTCTCTGTCCCTCTTTCTACTTATGTCTTCTTTTTTTGGGGTTTGGAGGACTGAGGCCTCCACTATTGTCTCCTGCCTAGGAGGCAGAGTGTCCTGAGCTTGGTGCCCGGTGGATTTTGGGGCTTGTGATGTTTGCTCTTGTTGCACTGGTTGTTCCTTTTCTTGCTGCCCCCCTTGTTGCTGTTGTACCTGTGGCTGTTGCTGCACTTCCTGCTGTTGTACCTGTTCATGAGGTGACTGTTGTGGCTCCATCTCTTTCTCTTTGCCTTTGTTAGAGGTTTGATCAGTAGCTTTGGCTGCTTGCTGATGTGCTGTGGAGGATGAGGCAGCTGCTCCCACTTGAGTGCCTGGAAGAGCAAATACCTGTGCACAAAGCTCTAAGTCAGCCATCTTTTGGAGATTTTTAACTGCTCTTTGATTTAATTCTTCTTGTGTGACAGCTTCCTCTAAGGTGCCTCTCCTCCGCTTTATTTGATTTGCATATTTTTCTATGTGAGGCAACCTTACGTGGTCATAACTGGCCAGCCTATACTTGACCCTTCTTAAAGTTATGAAGTGATTGGGGTCATAAGGTTTCCAAAGGAAACTGGTCTGTAGGCCAAGGGATTCTAGCATTCTGTCTACTTCTTGCCAACCTTCCTCCCTTTTGTTGTAAATGAAGTGGCGTAATTGGTTTCTTACTTTGAGCTGTGCTTTCTTGCCTTTGCTTGAAAAATGTAGCACATCAGCATTTCCAAACTGCCTGAAGTATTCAAGGGCAAACAATCTCATGGGCACATATTTGGGCAATCTGTATGGGGGCAACTCACACCCATATATTCTGATGACTGTGTGGTGTTGGTAATAGTACCAATCCCCAATGCTGTATACCTTGGACAGCTGAAGAATCCTCTGCATCTCATCAGTTAGTCTTGGAGGAGGTGAGCTCATAAGCAAAGACATGGCTGGGTGGATGAAGAGGTCTATAAACTCACAATAAGTGTATGGGGAACAAGATCTGCAGTGGAAGGCAGAGGACCAATAAACCACTGACCTTGGATTTCCTTGTGCATCCACTCTCTTCATAGCAAAGTGAAATTTCTCATGTTGATAATACAAAATTAAGTGGTAGATGTAGGAGGTGTATCTGAACACCCTTTCTCTTGACAAGTTCATCAATTGCTCATGTATTTTGTCAGATATGTAGGTGGCATAGTCATAGCAGATTGGAGACTTGCCAGGGGAAAACATGAGCATCATCACCAGCACAGTTTCATCAACAAACTCAATTGAATTATAGCCCAGAATGGGACTGATCATGTCTACAAGGTCCCTGCCCAATTGGTTGAGGTAAACATGAGAAATGGGAGGGTACTTCACAGTGTCAGAGTCAATGTACAATTGATTTAGTTTGGTGACCTGAGCATCTGTCAATTTAGCTCCTTGCTTTATCAGATCAATCAGTGATAAAGGAACTAATTTCTTCTCAGTTTTGAAGTGCAGCATCTCTCTGATGGCTTCAGGGGTGACATAGAAAACAACTGAGCCTGAAGGGTCAATCACAGCCCTCTGAGTGGCGTCGTAGCATTCAGCACATAGGTGGATTAGGTCAGGAAACTGGTTGACCTGAGGGAGCTTGAAGAGAGGGAGGAAAGAATCCCAAATGCCCAATACATCTGTTCCAGTCTCATGTTTAATCTTCAATTTGTTTAACAAGTGGATGTGGTACTTACTGTGCATTAGCATTTCTTCTGATATTTGATAATCCAGGTCTGCTAATGGTTGCCATTCCAATTCTCTCTGAGGGGCATTTAATGGAGCAATATTCAAGGCTACAGGAGCTACTGGTGCATCCATGGTTACTTTAGGATTCTGTTTGTATGCACTGGTGTTACTATGCAGAGCAACACAAAGGAGTATTTCTTGGAAAGAGAGGTGATTTACTGAGGAACAGAGGATAAAATGGCAATGGCAGCAATTGAAACACTGCACAGAGCACTGATAGGGCAAATGCTTGGCCTTAAAAACTCTCTTCACGGTAGATTGATGCATCTTGGGTTCTCAGTTCACGAATGCGCGAACCAACTATATGTTTTGTGAAAACTTGGGTAAACAAGGCTCTGCCGGGGAAATTTGATTTTACAACCGAAAATGGAGGCTAGCCACAGGGGATTTACCGGTAAACACAGTGTTTTCTTACTCTTTAAGCTACAGTTGGAGAATGCAGGATAAAACCAGGCGCAGAGGGAATGACTGGGATAAATACCTGGTAAACTGTCGGCAATAGTCACGAATGCAGGTGGAATTGGCGCACCAACGGTCCTGGGGTCGAATTCAGCAGGTTGACGCTTGTTTGGTCGTAAAATACATGCAGAGGTGCAACAGTCGTTTTTTGCGAAAGTAATGAAAAACATGATTTTTCGGCCAAAATATGGATTTTTGGGTTATTTGGCGCTTTTTTTGGATGACGTCAGCATGACGTCATCAGGTGGGGTCAAGGTCGGATGACGTCAGCATGACATCATTGAGTGACGTGGCGGCTTGAGAGTGGTCCACGAGGATGGTGAGGTGGCGGGCATGTCAGAGGAGTGGCGGGGGCGCTGACGTGGCGGTGATGTAGCAGTGACGTTGGCAAGGCGGGTTCACAGAAACCGGAAACGGTAAGCGGTATAATATCGCACCGCTCTCTATACGAAAGCGGAATTGTCAGAGGGCGCTCCAATACGATTTGGGGGTGACGCGTGGCAGAGGCCTGACGTCACCCTCTGACAAATTTCGGATGGTAACTTTCGGACGTCAGGCCCGGTCCGAAATGCATGAGAGCCGTCGGATGAAAAGAGCCAGATCCGACGGTCGACGGATCGTTAAGGTGCCAGGTTGATACGGACGTGGGCGGGGATTAAAATAATATATTTGCTTGAAAAGCGCGCCCAGCGGGATTGTGAACTTTGGCGAATTTGTATGACTTTTCAAAGTATTTTATCAAAATGCGCATTGCGCCAATACTTTGGGTAAAATGGGAAAAGTGGGTTTTTATGTATATTTTGCAAATGAAGCGGGTTAGGGGTGAAAATGGGGTTTTTTACAAGGTTTTTTAGCAAATGAAGGGGTTAATGGTTTAGATAACTTCTGAAGGGGGAAGAGGGGTAGGGTTTGGGTTCTTAAACTGACCAGATGTCAAATTAATCCCTGACTGTGAACATATGGCTATAATGCCAAGGGGGAAGGGATATTTATAGAATGCTTGGGGTTTATACACCATAGTGTTTATAATAATAGGGAAAGGGTAACATAGGGGATTTAGATACTAAGAAGTTAGGGGTTAATATGAATGGAAGAGGTGAATGAGGAGTGATATCACTAAGTTTATATAAAAACAACTTAGCTTAGGGAGTAGATCAAAATGAAAAGAATTTTAGACAAGAAATGTGGCTTTTAAAGGAATAAGAACCAACATAAAACCTTAAATTATTTCATGAACACAACTGATGAAGGGATGTTAGTGATGAATGTGAAAGGGGAGAAAAGGGAGTTAGTCATGCTCCTTTGCTTTGCTGCAACATGATGGAGAAGAGGAGCTTCTCCATCCACTGATGTTTCCTTTATGTTAGACCAGCAAGATTCAGTTGAAATGAATGACATTTCTGCAACCCCATCTGCCTACCCATCTGCCTACCCATCTACTTGTCTAGCATTTTTTTGGTTTCTTCGTGGAGGGTGCACTTAGACTTGCAGACCCTTATGTGCCTTTTCTTTTCTTTTGGCTTTTTCTTTTGAATTTCTATCTAAGGCTACCCTTATTGCTTCCAAGGTCCCAGATTAAGCAGTTGGGAACCTTACTTTCTCTACCTAGCTACTAGTCTGCCAAGATTAAGCAGTTTGGACAGACTTCTTTCTCTATTCTACAACAGAAAATTGAAACATGGCATGATCCAGATTAGGCTGTTGGACCATCCATCCAAAATTGAGTCAACATCAAGCTTTTGTACACACCTTGTCTTCTCATGGAAATATGGGATCTTTGAATCACTAAAGCAGACCATATTTGGAACTTTTATTTGCCAATCATGAAATATGAAACCTATTGGTATAGGTAGCTAACAGTACCTTTACCAGAACCATATAGAAATTAGGATATATGGTTGCATGCTTGCACCATATAAGTTGCCAAGATACCTTCCCATGAGGTTGTTTGCCCTAGAATATTATAGACAAATCAGCAATGCAGATGAAGTCAACTTCGTCAATGCCAATAAGAAGGCTTATTTCAAGATAAAAGACAAACTAGTCTGCTTCATATGCAACTATAGGGAGTTTGGCAAAAAGGTAGATTTGATATTGCAGAACATGAAGTTCCAAAGAAGTTTTGTTTGGAGATATGATCATTTGGAATTCATCACAAAGAAGAGACAAAAGGTCAAGCTAGGAACTTTCATTCACCATCCATACCTGAAATAGAAGCATGTGCAAATCCAACAGAATGGGTGGAAGGTACCCTATTAGACCAAGACAACACCAGAGTAGACGCAAAGAATGTTCTAATTGATTTAGAAAATCAGCTTGATGAAAACTCTTTTCTGCAGGTACCAGAAGAACTAGAAAGAACCATGAGTACCCCTCAAGTCATGCAGACTCAGAATGAGGAGAAAATCCCAAAGAGAAACAGAGAAGGGGCTGTTATAGGAATAAGTACCCTAGGGCTTTGGGTTGGAACCCCAATAGAGCAAGAGAAAAATACAGTAAGAAACACTCATACAACTCAGGAAACATGCTTATATAAACAAACTATGTGATAATGACCATACCCGGATGTCCTTCATTTGGGTAGTTCCAATAGGGTTCAGACCCTCTGCAACTCCTGATGATCTTCGAATATGCAAATAAACCAATTCGAACATACATAGCAGCATATAGATAAAGCATTTTAATGAAATTAACTTTGTATCATATAAGAAAATGATTAGTTATACATCAAAATAACATTCATATATGAATTACAACACTATCCGATGCATAAACATAATTAATCTTAGGAACAAGACAACGCTTTTTTTAACTGTAGAAAGTTATAACTAGCATGGAGAGAATTCACCTAAGTATTCTTCTTCCGACTCCCAGAGGAACCATCCTCCAGATCCATCCAGTCCCAGTCTTCAACAATCTCCTTCCATAACTAATACAATGATATCTCAAGCAAGTGGGAGAATATCAACAATCAAGGAAACAAGGGTTTCCTGAAACTTGGGGAAGTGCTTGAAGCACAGGGATACTTTAGAATCAATCAAGGATAATCTCAGTATAATAAATCTATCTCTTCTCCTCCTTAAAGCCTTCCCATAGAAGTCTATTTATACTTCTCCCAATTAGGTTTTTAGTTGGGAAACAATTGGGCCACGGAAACTAAGAGGTAATCAATAGGTAAAACCCGTGAACTCTGCTCATAATTAAGGAATTTTTTTTTAAGTGTTTTAACACATATACGTGGGTTGGGTATTGACTAAGCCACATGTACACGCCTTTATCTCAAGGAAAAGTAGTGTACAGGGAATAAAACATTGTTTTTAAAACATCTAGACCAAGTCTAGAAGGAGGGATTGCCCTAGGCCATAAACCAAGCGTCACAAATACCAAGGGTGGTAAATGGTTCTATAACAGATGCCCCCTAATGTGACTGTAGATGAAGGTGAGGTCCAAGGGTCTTAAAAATAATGAGTTCGAAAGAACTCTTTCCGTGAAGGCCCCTTGGAGGATGAAATTGCATTCATTCTAGCTGTAGGAGGGGGAAGGTCAAATATACCCATCAAGGAAGAGTACATCCCAACTCCTAAATTCTCTATACGTTGATGAGGATTATCCACCAATGGAACAATATAATCTGAAGTTGCTTGAGAGTCACCCAGAGAATAATCTATCTAATCAATTTTAACAATTCTCACCTCATGAGGAAAACAGAGGATGCGGAATAGAGATGAAACTATGGCATCCATCTCATAAATCCAATTTCTTCCTAAGAGGAGGTTGTA
Organism: Pinus tabuliformis; assembly: GCA_031772625.1. NCBI lineage: Eukaryota > Viridiplantae > Streptophyta > Pinopsida > Pinales > Pinaceae > Pinus > Pinus tabuliformis. The sequence continues at coordinate 18,140,938 of CM062811.1, forward strand.
ATCCAAGTTAGCATCAATGATTTCTACCTCAATATTAACAACCCTTCCTCTAACACAAATAGGAAAAGCCAGGATAATTCCATGTGGCCTATGAGAATGACCATCAAATCCTGTTAAGAGAGTCAGTGAAGGAACAACTGAAGGTAATCCAATGGCCTTCCAACATGACATAGACATTACGCATGTGGAAGCTCCCTCATTTATAAATGTCTGAAAAATATTGGTTTTTCGGTAAGTGGACTTTATCTGGAAAGCCATATGGTGAGGAAGTCCCTTTTTGACATTCAACATATCAAAAGTGAGCACTAAAGAATTCTTTGGATCCACTGTCCTGATCATTGAAAGCAAAGAAATTATATGAGTAGGACACGACTGGAGTACCTCCAATGCCGACATAGCAGAAGGACATTGAGCCAGATCTTCTACAATCAAGTAGTTCTGGGCTACCCTAGCATTAGTGTTAATAGTCGAGTGCTTTGGAGAACCTTTCGGTATCTGAGATATAGACTCAATAGAGGGTCGCTCATATGAAGTAGGTCTGTGGTTTTAGGAACAGATTTACACTTAGATGTTTCTGTTTCACCATAATCATGTGCTCATGTGGCAATGTCAACATGAGAGTTCATCATATAAATATTTGAGGAATTTTCCCCTTCCTGGTTGCCCCCTGCGGAGGTACCAACGTTCGAATTCGCGCCAACAAGTAATTGATGCCCTTGGGGAAAATGGTTATTCAGGACACCTTGGGAGCTAGAGGACCCTTACTGCACTAACAAGTGCTGAGCATCTTGAATCTTATAGTAGAGGTGAGTCAAATGATCTACATTACATAACATGCATGGAAATTTAACCTTCTTTTTGGACTCTTTTCTACCCTCACCGACACCATTGTCGGGCTTGATTGCATTACCCTTCCCTTCCTGGTTCTTCTTCTTACCTCACCCCTTCTTCTTCCCATCAGATTGTTGATCTCCTTTGGGGCTAGAAGTCTAAACAGTGTTTATGGAGGTAGGTTGGGAAGGCAAAGGTGTGGACGGTGCTACCTGGTTAGAAGAAGCAGTTTGTAGAGACAACTATTGCAATTGGTTCAAAAGGTTCACCGTATTTGCATTGATCTAACTATACCATCAGCGTGAGGGCTTGGCTTCGGTTTGGATAAATCAACCTTGGATCTAGGAGTGTCATGTAGGAATTTCTGAAGAGTCCGAGACTGAGAATATATCAGTTCTAATTGTTGGGCTCAAAAAATAGCCTGCTCTTTTGAATAAACACCAGAAAGAGAAACATCCTTTGAGATTTTAGGTTGTAGTGATTTAAGAAACCATTCGAGCGAAAATTTGGTGGAATTTCGGCTTTGATAAGCCTCTTTCTCCATCTCCATTCCTGGACATGATCTGAAATGTGCGTTGCCGTGTCTTGATGAAAATTGGCCAGAAGCTCAGTTCCGGCTTCATAGTGGACAAGCAACTGAAAATGGTCCAAGAAAATATTAGCCAAATCAGCAAAAGAAGTATAGGTGCCCCTTGGCAACTCTATATACCATTTGGCCACATTCTCAGTTAGGGTGTGCGAAAATAACCTCAACCTAATCGAATCATCTATCAGGGAGTTGGATGAGCACCATAAATGGAATGTGGTCACATGGTCTCCCAGGTCTTCACTACTCTTCCCTTTGAACTTTGGAATATCCGATGGAAGTTTAGTTGGGACCAGAGGCTAAGCCGGATTGTACCTAATTGGATCATTCGTCAATTTAGTCAAGTTTGGAAAATTAAGCATGGCCAGAAAAGGAAGTTGTGGAGGACCTTGGGAATTCCATCCGGAATGGGCGAGGTTCCTGTAGGTCTGAAAAGAATGATCTAGATTTTGAAAGTCACCAGGTTGCCTGAAGTAACTCGTAGAGCCTACTGAACCAAAGGGTTATCCTTGTGGTCCAGAAAAATTCAGAGTTTGACCAACTCCTACCGAAAATCCTCTGTAACCAGTGAAGTTACCCCTTAACGAAGTATTGAAAGGAGCTAACAGCCCTTGATAAGGGTTCCATGCGTTAGCAAAGGGTGAAAAAGTTTGAAATGAATTAACTGAAGAATACGGCACATTCCCTTGTTGGGCAAAAAATTGATTCCCAGCTCCTATCCCACTAACCGCAGGGTTTTCCCAACTTTGAAAGGGGTTACTACCTTGACTTGTAAAAGGAAAAGGCATTTACCCTACTGCCGGATTGGAATGTGGTATATGACCACTTCCAATTGGGAAACCCTGAAAAAGAAGCCGATCCACTCATCATGGATGTAGAGGCGGTTAATGGTATATTCAAAGGAACTGAAGGAATACCTTGAGAGGGCATTCCAAAAGGGAAAAATCCAAAACTAGATAAATTAGCTTGAGAACTTCCACTCATCGATGGAATGGAAGTAGACCCAAATATAGATGTGCTGGGAGTGTTATAAGGGATGGTAATAGTTCCTCCCCTTTGTAGAGATATAGGAGTCTACATGCTCACAACACTCGTCGTGGATGTTATGCTTCCAACAGTGGTCATCGAAGGTGTTATCACAAAATCAGTACTAAGGGCTGCAACCAAGCAAGATTTTATGTAACTCTTTCAACCAGACTTTAGACTAAGGATTAGCCTCCTTAGTCAGAGAGGGCTCTCTCACAGACTTTTGATAAGAATCAATCACAACAACAGATGGCTAACTCTTCACACTTTTATGAAAATAAAGCTGGTTGGAAACACAAAACAACACTTCTTCCATTGGGCTCATGGAGTCATTCACTTCTGCAGTAAACTATTGATCACTTAATCATAGAAGCCAAGGCATATAACGTTTAACACTCAAAACATTTCTCCAAAAAAAACTCAACTCATAAATAAGCACAGGAAGTCTGAGCACTAGGTGAATTCAGAGTGATTGCATATTTAGTGAGCTGTAAAATACATAAAAGATAATGACAAAACCACACATGTTCTGAGCCATAAACATATAATGAATCTTGGGAAGAAAAAGTAACTCTTGTATTACTGTCAAAGTCTTCTTACACAAGCTGATAAAAACTCTGTTTTTTTATAAAATCTCCAACCTTTTTTACATCAGAGTCATTTCTATATGTAGGAAAACAAAAATACAACTACTTGAGACTCCTCCTCCAGCATGAGGGGAGCTCGAAATCCTATCATTAATTGCCTTATTCATATCTAAACAAACTAATTAATTACAAAGGTATTGCGCTGTGAAAACATAGAGTCCCATTCCCATTGAAACTCTAAGTCTATCTCCTCGTGTGCATTGATGCTTTCTTGAACTTTGACACCTGTATCATTTCAGTAATAGCCAATACATGCTGGAGAAACATTCACTGAATGAGCAGCTTCGGATACTTGTTGTGTGGATGACTCATCAGTTGATGAAGATCTGTGCCCTATTTTCACGGTCTCTGCCTCCCATTAGTCTTTATGCACTAAAATACTATTCTCCAAGCCATTTAATTCCTTTAATAACCACGCATAATGCAATATGTCTTATGATCTGGACACTTTGTGAGCTGAACAGGTGTACCACTCAAAATTTCGGTAACCCTACCAGAACCCTAAAATTTCGGCTATAAAGTAACTTTAGGAAGACTTTAACAAAAATTTCACCTTTTCCTTGAATACTTACACCTGTCACCTTTTGAATATCTGGATAGCTTTGTATAATCTTCATGCTGGCCTCGAGTCATCCTTTTCAAGATTTGCTGACCTCAGCATCAATTTCATTTTTTCTCATAAAACAGTCATCTACAGCAGTTTCGTAGCGCGCTACGAAACTGCTGTAGGTAATCAAAACAGAACATATGAATCTTAAAGCACTGATGACTTAACTTCGTGATTTCTTCAGCTACTTTGTACAGGTGTAAGGGATCCAAAAAGTTTCAAAATGATGACAACCAAAATTTATCAAAACTTGAAAAGCAAATTTCCTCTTGGATTAATCAGCTAGTTTACCTAGCTTCTTCTTCAAACTGCTGACTTCTTCCTTCAAAGCCTTGTTTTCTGCTCTTAAGCTTGTGTTCATCTGTTTCATGATTTTTGCCTGCTTCAGAGCTGGCACTGTCCACAAATATGCATCAGACACTGAGTCATTTTGGCTCATTAGACTTGTTCTGCCTTTTATTACAGCCTTTTTATAATTTGCATATCTCACTGCCCTTTCCTTAGAAACATTTTTAATCTGAGGCACTTCTTCTTGTGTTGTTCCTGCCTGTTGCTTGATAGCAATGACATTTCCACCTTGGCTGATGATGACTCTATTACCCTTGTTTTTACTTCTGGCTGCATGAACTGTTCTGGTCAAAACCTCAAGTACATCTGTACTAGGCACTTCTAAAGGTGACTTCTCTTTCTGTGCTTTCTCCACCTCTTTCATTTGTCTTCTTGTGACTGGCCTACGTGGCTTGAAAGCATATTCTTTACTAGGCTCCTCAAATCTCAACCTTTTTGAAGCTCTTGGTTTCTTGGTACTTTCGGGTGAAGATTGAGTGAGGTCAATATGCATTGGCTGCACTGGGTGATCTTGCTCAAACTCTATTGGTTCAATCTGTATTGGCTGATCTTGCTCAAGTTCAATAGCTTCAAGTAAGTCACTTAAACTACCTTTTGAAATAGAGCTTTCTTCCACAGTAATTGACTTACCTTTCTCCTTGTTTAGTTGACCTCTGGTTTTCACCCTTGAAATCTTTTCAACTTCACTTGGTTTAGCTTCATCCTTCTTTTTCTGGATCTTCTGCTTTGATGACTGAGGTGTCTCCTTAGATGATGACTTAGGTGTCTCCTTTGCTGCCACTGACTTCTCTGATTTCCTTAACTTGGTTTTAGGCTTCTTTTGGTCTGTCACCTCTTTTCTGAGCTCAGCCAGAGTAGGTTCTTCACTCCTTTCTTTCCTTTCTCTCATAGGCAATGGAGTGAGGCCTGTTTTGCTTGGAAAGCCGGCCATAAAAACAAATGAATCCCAATCTCTGCCAATCTTTTGTAAACCATCCAATACCAGCAACTTTACCAAGCCATGATGAAACAAGGATGTTTCACAACCATCTTTCTTTAACTGGATTTTATCACACATTTTACTAATGCTTCTGAACAAATAGAAAGGGATATCTATTGAAGCCTTACCTGTGAAATGCAACAAAAGTTTGAAGTGATAGGAATAAACTTTATTGTACCTTCCCTCACATGTTAGGTATTTCTGGATGCATGTGAGGAGCATAGCATAATGTTCTTTTATGTAACTCCTTGGCACCGCTTTGGTGAGGTCCTTATTTGCATACGGTTCCTTCAAAAGCTCTTTACAGGGACTCATGTCGAATTTAAAGTTTTTGAACCATTCTTGACCTCCCCTCGGAATTTCAGTGACAATGGAAATGGCTTCAGGAGACACAGGAAATTCTAACATTGACACCTTTGAATTCAATCCAGTAAAATTCAATGCGAAAGCCTTCGTTACCTCTGCATGTCCTCCCTTCAACTTCTCGCAGAACCTCCAGCAACCAGCATTTCGAAAGGCTCTTGCTACACCTTCATCCCTGAGTGTAACATCAAGCCCCTCTGGCTCTGTCCTCAGGCACTTACTGGATCGATGTTCCCTCTTTTCCATCTTGCTTCGAATATCTTCACACAGGGAACTAATAGCAGCTACAGCTCGAAAACAATCTCGACTTTGGAGTGCAGGCTCGCTTGCAATGATCCCTTTAAATGAGAACTCGGGCTTCTCATACAGCAGACATGTTTACACATTATGAAAAACACATTATGACACAACCATACCTCATAAAATCCCTTAAGATGATATTCATATGCGTGATTCTGGACCTTATGGCGGAATGATGATTTATCATGACCTGGAGAGGACATCAACTGACAAACATGAACGGACCTATGACTCACCCCTCCCAGATTTGACATTTCAAGAAAAGGCGCTACAAAAACCCCGAAACCCCGATTTCGTAGCGCAGGTAGTTAAGATTTAACAAAACGCGCTACGAAATGGCTGGTAAACAGTACGCTGCGAAAAGACGGAAACATCATTGCGCAGCTAAATTGACCAAACAGATTGCGCTGCGAAACTGCGCAAAGTACTAATGACGCAATCAAGACAAGACATGCCTTAACTGACAATGATAGAGGGTATCTAACGATTTTTTACACGAACTTACATCAATACCTTTTGAAATTCAAATTTCAAAGTGACACACACACATATAAACCTATTCACAAAACTGAAGATTTTTATATGAAACTGGTGGACAACATTACATACATGAACTATGGTTCTAAGTGATAACAGAAGGGATAGATGTATGTGGACCTGGGCTCGAAGGCCTATGAGTCAGAGTTTTAACGTATAACAATATGTTTGGATTATCAGGAGGGAGAGGAGAATTTGGAGCCGCAACCGACTTTGAAATCTCTTCTACTTCAATACTATCTTCTGACTGGAAGAGTACACGAGAAAGAACTAGTGTGTTCCTCTCTAACTCTGTGCTAGGACTAGGTCTATCTTGTGAACTAATGCCCCCAAGAGGAGGATTAATCTCTGATGTGCCTGCTGCCACTGGTTGGAAACCACTGGCAGAATCACTCCTATGCCTTCTAGGAGAAGGCTCTGGACTCGTAGGTGAAAGCCCACGAAGTCTCTGAGACTGTCAAGATGGTCGGTCAGTCACTTTGAATTATTTTACAAAATCTACTTAAAGACTCAAGAAAATTAAAAATCTAGGCCAACTAGGAGCACAGAACACTCACTAAAATGTCCCTAGAGATATCAGCAATCAAACAACTTCCAAGTATTTCCGCTCCAATTGGTTAGGACAGGACACCAAAATAAAAGAAAGTTAATAATAAGGGCCTTTCGAAAATAGACTAGGGTAATTATGCCCCACACCTACTAGCGAAGGTATCGAAGGAAGTTATGTTGACCTCTAGACAACAACATTTGTCGGTGCAAGCCCCCAAGCTTTGCAAGGGTGCCCTCCAGAAGTACTGCTAAACATGATACAATGTCAACCTCAGGTGCCATGGGATTCCCCTCCACAGCCACCTTTGTGGATCCCTAGGATAGGCAACTATGGTCACCAACTCATATCAAAAGCTGGGCAGAACAGTCGTGAGGTAGGATCCGACAAGTAAGAGAGGGGGTATCTCTCATCCTTATCTTCATGAACCCTCATGCTTTACTCCTAGTCACGGAGCTTTCCCGATCTCCCTAATGCTATTGGATTTCACTCTTTAATCAAACTTCTATGTTTTACAATTTAGAGCGGCCTTGGAGAGTTAACTCTCCTTTCACCTAATCGAAGGCCCTAATAAACCTAAACTTGTTGGTGTATTTTGATGACAACACAAAAGTTCTAGTTTATTTTATTAAGTGCTTGATTTTTGATGGTTGTTCTTTTAAGTCAAAGGGATAAATGGAAATGAAACCAATGGTGTTTGTATGATGCAAAAGAAATCAATGAAAAACTAACTTATATGAATGAAATCATTTTTTCTTAGATGAAAAGAGATCTCTAAATGGGTTCTATGAAATTTCTATAAAGCAAAAATATCTTTCTTTTCTTTTCTTAAAACACACTTCACACACATAAAAACTAAAACGAGTATTGATGCTTTAATAATGCAAAACTACCCTAATGCAAGGTGTAAATGAAGATGCAAGTTCCTAGATTACTCCAAAAGAGAACGAAAGCAATTTTTTATAACTATTAATAAGCCAACTTAAGTGTTTGAAAACAATACAAATTTTTGAATACAAAATATTCTCCAAACAAGATGGACAAATCCAAAAAGATCACAATTCACTTTCAAAAAAGAAAAGAAACCAAAATCAAACTTGGCAAAAGAAGACAAAAGCACTGTTTTTTAAGATCTTTTATTTTTCAAGAAACAATCAAAACAACCTTTCGAAAGCACTCTAAATGCCACTTTGACTCAAATATCAAAAGAAGAGCACAAGGAAACTTTGCAAGTTATAAATTCGACAACGAATTAAAACTTGAACAAAAAGACTTCAACTTGTACTAAACGACCCAAATAGTAGCAAAGAGCTTGACAAACTCACCATGAAGTCAGGAAAGAAATACTTTCAAGTTCATCAACAAGAAACTTTCAAAAAGCAAGAAAAGGTATAAGGCCACAAAATGATGGAAATCAAAGTAAGTAGACCAATAACCGAACTTGACACTAAGATTGAAAACAATTTATTGTTCTAGATGACAAGAACAATCAAGAACCTCTGTACGAAGTCTTGCGTGTCAAAACACAAATCATAAAACTCACTCAAAATCAAACCTAGGCCAAAAATTTTCAAAGTGGAAGAGATTTCAAGACAGTAAGCTCACAGAATAATAAAATTCTAGAGACAGAAATTGAACACTCAGAGACTAAATAGACCAAGAAACAAATCTTTCTAGGCAGAGAGATTTGAAAAAACAATGCAAAAAGTGGTATACACAACCGTGTTCAAGCACAGAGGTGTGTACATGCGCTTCTGATAAAGGAAACTCACGTATACGCGGGTTCACTTCATAGAAACAAGCATGTGCACACTATTGTAAACAGACTAAAGTGCATATATAAAGCTTTGAAAGAAAAATAAAAAAAGCTAGATCAAAAAGATCAGACTTAAGGTCTAAGCTTCTACTAGACCAAATAATACTGTCACAACAAGAAAACCAAGAACTGAACCCTGATTGACACTGAACAACCCAAACTAGGAATAACAAGATTGTTATCCCTAGCGGAGTCGCTAATTATGTTACGGGAATAAGTACCCTAGGGCATTGGGTTGGAACCCCAACAGAGCAAGAAAAAAATATAGTAAGAAACACTCATACAAATCAGGCAACATGCTTACATAAACAAACTATGTGATAACAACCATACCCAGATGTCCTTCGTTTGGGTAGTTCCAGTAGGGTTCAAACCCTCTGCAGCTCCTGATGATCTTCAAATCTTCACATCAACCAATTCGAACAACATAGTAGCATATAGATAAAGCATTTTAATGAAATTAACTTTGTATCATATAAGCAAATGATTAGTTATACATCAAAATAACATTCATATATAAATTACAACACTAACTTATGCATAAACATAGTTAATCTCAGGAACAAGGCAACGCTTTTTTTTATTGTAGAAAGCTATAACTAACACGGAGAGAATTCACCTAAGTCTTCTTCTTCTGGCTCTAAACAGAACCATCCTCCATATTCGTCCAGTCCCAGTGTTCAACAACCTCCTTCCATAACCAATACCATGATATCTCAATCAAGTGGGAGAATATCGACAATCAAGGAAACAAGGGTTTCCTGAAACTTGGGGAAGTTCTTGAAGCACAGGGATACTTCAGACTCAGTTAGGGATAATATCAGTAAAATAATTCTATCTCTTCTCCTCCTTAAGGCCTTCCCATAGAAGTCTATTTATACTTCTCCCAATTAGTTTTTTAGTTGGGAAACAGTTGGGCCATAGGAATTAGGAGGTAATCAACGAGTAAAACCCTTTAACTCCACCCATAACTAAGGATTTTTTTTTTAAGTGTTTTAACACATATACGCGGGTTGGCTATTGGCTAACCCACGTGTACATGCTTCTATCTCAGGGAAAAGTAGTGTACAGGGAATAAAACATTGTTTTTAAAATATTTGGACCAAGTCTGGAAGGAGGGGTTGCCCTAGGCCATAAACCAAGCATCAGAAATACCAAGGGTGGTAAATGGTGCAATAACAGGGGCTTCCACTTCAGGAATGACCACCTTTAATTTGTAGTAGGAATCAAACAAGAGGCAAAGGCTAAATCTAGCCTCTAAGAAGGAATATACTGAAGACTCAGCTGAGGTCACAAATACAGAAGTAGAAGGAAGTAGGCCTACCACTCCATTTGAAGGCATGAACGAGCCTTCCACATCACAAAATTAGATGTTGGAAAGGGAGATTAGTGTTGAAGTGTCTTCCATTAGAATGGCTACTGACAAAGATCAAGATATCAAGGAGAGATACAAGGAAATCAAAGCTAGAAATGAGAGGCTTAAGGCCCAAACATATGCGCAATACCTAAATTTGATTCCCACCAATCAAACAAGGCTAATGTCAGCCTTTGAAATTAAAGAGGGAAAGCTACAAATGATTTTTGTTAAACCCACAGCTCAGCAGCCCAAGACAACATCATATTTTAAGAAGGTGGATTTTGAAGTGTTGGCAAGGGATATTTATCCCATATACCAGATTGAACTACACAAACAGGCTCAAGAGATGATATACTCCACCCTGATAGGTAATGCCATAGTTGCCCATCAGCTACAGAACTCTCTGAAAAACATCTCAGCACGATTTCAGTTAGAGAAGGCCTCCTCACAAGCCAAGGATATAAGGATCAAGTCCTTAGAGGACTTAGTGATTGAATTGGGACATGATCCCAAGGATATAAAAGCTACAGAGTAGCTTATTAGGAAGAAAAGTGATGATATTGCTGCACTTAAGAGGCAATTGAAAATACCCCAGCTACATCATCCTCAAACTCTAGAAGTCATAAAGAATCAAACCAAACATGAGGAGTTGATGGACTTGGTCCTGAAGCTGAATGATCAACTTAAGGAGACAGAAAAGGAGTTGGATTCTTTAATTTAATTGAAGAAAAGTGACTTGGCCATAGCTTCCAAGGTTGTCGGCCCAACAGTATCCACAGTAGTTCCTTCTACACTGGCAGCATCACTGGCACCCCCTATTCCACCTGCCACAACATTGTTAGTAATAGTATAATCTACAAAAAAAACAGGTGCATAGGGAGAAAAAGCAGCAGAATTGATTAAAGCCAGGGAAGAAATGTCTATGCAGGTTACAGAGATGAAAATGCTAAAGGAAAAGGTGGCAAGTTTGGAAATTGTCTGCAAACTTTCCCAACTCAAGCAAAAAGAAGAAGCACAAAAGGCCCAAAGAATGAGTGAGAGAATCAAAATCCTAGAGAAGGATTTAACACTGGATAAACCACTTGGACAAACCAAAGAAATTCTGTGGGCCAATATCATTGACTCTGTCAATGATATTTGTCCATCAATCCAAGTTATTTTTGAACAAACAAAGTTAGTAAAGGTAGCTACAGAAGCTATCTAGAAAGTAAAGGAGGAATTGGGAGATAAGCCTGAGGATGCAAATAGACTCATCCACTTCCTCAACAACAAGAATAGATATGAGCACCATGAGCTAAATATATAAGATAGGACTGAGACTATTTTGGAAATAAGGAAGGTCCTTTCCAAAAGGAACCTTATGCTTAACTTAGAGGAAAAGTGCGACAATAGGCAGATAGCCATTGATAGGTTCATGGCTAAATTCCAGATTTTTGAGGGAAAAAACTCTGCCCAGTCCTATGGTTATCAACGACAAACTCATGACATAGTTGGACTATGGTGATAGGCTCAGAAAGTTGGCTAAGGAACAAGCCAACTCTTCATCCATAAAACATTGCCAACAGGAAAAGTGTTATATGACATATTTGAAAACATGTTTTTTCTGGAACATGAGGTCAAACATTTATTCCTCACCAAGCCCAATTTTTCCAAGTATACTGAAGTTGATGAGATCTATAGGAGGATGATGAATGTAAAATGACCAGATGCATAATGGTGGGAGACTATGACTAATTTACTGTGATGATTTTACAACTAAAAGTTACCACACAATAAAAATGAAGCCATCCAGGTAAACAGATGAAAATAGGGTAGCAGGGTCAAAGTGTATCAGGGTCAAAGAGTGTCAGGTGAAAGATGAAAGTAAAGAAGACTCTAACATGAAACTCCACAACTGCAAGCCAACATATAGGGCTACAAATCCAACCATAACAACTAGCAGTACAAAATAAAAAGGGACAACATGAAACAATTTATTATCTCACTCTATCTTCTTGCAAGAAGATATTTGTATTTCCTAAATTTAATCTCAAATCAATTTGAGATATTTTGTAATAATTTTTTGTTTATATACTTCACCATTCGAAGTATGTAGGGTGCAATTCCAAACATTTCTATAGAATTCTTGTTCTTAAGTCTGAAATTCTATTGTATCAATGAGTGGGTCATCTAGCTGTATCAAGGAATAAAGATCAGATATTTCAATGGATTCTTGTGTAAAGCAAAGTTCAAATAAGCATTCTCTCATGTTCAATGTTATTTTTTTTTAAGTTTTTCCAAAATCTTGCTTGTATCTCTTAAAATTTGAATGCTATAACATGGAATGATATCTCAGAAATTGCTTAACTGCACTCTGTCTTGACTGTTATGCATATTTAATGTTTTCTTCACAAATCTAAGTTAAGGAATTCTTGATTGCTCCTTAGTTTAGGTTATTCCTTATGATCTATAGCAAAGGATTCTTAATTGCCCTTTGTTCACGATTATCCCCTGTTCTTCAATTCAACCCCGGTTTGAGGATTCTTAAATGCTCTCTCACCCTGGTTAGGGTCATTTCACCCATTCGACCTATAGATTTTCACTCTACTTTGCTAGCCTACCCTGTGAACATTCCCTTTAATGAATTGATCCAGTTCTACTATTCACCTGTTGACTTCATAGCCCAATGGCTTAAGGACCTTGCTCTATCCATTTGTTCCAAGAATTCCACCACCCAACCTTAAATTCAATACCAAAACCACAATGAACATTAAGAACTAGCCTAAAATCCCAGTGAAACAAAGCTAAATTATATAGAGAGAGCCCTCTCTAAGTCATAGGTTGGCTAGAGCCTATACTTAAAAGATTGGTTTGTGGTTACCTCGGTTGCTTCCTTCTTCTAATAACTTCTAAGGAAAATTCTGAGTGATAACATGTACAAGGTCAAGAAGAAAAAAAGAGACTGGGTGGATGACGGGTTTGGGAAACCGGTCTAGTGTTTGTACAAAATAGAACATAATAGAATGCATTGGGTACTTCCCAGGTTCGACAACTGATCCAGTGTGTGTATGAGAAGAGAGAAGGCTACTAGATGCTTATCGAGTTTGGAAACTGATCTAGCGTGCATAAAGCAAGCAAAAAAGAGAAAATCAAGATAAGTATCAATATTTCATTCGTTTCGGAAGATTTAAATTATGAATATAATTCAATGTTTTGATGTATGATAGTTTGGATTATGAGTTAACCTGGTTTTGTTGTGATAGGAATCAAAGTAAATTCTAAGTTCAACTTATGAATAAACTTCAAATGAGGTATAATTTAAAATTCTTACACATTCTTCATGATGAGTCATGAAATTTGTGGGCCTAATATTTATCTCTTGTAAATAATTGAAATTAATAGAAATGGATGAGAAAGGGACATTGATTCTATTGATTGAGGTAGGATATTTCTTGAGGGAATTGTTGTTTTAAATATCAGTCGTGGTTGGTTGAGTTTTGAAGAAATAAGGATAGGGGTATGTTTCCTTTAACTCTAACCACAAGTAAGAATATGACAAAAACATTAAGGAAACATGGGTTGTGTAGTCGACAGGGAGTACTACTATGAAATCATTGTAGATGATGGGAAATTAGTCCATTGGAAAAGGAAGGAGACTTCTTCATGGAAAGGTTGATATGCATATAGGGCACTTGCTAACAAATGCAGAGGAGATTATGCAGAGAGAAGGAGATCTCTGAGAACGTGTAGAAATACGGGAAAGATCCTTTGTCTATACACTGGTGACAAAAAATAGAAATTCCTCTAAGATCGGAGGTGAGAATGAGGAATAGACAACAAGACATAGTAGTTGTTTTTGTTAAGCCTTATAAAGTTATAACCCAATAGAAGTACCCTCTTAAAGGTTGGTTAGGCATAAGAATCACAAAGAGGGAAGTGGCTTGCCTCTAGTACATGAAGGTGGTGTGGCCTAGTGACACCTTGTTATAGTTGTTTCATTGGTTAAAATCCCTTAGAAGCACTCTACCTCAAGCTTTAAAATCTAGCGCAAGGGTGACAACTACAGGTAAGAACTAGTTGCAACTTGTCTATGGTTGGGTGGAGAGTTAGAGTCCCACTCTGAGTTTCTAGATATTTCATAAGGTAAGTAGAACCTTATGTTTATGCTTGTGATTTCTATATTGGTTATGTTGCTATTATCAAGAGAATGTCATGCTAATGTTAAGGACTATTGGTACTTGCACACATCATTTATGAAGATGTTGGTGAGGCATGATATGAAATTGTATTGTTTACATGCCTGACCAATATGTGGATTGATATTGTTTTAAAGGTACTGGAATAGTGTGTGGTTGTATTGGTTATGTTCTTGCAATAACCATCATGGGAAAATCTGTGTATATCTGTGGTTGCACATATTGAGATAGTTTTATACTCTTGCTAGCACAAATCACATTTTTGAGTAGGAATAATGGAGATTTCTCACTCTCATGCCATATAGGTCTATTTACCTTGTGTAGATTCCTTCCAGGGTAATATAGTGAAGCACATCCAGTTCCTTGGGCTTGAATTTTCACTACCTCAAGGATCAGGCATAAATAGCCTTGCATATCATATTGTTGATGAGACTACCCCATAAGCATTGTTAACTTGAATTATGTTTCCTAGACTAGGAATATGTTGACAGTGTTGGAAATCCATCAACCAAGGGGGTCTCCCCAATACAAAGTCATAATTATAACTCACACCATTTGGAGTAGCATCCCCATCTGAAGTATCAACTCAGCTGCCATAACTTTAAGGTTTTACTTAGCTGCAATGAATCACATAAGAGAGTATGCAAATAACCTTTGAAATAAGCAATAAAGTTGACACTGTGAAACACTAATTACAATGTGTAAATGGAGAATTTCACGAGATGGAAATAAAAGTGAGCTTCTAGAACAAAATTAATAGTACTATCGTAAGAGAAACACATGAGAGCGATGAAATATTTGTTATTTATCTAGTGAAATATTTCACTTAGAAACAATGAAAATTTAACACACATTAAAAAATATAAGCACCAAAGCCACTGAAATAGTTCAATTTATTTAGTACAGATGAGAACAACATATATCACAAACTTTCAAGGAATAGTCTTACAACATTTATGAAATATGCATGAAAGTTTGCTAGCTTAATGAACTTATGATTATTAGTTGAAATATCCAAGTATACAGTTACATTGGCAAGCCACTAGCTGTAATAGTGGAACATTAAGTCACATATTTCTTCTCCAAATAATGATCTTCTCTCCTATGCTAAACTAGAGAAGCCAAGGCTATGTCTCCAAAGACTAAGCCTCGAAAAGCAATTTTATCAAGTTATGAGGTTTCTTTCATAAAAAGATGACCTTTCATATCCCCATGACTCTTGAGCTTCCCTCATGAATCTTAGACTTCTAATGTGACCTTTGGACTTTTCCTAAATACTCTTTTGTCCATATATAACTATGTGACTTTTCTTATTCAAAATATGAATCTTGGACTTCAACACATTACATTTTTTCCTTTCCTTTTGATAATTATATCATTACATCCACAAATGATGTGGAAAGACACATGGACACACATGATATTGGGATGGAAATTTTACAAGTCACAACTTGTCAATGATGACATGGAATTCATGATGAGAAGGTGATGCCAAGTTGTTCTTCTTCCTGCTTTGTCTTTAATCTTCATGAGAGGTCTATCTAGTACTTCATATTCATGAAAGATCTTCTTTGTCCTTCATGTTCACCCTCTAAGGGGATGAATGGTATGCAGTCTTCATGTGGCCCTGATATTCGGTCTTCTATCATAAGTTGGTGTTCCTTCATCTTCTTGCTTATTCATGGTTTTAGCTTCACAAATGTATTTTAGCTTAGTCTCCTTATCCTTCTCTCTAGGAATCATCCTTTCATGTCAAGATATGGTACCTACAAGTGAAATACACTCATGAAAAGAAAACATTAGTCCAGAAATATCCTAGTCTAATGCGCTTCCTGAAAATTCTAATTGAGATGGAACTAGGTGCTAGACTGAGAGGCAAACATAGGGATTTCGTAGTTCATATTTCTAGGGGTCAGGAGAGATGGACTGGATATTGAGACTAATGTGCAATTCTATAGGCTTGGGGAATATCACTACATAGTTGAGGAGCTTAGTGAGGCAATCTTGAGCCTTGAGACTATAGCATGCACATTCCTAGAAGGAGACTAATTAGGGGATTATGTAGTTGAGTAGTTCAAGGATTTAGGGAGGCAGATTGATGACTCAGATTGCATAATGAGTAGCAAGAGGCTATCTCATAGGTAGTATTATGTAGTTTATGAGGGCAAGGCGGCAATCCTTGAGTACTGTGACTGTGTAATATGCAGTCCTTGGAGGCAAAAACTATGTATTGTACCATTCTAGGAGGAGAGGGACTAGCTTGAGGCTTATTACTATGCAATGAACAGTTTAAGGAGCCTAAGTGAGGTCAAATTGATTGGGCAGAGGATGTTCCAAAATTTGACTAAGTGTAGTATCAGTGAAGGAGATATGAGAAAAAGGTAAGAATTGAACATGATCACACACTCAAAAAAAATGATGGCACAACATAAAACACTTAGTTATTTAGAAACAACATGATCCGCTTAATGTGATAGAAAAAAAATACTCTCCTACAAGTGCGACACTTATGGTACACTTTGCGATGATAGTGACAAAACTTGTACGACAATGCATGAAACTTTGGGAATGGATATAATACATTTCTATATGATAAATAAGACTCATTGACACCAAATTTTCCTCTTGAAATGCACAAGAACATTTATTTCACAATGCGCAACATTTCCCAAGCCAAAAGATGACACTTACGAAAGTAAGAGAAGAGAGAAAATGACACTTGCAAAATCTTAAAGAAAGTGGAAGTGACACATGCCAGAGAGAAGATAACATGAAAATGACACTTATTAGAGTGAATACAAGAAAAAATGGCAGTTTTGAATGTGAAAGTGACACTTGAGAAAACAAAGGTGGGCCAGAGTGATAGTTTAGAAAACTCACCAAAATTATAGTGAAATTGCAATCTAGGTGAGGGAGATTGTCAATGGAGAGTGCACATTAACTGTAGACATGTATTGCACAATGCACTGTGCTTATGGATTGCGTAGTCACTGTCACCAGTGACTGCGCAAGCCTTACCTTCAAGAGTTGTGCAATGGCCATTTGAGCTTGCATATAAAGATGTGTGTTTGTGGATTCATCATAGACAGAACATGTGTGAGAAAGTGATTTTGACACCTAGAAGAAGACTCCATACTTTAAAAATTATTAGATTACCAAAAATTGACTATAGAACGACATATCACAATATCCTTAGTAGGCTCCAAAATTCAAGTGTAAGAAACAGTTTGGAGGGTGTTTGTCGTAGCGACAACACTTGGAAACAAACTAGTAGAACTCTAGCTTATCTTCTTAGGTTTCATATTTAAGTGCAAGGTCTCATTCTTTTAGGATGTACTGATTCATTGCTTGGATTACCTTGGATTTCCAATTTGACCCAGTTATGGATATAGTCTCCTCTATTCCTTTTCTTGCTTAAACACATTTAGAAAGACTACTCAATCATAATTGTTTTGATCCAAGTAAGGGTAATAGAGTAATGCAAGTTAGAGATAATAAAAGCATGATTTTTCATCTCTAGTGTTTCTCTACTACTAGTAGGCATGGAAAGTACGTCGGCGGAGTCACTATAGGAACACAAGAATCACTTCACTGCTAGAGAGCTTGAAAAATACTCCATAGAAGTTACTTTCTTCACCTCTCAGAAGCCTTTCTCTTCTTTCACCTATTTATTTATTTTATTATAGCATTGTTCTTAGGAACTTATTTATTTTACTAGGGTGGAAGTGGGATCCTGACTTATTTAGAGCGGGAGAGGTTGTTCTTTCAGAGATAGGTATATATACCTTTCATATTGGTTTGCTCATTATTGATTTTTCCCTTTCCCCTCTCTACTCGATTAGATCAGCAGGGAGAACACCATTTAATTACAACACCGAGTCAAGGAATAAATATCCTAGAATAGATATGGGCTTTACAATTTGACCAAAGTATTTTTGTCTCGAACAAATCATGTTTTCCATTCAGACTTCACTGACTTTAAAGATATGAAAACCCACGACATAGAATAGGATGAAAGATTAGCCAAGTGTTTTTCATCGTCACAATTTCCCTTTTTCAAATTTTTCCACATTATATTTTGATCCAAACAGGAGCATATTTCATGCAAAGTTTTATTAAGCAAAACAAAAAAGGAAAACAAGACAAAACAAAGGAAAAAGGAAAGTTTATGGAGATTGATCATAAAGTAACCTGTAGACAGAAGTAAGAGAAAAAAATAAAGATAGAGACTAGATGGAGAGAAAACATGGGATGAGTGCAAAAAAAAGAAACTAGAATATAGCTACACCTACTCCTAACCTTACCAGCTAGAAGGTGACGGTCAAGTGTAATGAGATTTCCAATGTAAGCACTATAACGACTTCCAACCCGTAAACACAAAGATACCAACAATTATGAATAATATATCATTTTGTACAACATAAAATATAAGAACTTGAATAGCTTGCATAAGATATCGAAGGTCTTGTTGAAAGGCCAAAAGAGGTGCCATAACAAATAACCTTAACCATATTGCAACCTTACCTTCCCGATTAGCAAAAAAATCAAACAAACTTTGAGAAATTCTTATGAATGTACCTACATCTATTTTTTCCATCTTAGAAAACATCCAAAAATATTGCAACTTTTTTTAGCATAAGGCTTGGTAATTAAGATGTTTCCATCTAGTCATAGATTTGATCATAAAATTCAAAACAACCCTTTTTAAACCCCTGAAATTCTCGAGAGAATTAGCCTTGAATTAGTGTGCCCAAATTAGAAGGAAAATCAACAAGATCAACCAATGTAGGACAACTATCATCGAATACACTAATGGGAAAATGATCCAACGAGTGACAATTGTTAGGACTAGTGTTATGACTAGATTGATGAATTAACATTTCATATCATGGATTCTCCATTGGTTCCCTTTGTGTCCAATTTCGTACTAGACTAGTAATATCAAAGCTTGTGGAATCAAAAGCAATTTCTGGCCTTGTAAATCTGGGAAACCAATAACATGTTGATAAAATATTAGAATGATATGTCAAATCAAATATAGAATCCAGATCGGCGTGAGGGTTTTGATCCACTGAATGATTCAATACTTGAATTCTACTGAAAAGGATTCATTGGGAAGAATAAAAAATATTTTCTTAATGACATTCATAATGAATATTAGGAGCTAATTTTTCACCATAGCACTCAACAAATATGAATTATTCGACAAAATATAATCTTTACATTGATCAACATCACAATTCTATGCATTCACGAAAGGCATACATTCAAATCGAAAGTTAGATACAAGATGCATATATGAAGATGAATTCATTACAACAATATTATTTATCTAATAGGAAACCCGATCTCGAGAGATATAAAAATTATAACGAGAAATCCAAAAATCCATTAAGGACGAGCTAACATCTAGTGAAACAATATGAATGAAATAATTTTGCGAGAAAATCTAGATCTGACACAGTTCGGGAATCGCATCAAGATTTCAAGAAATTGATATAACCATCAAAGAAATTTGAAGTGTCTCAACTTCCTGACAAGTTCCCAAACTTTGAAAAGATAAATAAAAACATTTTGATAATTGAGATTGCAAATTGCATGTGGACAGTCACTATCAATGAAGTTAATAGGATTACTTTTATCTCGATGATATCTATCTACATCACTGGTTTGATCATAATTTTCAACCACCACAAAAAATTACTCAAGTCATAATATTCTTCTGATCACAAATATAGAGATGTATGACTCAGAGAAATCTCATGAGAAAATTGATTTGAAGAGTTTTCCCCATGCAAAACAACAGAAGGTAAGGGATGGAATGGATGCTCTATGATTTGATTTCTTTCTTCTTCATCATGGATATACTAATTTCTACCTTGTGTCACTTCAGAATTATGCATATCGGGTGGGAGATTCGAAGAGCATGACATATAAAAAGTAGGACACAAGGAACAAGGAGTTGAATAAGAAGCTTCCATGAGAAAATATTATTTTACCAAAATATACTCTTGATCTAAATATTTCAAATAAATATTTTCTTGAACAACTGAAATATCGATGGGTGCACTTGGAAATCATCACCAAGTACATCAACAAAATCAACTTCATCATAATGACGATTTCCCAAGACTTTACTTGATTGATTAGGAAAATTCAGTTCATTTGACTGATTACCAAGATTAGTAGATTCAAGATCAACTGAGAATGAAAAAACAATATCTTGACATAGAGGATTTTGAAAAAGAGAAGAAATATTGAAAGAATATTTACCTTTCTTCTCCTCTACCTGAAAAATGTGACTACCTTGCACTAGTTCACTATTTGGATTTGGAAGAGATGTATTAGGCAGATAAAGGGACAAGGGGTATTGAGAAATACATGATATAGGATGACATATATCTAAATCATATTTAGGACCGATTTTATAAGTGTTAATATCTTCTTATGGAATGGAGGTATTGGTCTTTGACTTAGGCTCCATAAGCCATTCCAAAATTTCCTCCATTGATCTAGATCATGAGAAATGGATGAAGGTTGAACAGACGAATAACCCATTTGATTTTCAGATTTTCAAACTTTGATATCATCTCAAGGAGGCACCCACATCAGGACTCAAAATGAAGCAGGATAAGGAACAAAAATAATAATAGGTCCTTCCTCTGAAATTAGAGGTTTCTCATAGTTTACAAAAGCTGGGGTAGCAAAAACATCAAGGGGGTCAGGCTCACCATGTAAATATCGCTCAAACGTTTGTTTAAAGAAATCCCAAAATGTATCTTCTTCAGGAAATTCATAAAAAAGGTCAAGGAATCGATTAGAAAAATCCTCAATTGACTCATTAGGGTTCATTCTTAGTTAATTAATCCTTTTAATAACATCTTAGTAATCATACATATCAAATGCTAAATGAATCTTCTTGATGAAGTGTTCAAAATAATGGATGGAAGAAGATGGTAAGGTATGACACCATCGGTTAACTCGACTTTCAAGGGCGAGGAAGAAAAGTATAAGAGAAAATTATTCAGAACCTAATTTATAAAATTCGCAAAAATAGAGAAAATTAGAGATGTGCTCCATTATAGATATTTCATCGTCACCACCAAATTTTAATTGAGACAAGTTATAAAGAGAATCATTGGGGATTAAAAGTTGACCATTGGATCTATCTGAAAAACACCTTGGGAGTATGATTTGGGAAAGATAAATTTGAGATAAAATATTCAAAATAGACTCCAATGGGCACAACTTGTCATCTGGACCTCCATCTAGCACCAAATATTGACGGTGTTGGAAATCCATCAACTAAGGGGTTCTCCGCGATGTGAAGTCCTAATTAGACCTCACACCATTTGGAGTAGGATCCCCATTCAGAGTATTGGCCCAACTACCATAACTCTAATTCTTTCCTTGGCTACAATGAATGATATAAGAGAGTACTCTCATGACCTTTGAAATCAGCAAGCAAGTTGACACTATGAAACACAAATTGAAAACTGTAAATGGAGGCTTTCACAAGAGGGATATAAAAGTGAGCCCCTAGAAGGAAAGTAATATTATTTATTGTGATGGGGTCCCTTGGGTCATTTTTTTTAAAGTTTTGTTAAAGATATTTTAAAGTCTCCACATATTGAGGAGCGGAGCATGAATAACACAGGTCAATATGATTCAAAGGGGATTTAGGAAGGTCAAAGCCCCTTAAGTTTGTTAAAGTAAAGTTTTTTCGATACCTGCCCATGATTTGTGGACCATGGTATTGTAATGAAGGAAGAGTATAAAAGGAAGTCATAAGAAGAGTCATAGGGGTAGCTAAGTAGAGAAGTACATGAGTTAAGTTTGAATTTGTCTATTCTTTACTTGGGCAAAGGGGAAGGATCCTGTAGCTGTGTGCATGGAGACCTTGATAAGTCTGCAGATGAGTACGAGAGCCCCTACAGTTGTGTGCATAGGGTTGAAAAGAGTTGTAACCGAGAATCTGAAGCATAATAAAGACATATTTTGAAGTGATATATGTGTAATATTGATATTTTTGAAGTTTTTGTATTTATGAAATGTTGAATGCATTTAATGAGGAAAAAAACTAATGGATTCGTGAAGACGTAGATCTTCTTATTTATATGATGTTATTCATGTTCAGTACAATTGACAAAGGACATAAATCTGTTAGCTGTTAATTACTGAAAGTTATGGGTTTCAAGGGTTAGGGTTCGCGAAGGTCAAGATAAAGCCCTAAGTCTGCAGAAAACACATCATGTATGTCTCTGGATGCAGAAACATCATTCTAGCATCCCCCAATACTACCTTGAGTGAGACTACAGCCTGCGCTATGTGGGTTGTTGTTGAAAGGGCTATTAGAGTAGGGTTTTGCTGGTTAGCATCACTGACTCCGAACCTGGGTCCAATCCTCCTCAAGCCAACAAATGGTTCCATTACTAGGACCATGATCTATGTGAGGGACGTGTGATGTGGGGCCCATGGAAACCAACAAAGAAGGATATTGCGAAGTGGATAGATCGTAAACTATATGAGTTTGCAACTCAAGAAAACAGAAATCTGCGCTTGTCGAAAGAAGAGTGGTTGCAGAGATATCTATATATAGAGGAACATAGAGTTTTCTTTTGCTCTTTTTCGTGTGAATTATATGAATGGTTGGATAAACTGGCAGATGTTTAACCTACCCGGAAGGTGGATAACCCTATTGTGTGGGCTCCAGAGTTAGTGAAGCACCTAGAAGAATCAGAATACAAGATTGTGAAGGCTATCGATTATTGGATCGATAGTATTTTGGGCAGATTTATCATTGAGTTCGCGATTGATATGTCTGTCATTTATAGTGAAGCTGAACACTAGTTTTTCAAAGGACCAAGAGGTAAGTATCTAAAGTCTCTAAAACCTTGGATTAAATTGATATTGTGTGAGAAATGGGTTATGTCATTAAATTTATGTTTAGAAGAGGCTCGACGGGAGCTACGCGCAATGGGAAACAGTTCAGAAAATATCTAGATACAATTGATGAGTACAGTCCTCTGTTGGGAGCATCTGATAGCGAAGAAGAAAGTAATAGTTTGAAGATGCCCAGAGGTTCACCGTAGCCGATAGATCGGGGAATTGTGGGAATTCCACATACATCCACTCCACCTCTGCCATCAAATATGCCTCACACATCTATGCCTCCACCTCCACCTCCACCTCTACTATTTAGTATGGCGAACACTATGAAGATGCCTATATTTGAAAGTCTAGGGATGGAAGACCCTAATAAATTCTGGTTTATAGAAGATTCTGTGTGGAATTCATAGCAGATAACGGATGACGATATGAAGAAAGTGCAACTGGTCACAACGTTGCAAGATAGAGCACCGAGTTGGTATATTAAGTACATTACGAATCATCCAACTGTGTCATTAAAAGACACAAAATATGTGCTGAATAATGAATTCAGAAAGCTAAAGCATCAAGCCTAGTATGTGACTGAGGTCAAAGAAATTAAGTAGAAGGTGAATGAATCTGTTTGGGATATTGATCAAAGGCTGAAATGTCTACTACAATAGGCTAATCTACATATGTCGGATGAGAAACATAAGGACTGGTATATTGATATGTTGTTGCCTCATTTAAGATTACCATTGTCAAAACAGAAGCTTGGATTGTAAGTTGAAGCACTAGAAATTGCTATGAAGTTGGAGGCTTTGCCGATTCAGGATACATATATGAGAGTGCATCAGATTTAGATGCAGTTGGTTAGTCTGCATATGGAGTTGCAATATTTCTGAAAGGTAAAAGAGGTAGAAAATGAGAACCATTATGAATTGTGGTGCTTAAAGTGCAAAGGAAATAGTCATGACAAGGAGCATTGCTCAATATATCAAAACTATCTAATTGGGGGACGTCCTAACCCCCTAAAGGTAGAAACTTTTGTTGGATCAAGTAACAGTGTAATGCCATGGTGCACTATCTGCCAAATAATAGGAAAACAATCAACTGACAATTGCCATTTGTTGCAGAAGTTCGTACACACTCCCTTGTTGGCATTATAGCACTGGTTTGGAACTCTGGCACAGGTGTTGTCCTTGATGGCAACTCACTTTGGTGACAGATCTCAGCTCAGGCTCTCAGAATAAAGGAAAAGACATATACGCAGGTTCACCTAGACAAAGGTGCGTATACACGCGGGTTAGACGTTACAAAGGCGAGTATACACGCGGGTTAGACGTTACAAAGGCGCGTATACATATACACGCACTTTCACGCAAGGAAAAGTGCATACATGTTGGAGAACTTACTTTTGGTCCGTGGTATTTAGTCCTTGGTAATTGAACCTATGATTTTAGGCCATGGTATCTCGTCAAGAGTGTTGATCCCAAGTATTGGGTCCATGGTATTGTTTTGTTATGGTTTTGGACTGTGGTATTGTGGAAGGCCTAAGACTATAAAAGAGGAAGGAGATCATTTGGCAAAGCATGATCTGAATTATTGAATATCTGATAAAGTGCTAGATCTGAAATATTGATTAGGTTATGGTGCAGATCTGGATCTGAATAAAGGAGGAACCTTAGCGCAAAAAGAAGGATAATTTCTATTGATGGGTCATAATCTTAAGGCTTGAATAATAGTATCTTTGTATGATTTTGATCCGTTATATGTGGCGCATGCTTGATCTATAAATCTGGTAATCTGGGTTACTTAAGGTCTGAATATTTGAAATTATCCTTTATAGATCTGTACGCAGGTTCAGTGAAGCGAAGGCGGGTATACACGCTGGTTCTGTAAGTAAAAACAACGTATACACAGGTTCATCCAAACACAAAAGTGTAGGCACGCAGGTTTTTGGTTATTGAAGTAGCGTACATCTCTTGAGTTGTGTTCTAGCTGCTTCTGTTTATTGCTGCAGTGTTCTGGGTTCAGAATTGGGTGTGTGGTTACTGTTACTGTGTTGTGGGTACAACTGTCAGAGAAGTGTCTACTTGATTCAGTTCTAATTGGTGAAAAGGAGATTGTTTGATTCTTGATGATTGATTCATGTTCATGGATCCAGTCTGAAAATTTATGAAACGTGGTCCCTGGAAGAAAGAGAAGGTTGTAGCCTTCTGTAGGCCAACACTTATGTACTAGTATCTTGGCTAGTGCAAGAGCTAAGGGGGTTGTAGCTCCCTTCCAGGAGAAGTTGTAGAACAAGAGAGGGTTGTATCTCTCTGCAGGTTGCAGCCTACGTACTGGTAAAGGACTGCACTAGTACAAAATCATTGTAAAAAGAAGTTTCTAATTAAAAGGAAGATAGAGACGAATTGCAGCAGGTGGTTTTCACCCACATTGGGTTTCCACCTTATATCTTGTGTTCGTGTGTGTGATTGTATTCTGCTCTGTTTCACTGTTTCTGGTTACTGTTTATTTGATTTAGATACACAGATTAATAATCAACATCTGTAATATAAAGTAAATTATAAGTTTTCATGGTATACGCGGGTTTCCTTATACGTAGTTCCATATACACGTGATTTTAACTAACTGAAGTAGCGTATAGGATCTGGATTTGAAAAAGGGAATAATTGACTTGATAACACTGATTCACCCCCCCTCTCAGTATTATTTCCAACAATTGGAATTAGAGAAGGTCCTTCTGAAGAAGCTTGATCACTTGAAGGAAGATCCATCATCATGAGCAACTATGAGAGAGAAGCATCTATCAGGTCACCAATTTTTGATGGGACCAACTTCGTCTATTGGAAGGTAAGAGTTACAACCTATCTTCAATCTCTTGGTACAGAAGTATGGGATATCATAGATACAGGGTATACTTTTCCATCCACAACTCCTACAGATTTGGCTGGTAAGAAGCAATATGAAACAAATGCAAAGGCTATCAATACTCTATTAGGAAGTCTATCTCAATCAGAATTCGTCATGGTTATGTAGTATAAATTCGTAAAAGAAATATGGGACAAGATTGTTCTGAGCTATGAAGGAGATGAATAGGTAAAAAGAGAAAAACTTCAAACCCTTAGAATTCAGTATGAAAATCTCAGAATGCACAATGATGAAAGTGTGGCTAACTATTTCCTTCGTGTAGATGAGATTGTTAATTGTATGAAAAACTTGGGTGAAGAAATTAAAGAGGTTGTTATAGTTGAAAAGGTTCTAAGATCTTTGTCCTCTAAGTTTGAATCTAAAGTTTCTGCAATAGAATAAAAGGAGAATCTACGGAACCTTACCATGTCATAGCTGCACAGAATTCTAACTGCTTATGAAATGAGGAAAGGAGGACCATCAGACAGGAGAGAAGCTACTTTCAAGTCTTCAGGAAAAGGATATTACTATGAGTCAGAAGAAGAGGAAGAATCAAATTTTGTCAAGAACCTTCAACGAGGTGCTGGAAGATTCAAAGGTAAGTTACCTTTCAAATGCTTTGCTTGTGGAAAAGTCGGTCACTATGCTGCCAAATGTCCTCATAAAGATAAGCTTGACAAGGGTAAGGAACCTGCTAGATGGAACAAGAAACAAAATGTAAATAAGAAAAGCTATTACACTCATGAAGATAGTGATGGACTTTCAAATGGTGATGAAGATGAACAAGGTTGTAATTATAAACTTTTAATGGCTTTTTAAGATTATGATTTTGTGGATGCTATAGATGAAGAAGGTCTTTATGAAGAGATTTCTAGACTCAAAATTTGTTTAGAAGAGAAGAATGTGATCATAGATACTCTTCAATTCCAACTTGCTGAAAAGGAAAAACATCGTGAAAAGTTAGAATGTGAAATAGTGGGATTAGAAAAGAGATGGAGAAAACAAAAGCTCTTAATCTTAGATTTGTTAAAGGATCTGACACTTTAGATGAGATTATCAAAGTGCAGCGTTCTCCACTAATCAAGACAAGTCTGGGATATAATGAAGAAACAACTCAAGCACAGAAACCATCTACCTCCAAAAGTTATCTTGATGCAGCAAGGAGAAGTGAACAAAGTCCCAATGGAAATTACCAGGTAAATCAGGGACAATCTACCTCAAGAATGAACAAAGGCTACCAGGTAAATCGAGGCCAATATAATTTAAGGACAAACAGAAGCTACAACTAGCCACAGGTAAAACCTTCTCAATTTGCCTCAAGAATGGATGTCAATAGAAACTACAATCATTTGGTGGGTAGATTTGATAATCATAGGAATTTCTTCAATGGCCAATGTTTCTCTTGTCATAGCTTTGGTCACAAAGCAGCTCAATGTGTTGCCTATAAGACAAGCATGACTAGAGAAGCTCAAAAACAAAGTAGTATGTCTGGGATCATGAAAAAAACCTATAATAACTTTTCTGCTCTTGAAAATGAGATAGAATGTTCTATTTGTAACAATTTTGGTCATGAAGATTCTGAATGCAGGAGCAGGTTTCGACAGACAACTCAGAAGGAGCAAGCCTCAAGTGCCAAATCTTGGAGTATGAAGGAACCACAACCAGAGAGATGTGGTATAGCTTTATATGTGGAAGGCTAGGAAAATCAATGGTACATCGATAGTGGATGTTCAAAACATATGATAGGTGATAAAGAAAAACTTCAGTCATATTGTGCCTTAGAGAAGGAGAAGAAGGTATCATTTGGAAATGACACCCCTGCGTTCATAAAAGGTAAAGGTTCTGTTTAGTTGAAAGAAAGTGTCAAAGCTAGAAATGTTATGTATGTTGATGGCTTAAAGCATAATCTACTGAGTGTCAGTCAGATGTGTGATCAAGGAACTAAGGTTATATTTCGATCAAATGGATGTAGTGTTCATGATCTTGATACAGGAAAAACAGTGATCAAAGGTGTAAGAACTCCAACTAGTTTATACATATTCAAAGAAGGACAACATCAATGCTATCTAAGAAAGAATGATGAACATTGGCTATGGCACAGAAGATTGGGGCATCTTAGTTTCTCATAGATAATGAAAGCATGCAAATACCAGGCAGTTCGTGGTCTTCCAGACATCAGAATTCCAGGCAATACAATATGCAAATCATGTCAGTTTGGTAAGAAAACTAGAACTAACTTCCCTGATAAGGAAGGATCAGCTAGAAGGCCACTTGAACCTGTCCATACTAATGTATGTGGTCCATCTAGGAAAAGGTCACCCCGAGGAGAAGAATACTTTATATTATTCATTGATGATTTTTCCAGGATGTGTTGGATAGGACTTATGAAGCACAAAGACGAAGCCTTTGAAAAATTCAAATCATTCAAAGCCTTGGTGGAGAACGAATCAGATCACAAAATCAAATGCTCAGGTCTGATCGAGGAGGAGAATTTACCTTGAATGAATTTTTCGATTTTTGTGAAGAACATGGAATTAGAAGGGAATTCTCTACAGCTAGGACTCCTCAGCAAAATGGAGTAGTGGAAAGGATGAACAAAACGATTCAACAAATGGCTCGTGCTATGATTGATGAGTCTGGAACTCTTGCAACCTTCTGGGGTGAAGCCGCATTTGCTGCAGTTGTTATTCTCAACAAGACAAATGTCCGGGTGAACATAACTCAAACTCCTCATGAGCTCTGGTATGGTGAGACTCCTTCGGTAAAATATTTCAAAATTTTTGGAAGCAAATGCTATATCAAAAATACTGATGAAAATCTTGGCAAGTTTGAACCTAGAGCAGATGAAGGCATTCTCCTTGGTTACTCTCCCCACAACAAAGCTTACAAGTGTTACAATAAAAGGCTTGGAAAAATTGTTGAAAGCATTGATGTAGTGGTTGATGAAGAAGGAAACATTCCTAGGCAAGTGAATTCCGAAGATTTCGAAGATTATGAAGACTATCCTTCAACATCAAATCAGACTTATGATGAAGAAGAAGCTCAAGAGGCACCAAAAGAACAGATAAGGATAGAAGATAAGACTCCATCCAGGTATGTTTAGAAGAATCATCCAGAGTCTCAAATTTTGGGGCAGAAAGAGGCAGGTATACAAACAAGAAGAACAATCGCAGAAGCTTCAAGCTATTTGGCATTGCTCTCCTCCACTGAACCACAAAATGTAAAAGAGGCATGCAAAGATGAATGTTGGGTCAAGGCAATGGATGAAGAACTTGAACAGATCGAAAAGAATAAAACTTGGGAGTTGGTTCCTAGACCAAAAGATAAGAATGTCATAGGGACAAAATGGATCTTTAAAACAAGTTGAATGAAAATGGGGAAGTTATTAGAAACAAGGCCAGACTTGTTTGTAAAGGGTATGCTCAACAAGGAGGAATATACTTTGAAGAAACTTTTGCTCCCGTTGCTAGACTTGAGGCCATCCAAATGTTCCTTGCTCTCTCAAGCTTTCAGAAGTTCAAAGTATTTCAAATGGACATGAAATCATCTTTTCTGAATGGAGACTTAGAAGAAGAAGTGTATATTGAGCAACTAGATGGATTCATCCTTGGAAATGATCCAAAACTTGTATGCATACTTAAGAAGGCCCTCTATGGTCTTAAACAAGCTCCAAGGGCTTGGTATTATCGTCTGGATAAATATCTTCATCAACAAGGTTTCTCAAAAGGATCAGCAGATAGCAATCTTTATATAAAAATTGAAAATAACAAATTGCTAATACTTGTTATGTATGTAGATCATATTATCTTTGGCAGCAATGAAGAAGCTATGAGTCAAAACTTTGCCTTGGTGATGCAGAAAGAATTCGAAATTTCATTACTTGGAGAGCTGACATATTTTCTTGGTCTACAAATCCAACAAAATGAAGGCGTTATCTTTTTGTCTCAAACCAAGTATCTCAAGCAAATCTTGAAGAAATATGGCATGGAAGATTCGAAACCAGTATGTACCCCTATGGTTACAGGATGCAACCTCAGTGCAAATGATGAATCAGCAGTAGTGCATCAACCAACTTATAGATCCATGATTGGAAGTCTTCTCTATTTAACGGGTACCCGACCAAACATCATGCATGCAGTGGGAATAGTTGGAATATTTCAGGAAAATCCTAAGGAAACCCATCTTCAGGCAGTAAAAAGAATTTTCATCTTCAAGGAACTCAAAACTATGGCCTCTGGTATACAAGAGATACAGACCTCACTCTTCATGCTTATACAAATGCAGATTGGGCTGGAAGCGTGGATGACAGGAAAAGCACTAGTGGTGGTACATTGTTTATGGGTTCCAGACTAGTATCGTGGTTAAGAAAGAAACAGAGTTCGATTGCCTTATCTATAGCTGAAGCAGAATATGTGGCTGCCGCATCTTGTTGCACTCAACTCCTTTGGATGATGCAAACTTTGCAGGATTTTCAAATCACTTGTACTCCACCTATCTCCATCTTATGTGATAATACAAGTGCTATTAGTATCTCAAAGAATCCTGTCATGCGTTCAAAGACTAAGCGCATACTGATCAAGTATCATTTTCTCCGGGAAAAAGTATTGGAACAAAAGGTCAAACTGGAGTATGTTCCCTCTAAGGAACAAGTTGTTGATATTCTCACCAAACCACTACCCAGGGAAACTTTTGAATACCTCAGACAAAAGCTGGGAGTAGTTGATGCATCATCTTGCTGTTGAAAATTGTCTGTTTCAGAGAAAAATGGGTGTACGCGTGTTGCCTGAGGAGGATCCGCGTACATACGCCGGTTTATGCAGAGTCAGTTGCGTATATGGCAGTTTGAAAGAAATCAGTGGGGACAAAATCTGGTTGAAGGAAGTCTGATATGGGTCTAACAGAGACCATCTGGCACAGGTTCAGCAGGAGCAGATAAACTTCTCATAATGCATTATTGGCATTACATTAGAAGCTCTTGGTTCAGGTTCACAGTGGTTGATCTCAGGTGGAAAAAATGCAGAGGGAGAACAGAAGGAAAACATGGTTGCTAATCTAAATAGTGATTGACAGATGCTACTGATATCAGTTATTGGTGACTTTCATAAGTCTTGCTCTAGATATTTCGTCTCTATGTCATGTATCTCTTTTATGGTGTCAAGGTCATGTAACAACCTATTTTGGTTTCCCCACTATGCCTGGGATGAATGATGTAATGTACTTGGTTGGGTGGATGATCCCCACTTGGTTGGGTGATGGATGTATGTATAGAGTCTTTTGGTGATAGGAAGGTCTTTTATGATGTATAAGTCATGGTTCTTCTTAAAGAACATCTTTTTGCAGATCTTGCCTACAGTCAAGGGGAGCATGGTCAGCACAGCAGGGCAGAAATTTCAGCATGTACTCAGGGGGAGCACAACCCTTTGCCCTTGATGACAAAGGGGGAGAATGACTTTGAGGATCTTGGGGTTGCCATCAAGTCCAAAGGGGGATATTGTTGGCATTATGGCACTGGTTTGGAACTATGGCACAGGTGTTGTCCTTGATGGCAATTCACTTTGGTGATAGATCTCAGTTCAGGCTCTTAGAATAAAGGAAAATACATATACGCAGGTTCACCTAGACAAAGGCGCGTATACACGCGGGTTAGACATTACAAAGGCGCGTATGTGTATACACGCACTTTCAGGAAAGGAAAAGCGCATACATGTTGGAGAACTTACTTTTGGTCCGTGGTATTTAGTCCTTGGTAATTGAACCTATGATTTTGGGCCATGGTATCTCGTCAAGAGTGTTGATCCCAATTATTGGGTCCATGGTATTGTTTTGTTATGGTTTTGGACCGTGGTATTGTGGAAGGCCTAAGACTATAAAAGAGGAAGGAGATCATTTGGCAAAGCATGATCTAAATTATTGAATATCTGATAAAGTGCTAGATCTGAAATATTGATTAGGTTATGGTGCAAATCTGGATTTGAATAAAGGAGGAACCTTAGCGCAAAAAGAAGGATAAGTTCTATTGATGGGTCATAATCTTAAGGCTTGAATAATAGTATCTTTGTATGATTTTGATCCGTTATATGTGGCGCATGCTTGATCTATAAATCTAGTAATCTGGGTTAATTAAGGTCTGAATATTTGAAATTATCCTTTATAGATCTGTACGCAGGTTCAGTGAAGCGAAGGCGCATATACACGCTGGTTCTGTGAGTAAAAATAGCGTATACGCAGGTTGGTCCAGAGATAGAAGCGTATGCATGCAGGTTTCTGGTTATTAAAGTAGCATACATCTCTTGAGTTGTGTTCTAGCTGCTTTTGTTTATTGTTGCAGTGTTCTGGGTTCAGAATTGGGTGTGTGGTTACTGTTACTGTGCTCTGGGTACATCTGTCAGAGAAGTGTCTACTTGATTCAGTTCTAATTGGTGAAAAGGAGATTGTTTGATTCTTGATGAATGATTGATGTTCATGGATCCAGGCTGAAAATTTATGAAACATGGTCCCTGGAAGAAAGAGAAGGTTGTAGCCTTCTGTAGGCCAACACCTATGTACTAGTATCTTGGCTAGTGCAAGAGCTAAGGGGGTTGTAACTCCCTTCCAGGAGAAGCTGGAGAACGAGAGAGGGTTGTAGCTCTCTGCAGGTTACAACCTGCGTCCTAGTAAAGGACTGCACCAGTACAGAATCATTGTAAAAAGAAGTTTCTAATTAAAAGGAAGATAGAGACGAATTATAGCAGGTGGTTTTCACCCACATTGGGTTTCCACCTTATATATTGTGTTCGTGTGTGTGATTGTCTTCTGCTCTGTTTCACTGTTTCTGGTTACTGTTTATTTGATTCAGATACACATATTAATAATCAACATCTGTAAGATAAAGTAAATTATAAGTTTGCATGGTATACGCGGGTTTCCTTATACGTAGTTGCATATATATGCGGGTTTCCTTATACGTAGTTGCATAGATACGTGGTTTTAACTAACTAAAGTAGCGTATATGATCTGGATTTGAAAAAGGGAATAATTGACTTGATAATAATGATTCACCCCCCCTCTCAGTATTATTTCCAACATCCCCAACAACTATCCTGCAATTTTTGTAAGCCTGTAGACCATGTTAAGCGCAATTTTCGAAGCTAGGAGTTAATGATGGACAAAACTCTGACATATAGAGTACAAGCTGAGACACATCCACAATAGGATCAAGGTGCACCTTCAACACTCGAAGGATTCCATGGAGGAGGAAGAGGATGAGGATGAGGAGTTAGAAGAGGTCGTAGAAAGGTTATTTGTTATAATTGTGGGGAACCAGGTCACTATGCGCGAGATTTTCTGTACCTGACAAACCCTTCTTATTAGTATTTCCAACAGTTTGACTACGTAATAGAAGATTGTTATATAGTCATCGAAAAGATGCAAGAGAAGAAGAACTAGCAACCCACTCAGAACATCCAGATGATGAAGTCAAACCCACTCAAGGATGGCCCAAGTGTTAATATAGTTATGCGAAGCAGTATAACTATTGGCGAAGATAAAGTTGCTGGGAAACAACTAGAAGAGAATCCATGGGTGCATACGGCTACTAATAGAGACACTGAATTTGATTTGCATAAGGAAAAAGAAAAATTTATGGAGGCGAAGAAGATCTTGGGGATATAGGAACTTCCACATCAAAGAATCAAAATGCACGAACATAGAAGCTTGAAGAGGTCATTGCTGCACTGGAAACTAATTCCTTAGTATTGAAATCCTTCTTGCAAACCTACATAAAGCTCTTAAGGGACTATAAATTAGTGGATGGACTGCAAGAGTTAATAGAAAACTATGTTGGCAAGGGTAAGTCGCTTCCTAAACAACACGTAGTGCATAAAGAAGACAAAAGTAAGAAAAGGAGTGGTTGGGAGATGAGATTGACTAAACATATCGAAGAATTTGAAATGGACTAGGTGATCCTAGATTTGGTATCTGATGTGAATGTTTTTCCTAAACAAACCTGGGAAAGAATGGGGAATCCGATGCTACAATGGTCCCCAATTCAACTATGAATGGCAAACCAATAGAATATTAGTCCTATGGGACGCCTACATGGAGAAACTATAGACATTGAAGGAGCATGCGCTATAGCTGATTCTGAGGTAATAGAAAGAGTGGATGATAGTAATCCCTACCCAACACTACTTGGAATCAATTGGGAATTTGATATGAATGCAGTCATCAACCTGAAGAAGCACAACATGATGTTTGAAAAGAAAGAACTGAGGGTCATTGTTCCATTGGATCCAGCTGAAGGTGTGTAGTATACTGAACCATTCCAAGACTACTATGAGGAGGATGATATTGAACAGATCTATAAGCTTACTGTGTATAATGAGGATTGGATCAATCTTGCAGCGGATGGAAGAATTACTTGGGAAAAGGACAACTCCTGCAACTCAAATCTAGATGAGGAGCTCGATCATTGGCATAATAGATTGTAGGAAGCATCAACACTATGAAGAAATAGACTTACTAAATCACTTTGGTGTATATCCGCTGAGGTACGCAATTTACCATGTTATGATGGCTTAGAAGATGTAAATTTCTTTCTTGATAAATTTGAAAGGGATGTACTGGAGGAGCATTGGTTCGAGGAATTAGACATTGTGTTGAGAGCCATGCCTGCAGAGGGTGGGGTACACATAAAGAGATTTTTGTAGACTGGAAGGAGTATTGAAGGATGACGAAGTTGTGGTTTTTCTATGCAAATACCCGCATTACTAAAAAATATACAGGGAAGGATGATTCGCCCAAGCATCCAGCTCATTCGACAAAAGAATGGGAAGATGAACCACAGTTTCAATGGGTACATATATTCTGCGACACCCTAGATACTATTCTAATGAATTGGTACCTAGAAATAGAGCTGCAACATGGAACCGCAAAGTGGGATGTTTTGGAGTTTCCTGCTAACATTCAGTTTTGAGGATAAATTCATATGTATTAATAAAGCATTACAAGAAATCAAGGCTGTGATATCCAAAACGCTTGTAGAGCCTATCACGTGGGTACAACCTGACTGGAGTACGCAGTTGCACCATGCTCTGGAGAGTTACAATGTTACGACAAAAGAAGGTGAGGAAGATCCCAGGAGTATCAGTATCCTTGAGTCAGAGGGACAACACGAAGTCACTGGGTTTGAGGTAGAGGTTCCTGACATTTCAAAACCATTAAAGACCAATAAACTTAACATTGGGTCAGAAGCGCAGTCGAAGTTCGCGAATATAGGTGATTACTAGGATGAGGATACAAATGAAAAATTCATGGAGTTGTTACATGAATATCAAGACTTATTTCCCACCAAGATCTCTAATATAAAGGGGATAGTAGGTGACCTGGTTATTATGAAGATCAATCTAAAGACAGATGCGAAAGAGATAAAGTAGCATCTGTACCAATTGAATCCTAAATACAAATAAAAGGTGATCGAAGCGTTGGATAAGATGCTTGCAGCAGGGATTATTGAGATGGTAGAAGAATTGGACTGGGTTAGTCCTATGGTGGTTCAGGAGAAGAAGACAAAGGGAGAAATTAGGATCTTCGTAGATCTAAGGAAGTTGAACGATGGTTTTGTAAATGGTCCATTCCCTACGTCGTTCATAGATGAAGTCTTAGAAAACGTTGGTGGTTAAGAAGCACAATATTTACAGATGGATTCTTAGGATATCACCAGATTAAGATCGCACCAGAAGATTGAAGTAAGACTACCTTCACCATAGAATGGGGCTCCTTTCAGTATACAGTTATGCCATTTGGACTTAAGAATTCCCCTATGATCTTCTCTAGTGTGGTAGTCGCAACCTTTAAGGAATTTACTCACAAGTTTTTAGAGTTCTACATTGATGATTAGATGGTGTTCGGGTTAGTTAAAAACCATGTATCAAGTCTTCACCTAATGCTGGATTCTTGCAGGAAGTATCATATCTCCCTAAATCTAAAGAAGTGTATAGTTTGGGTACCATATGGAATACTTTTGGGACATGTTTTTTGTAAGCAAGGGTTGATGGGGACCCTGTTAAAATTACAGTAATTATCAAATTTGATCCCCTGAGGAATTCAAAATAGTTGTGCGCAACATTGTGCCATATATGATACTATAGAAATTTCATTAAGACATATGCGTAGGTCACTGCGCCCATGGAGAAATAATTGAAGAAAGATGCGAAAATTTTTCTGGGATGATGATTGCCAGAAAATATTAGATGTTTTGGAGGAAAATATGCTTACAACACCTATTCTAGTGTTCCCTGATTGGAAGAAATAATTCTGTGTACATGTGGATGCACCTTGCATAACAATAGGAGCAGTTTTAACCCAAGTAGGCACAAGAGGTATCGACCATCTAATTGCATTTGCGAGTAGAAAACTGTCTAAGGAAAAGAAGAATTATTGAACCACGAAGCGCGAAGGGTTGGTGATGGTATATGCACTCCAAAATTTGAAGAATTATCTATTGGGTGCACACTTCAAAATGTATACCGACCATTCATCTTGGAAGTACTTGGTCAACAAGCCTGTTTTTTTTTGGGGGGATGGTGATTTTGTAATTGATTACTGCTATTTCAGGAGTATGAATTTAAAGTAATTATGAGGCAAGGAAGGTTAAATGTTGGACCCAACCACCTCTCATGGATTGAGAATGAAAAAGAACCTACAAGTCTTGATGAAGGATTGCCTGACATGGAACCCTTTGCTATGTTCGTTGTAGATGAACATTTTGCAGATATAATCTAATTTCTATCTATGGGTGTAGCTTGTTGGGAGCGAGATCCCCCAAGGGACATTTTGGGGCTTAAATCCCATATTTTGGTCAAATTTTTGTAATCCAAATGTAAAGACTCCGCATTTTGTGGTCGTAGAGTGCGTAGTTGTTAAAGAGTCATAGGGTTGTCCACACTTATTTTGAAAATGTAATGTCAGTTGTAGAAGATCTACCCATGGTCCACGAACCATGGATTGTATAAATAGAGCTAAGTTCTAAGTAGTTAAAGGACATGAAGGAATCAATGATTGAACATGTATGAGAGATAGCTTTGAAGTAGAATTCTAAGTTTTGGGTCGTAGTGTAGGTAGAGGCTCCGCAGATGAGTGCGTAGAGGCCTAGTAGTCCATAGCTAAGTGTGCAGATCCCTACAGCTGAGTGCATAGGCGAGTCGAGTCTGTAATCATCTGGAATTACCAATAAAGAGAAGTATTCTATAATTTCTACCTCTTTATTTCATATTTATGTATCTGTTATATTGGGTATGAATTTCACTTCTAATGCCTATATGATGTGTGAATGTGTATAAATGTATTGGTTAAGTGAACGCAAGTAAGAACATTTGTTTACATGAAGCTAACTAAGATCTGTTAATAAGATAAGTAAGACACTTAACATAGTTGGGGAAATGTTACAGCTCATTGCCCTAGCAGCGCAAAATCACATCAGCCCTAGGTTAGGGTTGTGAGAAAACTGATTGTACCATTTCACAAAGGTGCTAAAGGAAGAACAAAGTGTTAAGCAACCTGCATGCAGGCAGGTACAAATGGGATAAAATGACATCAAATCCATATCAAGGGTGTGGAAACTTGGTTCCAGCATCCCCCAATACTACTTTGGGTAAGACTTTAGTCCGCCCTTCGTGGGATGATGCCGAAAGGGCCAGTAGAGTAGGGATTTGTTTGGCTAACTAACATTGAACCTAGGTCAGGCCCCCTCAAGCCAACAAATGGATCCATTGCTGAGACCAGAATCTGCATAGAGATGTGTGATGTCGTATCATTGGAATCCAACTAAGAAAGAAATCGAAGGCTGGTTGGATAGAAGGATTCATGAGTTTGAGGCACAAGAAATTAGAGGCCCGCGATTGTTAAAAGAACAGTGCCTAGACAGATACCTATATATAGAGATCCATGAAATCTTCTTTGTGTCCTTCCCTACTGAGCTATACAAGTGGATCACGAAGCTAGTAGATAGCCAAGGAAGGTGGAAACTTGATGGCCCTAATGTGTGGACCCCAGAGCTAGTGTGAAGGTTGGAAGAATCAGAGGATAAGATCATGTGTTATGTCGATCATTGGCTCGATCACATTATAGGAGTATTTGTTACTGAGTTCGCATTCGACACCTCAGTTAGCTATAGCGAGATAGAGCGACGCTTTTTCAAAGGACCACGAAGTAAGTACGTAAAATATTTGAATACTTGGATTAAAATGATGTTATGCAAAAAATGGGTTATCCAGCTACCTTGATGTTTGTGGCTACGCAAAGTTGAAAGGTTTATAGAAACGAAGGAAATAAGGGTCCAGAGCATAGCCCCTTCATTTCACTTCCACGAGGGGATGAAGAACGAATCGCGAAGGTCTCTTCGTGAAGTGCTATTCAATTGATAAGACAAGGATTTCCATTAATTCCACTTCCACCTACACCACCACCGACTTCACCACCATCACCTCCAACTTCACCCATACCACCTCCACCACCACCACGATTGAGTATGGCGAACACAGTGAAGTTGCCTTTATTCAAAGTCTTGGGAAAGGAGGACCCGGACCAATTCTGGCTCGTTTTGAGGGTTGTATGGGAAGCTCCAGGTGTTACGGATGATAACATAAAGAAGGAAACACTAGTTAGTGCTCTACAAGATCACGCACTAACCTATTATATTAAGTACACCAACGATAACTTGAATGCTAGAGTAGAGGACATCCAAGTAGCACTGAATAGGGAATTTAGTAGGCCTAAATCTGAAGTGTGGTCGATTGTGGGATTCAAAGAGATCACGATGCTACCAGGTGAAACGCCTTGGGAACTACATCAGAGGTTGAAAATTATGATCCACGAAGCCAACTTGAATTTGATAGATGAACAACATCACAAGTGGTTTGTGGCTTCGCTACTACTACACCTAAGAAGTGCGTTGTTGCAACAAAAGATAACAACTTAGGCAGAGGCCTTAGAGATTGCCATGAGACTACATGAAACTCCGATGTAAGATCCTAATCTAGGAGTTCAGCAGATCCATGCACAACTGAAGAATTTGTGCCTTGAGATGCAAAGCTTGAAGCAGGATAGGACGGTTTGGCCAGAGGTACGTGAAGAGGTATGGTGCATGAAATCCAAGAGTCAAGGTCATGACAAAGACCACTGCCCAGTATTTACAGATTACCTTGCAGGAGGAGGACCGATGCCTTTAAGGCTAGAAGCTCAAGCAAAACCTAGCGTGGCACTTTATTTGTGGTGCACTATCTATCAAATAGCTAGAAAACATGCCACGGATAACTGCCACTTGTTACAGAAGTATATGCAAACTTCGCAATAGTTTTTCTGCAACTTTTGTAGATAAGTGGGACATGATGAGCATACTTGTAGGAGCTATGAATTGATGATGGATAGAATGCCCATCTACAGATTTCAGGCTGAAATGTGGCCCCTTGAGCAGAATGTAAGGATGGTGTAGAAAGGATTTCAGGGGCGCGGATGAGGTCGAGGCAGAGGAGGACTTGGTAGAGGTTGTGAACAGTTGATTTCCTATAATTGCGGAGGGTCAGGACACTATGCTCGTGATTTCACTACTCCAATGTGCCCGTCGTGCAAGTATTGCACGCTGTTTGATCATGAGACAGAAGATTATCCTATGATGTTAGCTAGGATACGTGAAAAAGGAGCACTACCACCTCCCTCGACTCAGAACCTGCAGATGATGAGGTCTAAGCCAGGCGAGGAAGATCCAAATGTAAATATAGTGCTCCGAAGTGGATTCGCGATGGGAGATGATAAGGGGAAACAACCAGAAGACAATAATTGGGCTCACAAAGCCTTGGTGAAAGAAGTTGAGTTCGATTTGGAGCATGCTGGGGAAACCTTCATGGAAGCTAAGAAGAGCTTCGCTGAGACCTCCACTTTAGGAAGCAAAGATAAACCAGAGTTGGAGATGGACCCCTCTATGCTCACTACTTTCTTGGAAACCTGTATGAAGTTATAGTATGACATTAAGGCTATGAAAGGGTTACAAGAAATTATAAATAGATGTGCTAGGACCCAGGCAGGTGAACCACGTGTAGCGCATAAGATTGGAAAGCATAAGACACTGACATGACGTGGAATGAGACTCACCGCGCAGATCGAAGAATATGAGATGGATCAAGTCATTATGGATTTAGGATCAGATGCGAATGTTTTACCGAAACAGACATGGGAGCGAATGGGGAGACCTGCACTATAATGGTCTCTGATTCAGCTGAGGATGGTGAATCAACAGAAAATCATACCCATGGGGCGACTGCAGGGAGTAACCATGGATACTGAGGGAGCGAGCATGCTGACAGATTTTCAAGTAATAGAGATTGTTTATGACAATAATCCCTACCCTGCATTCTTGGGAATTGATCGAGCTACTGATATGAATAGGGTAATCAATCTGAAGAAGCGAAAGATGATATTTGAGAAGAAATGATTGCGCGTAACAATACCCCTAGATCTCGCTGAAGGATCGCGGTATACAGGACCAGTCTGTGACTATGAAAGTGATGATATCTGTACTGCATCTATAAGATAAAAATGCAAGACCAAGACTGAGTGAATCCAACCACGGATGGGAAAATTACATGGGAGTGCGAGAGTTCCAACACTTCAGATTCCAACAAAGAAATAGGATGCTAGTAGAATCGGTTACATGAGGTAACTATGATTAATTATAACATGATGACCCAGTCGCTACATTATTTTTCATAAGAAGTAAGAAATCTACCTACTCATGATGGTATGACTGAGGTAGATACCTTCTTACATGCATTTGAAAGGGAGGTGACAGAAAAGCAATGCTTCCAGGCCTTGGACTAGTTACTTCACGCTACGCCCGGAAGATGGTGGGGTACACACAAAGGAAGCTTTACTGATTGGCGCAAATATAGGAGGATGATGAGAGCACGATTTGGGAAACCTAAGATGAAACTTACAGACAAGTATGAAGGGCAAGATGATCTACACACACAACTGGCCAAATGGACGCAAGGTTATGGAGAAAATCACAACCTGAGTGGGTGCACCTATTCTGTCACACCCTGGATGTTGTCCCAATGAATTGGTATATAGAAACAGAGCTCTGCCATGGGATAGGTGAATGGGATATCCTGCGTGAAGGATTCATGATGACATTCAGTTTTGAGAATGGATTTGACAGCATTGATGAAGCACTACAAGAGGTGAAAGGAGCCATCTTTAGGATACCATAGGATCCTTTAGACTTGAATCATACTGAATGGGCTCCTCAGTTGGGTCACGTGCTAGAATGTTATAATGTAACTGCTGAAGAGGAGGATGAGGATCTAAGGAAGATTAACATTCTACGAACAAAATGCCACCGCGAG
The DNA here is from genome assembly GCA_031772625.1 of Pinus tabuliformis. Lineage (NCBI taxonomy): Eukaryota > Viridiplantae > Streptophyta > Pinopsida > Pinales > Pinaceae > Pinus > Pinus tabuliformis. Next base: position 18,182,218 of record CM062811.1, read on the forward strand.
GTTCAGGGACCACATATTGAGAACCATGATATAATCACGCCAGTGAAAACTAAACATGTGAACATTGGTACGGAGGCAAACTCCAAATTCACAAAGATTGGAGACTACTAGGATGATGCGACGGTGGATAAGGTCACTAAATTACTCCGCGAATATCAGGACTTATTCTTGAACAAGTTTAAGGATTTGAAAGGAATAATTAGAGATCTGGGAGTGATGAAGATCAAGTTAAAGCTTGACGCGAAGCCAGTCAAGCAGGGGCCTTGTTTCCTAAATGAAAAATATAAAGAGAAGGTTCGCCTAGAGCTAGACAAAATGCTAGCAGGAGGCATCATCGACCCTATGGAGGAATTCGAGTGGGTAAGTCCAATGGTGGTGAAAGAGAAGAAAAATAAGGATGAGATAAGGATATGCGTGGATCTAAGAAAACTGAATGACACTTGTGTGCATGATACTTTCCCAAATCCATTCATGGATGAAGTGTTGGACAATGTAGGTGGTAAGGAAGCGTATTCTTTCACTCACGGGTTCTCTTGGTACCACCAAATCAAAATCGCATCGGAGGATAGGAGCAAGACAACCTTCGGAACTGAGTGTGGTTGATTTCAATATACTGCCATGCTGTTTGGATTGAAGAATGTGTTTGCTATCTTTTCGTGCGTGGTTGTTGTGGCATTCAAGGAATATATTCATAAGTTCCTAGAGGTCTATTTTGATGACTGGACTGTATTTGGGTTGGTTAAGTGCCACGTGGCGAGCTTGTGTTTGATGTTGGATAATTGTTGAAGATACCAGATCATGCTCAACCTCAAGAAGTGTTTTTTTTGTTCCTTTTCAGAACCTATTGGGACATTTGGTTTGTAGACAAGGGCAGATGCTAGACCCCGCGAAGATTGTGATGATTCTGAACTTGGAAGTGCCAAGAAGTGTGAAATAGTTGCGTGATACTCTGGGACATATGGGATATTACAGAAAGTTATCAAAGGCTATGCTTAGATCACTGCATCGATGGAAAAATTGTCAAAGAAGGATGTCTCATTCTGCTGGAATGATGACTATAAGAAAAGGCTAGCTATATTGAAAGAAAAGGTGGTTACCGCGCCGATTCTAGTCTTCCAAAACTGGAAGAAAGAGTTCCATGTACATTTTGATGTGTCATGTATAGCACTACGAGAAGTACTAAAACAGGATGGTGGAGAAGGCTTGGACCACCCTATCACATTCTCAAGCCATAGATTATCCAAAGTAGAGAATAACTATTCCACCACTAAGCGCGAACGGCTAGCTATGGTGTATGCTCTCCTGAGGTATAGACACTACTTTCTAGGAGGCCACTTTAAGATGTATATGGATCACTCCACGCTAAAGTACCTAGTCAATAAGCCTGTGTTGGGGGGGCGTATCTGCATATGGCTTTTATTGTTCCAAGAATATGATTTTGAAGTTGTTGTAAAGCTTGGATGATTGAATGTGGAACTAGATCACCTGTCGCGCATTGAGATAGGGGAGGAACCCACTAATTTGGAGGAAGGATTACCTGATGCACAACTTTTTTCTATGTGCGTCACGGATGGAAATTTTTAGGATATAATACACTTTCTAACAAATGGAACTATGCTGGAAGGATACTCTGTCCAACAAAAGAAGGAATTAGTGGTGCACATGAAAAACTTCTCTATCATTGTTGGGCATCTATACAAAATGGGGAATGATGAAATACTGAGAATGTATGTACCTAAGTTTGAACGAAGCAGCATCCTTGTGGATGCTCATGGGGGCACCGCCGAAGGACATTATGTAGGGAGAGCAACCACACAGAAGATTCTACATGCAGGGTTGTGGTGGCCAACCCTTCATTAAGATTCAAAAGCATATTGCAAGGCGTGTAACTTATGTCAAAGAATAGGTAAGCCATCATGGAGCGATGAAATGCCTTTGAATCCACAAATAATGTTGCAACCTTTCGAAAAGAGGGCAATAGATTTTGTAGGAACTATTCAGCCTGAAGGGAAGACAAGCGCGAGGTACATTATCACTACAACAGAGTACTTGACTCGTTGGGTAGAAGCGCAGCCGCTGAAGGATTACATGAGCACAACTGCCATGAAGTTTCTATTTGAGCATGTACTAACACGATTTGGTTGTCCAAAGATCTTGATGAGTGATCGTGGTACACACTTCCTGAATGAGACAATCAACGCACTAACGGAGGAGTTTCAGGTGTATCACCAAAAGAGCACACATTATCACCCACATGCTAACGAGACAATGGAGGCGTTCAACAAAGTACTGGAGATCGCGCTGACCAAGGTTTGCAATGCTCAGTAAAATGATTTGGATCTACGCATACCTGCAGTATTGTGGGCCTATCGGACAACGTGTAAGAAGTTAATGGGACAGACACCCTTTAGGCTAGTATACAGGGTTGAAGCAGTGATGCCTATGGAATACATCATGCCTAGTCTACGCATAGTAGTGCTCATAAGTATGATGAATCGTGAAGCCCTGGAAGAGAGGCTCGTGTAGTTGGATGAGCTGGAAGAAGAGATATTTTTGGCTGGATTTCACCAGTAGGTCCAAAAGCAGCATGAACAGGCTTGGCACAATCGACATATTAAGTTGCGCAACTTGAAGGAGAATGACTTGGTGCTATTGTATAATAGTAAGATTGATAAGTTTCTAGGGAAACTCATAATGCATTGGCTGGGGCCCTATGTTATAAAGGAGATTACCGATGGTGGCACGGTCCAGTTGGTTAAGTTGAATGGATATCCCTTCCCAGGAAAAGTGAATGGTAACCATTTTAAGCCATACTCAGGTGGCCTGGACATCTGACTATCTGACAGAAGCACATTATTATCACTCCAGGTAGCTGAAAGGAGGCACGGGACTATAAACTACACTAACCGAGAGCTGCACAATTTCAAAACTGCACGAAGCAGCGAAGTGTCACAAGGTCTGCGACAATGCAAAGACAGCTACGCTAGCACATAGGTCTGCTGGAAAGTGACCGTTAAAGTCACTATTCATGATTTGATGGTTGGTTTGAGGCCAAATGGAGCGGGTGACAGGCATTTAAGGTGAAATTTATGGGTTAGATTCTTGAAAATCTGCTGCCAATATAGCATTAATGGGCCAAATGTGGGGGGAATGGTCAAATTTGAATTCAAAAGACCCTATAAATTACAAGTGGCTATCCAGCGAAAAACACTTGGCATTTTGAAAATTTAGTTGTTGTGCTATCAAGTGTGTATGGACCTTTCGAATTTTGAGGCTTTGAGAGAAAGTTCAGTGTTTGAAACATTGCCGAAGGAGACGTAGGACCTCCTAACTATAATGATGTCAGCACCCGAGGAAGCCGCGAAGGAAATTGTGGTAGTAGAAGCCCCAGAGGGTGCCGAAATAATAGTTGAGGTCCCTAAATCACCCAGACCACCGAGACCTAAGAAGGATAAGCAGGACATGATCCCAGTGCACGTCTTGCCTAGAAATCCATAGAGGACCAAGTTCACCTTGCAAGAAAAGGGGAAGGCCATTAATTTGGAAGCTGACAAGGAGGAATGTGAAGAAATATTGGTGGATGAGGAGGACAAATAAATGGAAGTTGAAACCCAAGGTGTAGACTCTATTACCCAGTTACCTAAATATGTTCCTCCATGCAAGGGTAAAGCCAAGGTGCCGAAGGACATAGATGAGAGTAAGAGCTCTGTCCAAACTCTGTTGCTGCTAGACAATATTGTTTTTGAGGGACCGCACTTCCGGAGGGTTCCTGTGTTGAAGTTTGAAGATTCGAACCTCACAAACCACGAGAAGTTCCCACATATAGTGACTGATAAGCTAATGCACCAGAGGATTTACACGACTGTTGGAACAATTCAATTGGAGTCATGGACCTGGCTCAAAGGTGTAGAGAAAGCCAGGTTGCTTAACTTGCTCTGGGTGCCGCATTACCATTGTTCCCTAGTGACCATCTGTGTCCTCAGGTAGCTACTTTTCTTGGTGCATGATGGGTGTTTGTGGTTGGAGGAGCCCATCCCCATCATAGACCATCTGATCCACTGGATTACACAGCTACCTTACTCAGGAGAAGTTCCAACCAACATTTCAGAGGGAAAAGGTGGCAAGTTGGCCCTCGTGGAAGAAATGAAGAAGAAGTTCAAGTTGGAGAGGAAGAAGCGAGGATATGCCATCTCCATGATTAACAACCCTGCAGTCAAGGTCGCGACACAAAAATTAGCAGGGAAGGTGATGTGGAAATGCTGTGTGGATGAGGTGTTCGCACCCGTGGTTGCACTAGCAGCCCAATGTGTGGAAGGAGTCCAGTTCAACTGGGTGAACTATATATGCGGCAAGTTCCTTATGAAATGTCACGAGGCACAGGAGAAGGGCACAATGTTTCACTATGCGTGGCTCCAGTTGTTGATAGTACTAATGGCATGGGAGTTGCTCGAAGATAGCCAATTACCTTCGGTCGCGCCGGACCTTCCAGAGGCAGTGAAGTATGCTTCGCTATGGGTGACCAAGGACACACAACAAATAAAAGAAAGCAAGATTTCTTGGGTTTTAATGGAGATGAATATCTGGATGGGGATCAATCGCAAGCCGCGATTGTCTCCCAGAGTATACACCAATTTATGGAGCTTTGTAGAGTTCAAAGTAGATTTCCACCATGTTTTTATTAGGGTGCGAAAATACCCTATGAAGACATGGCATAACCTACTATACCTGGTGACTGATGATGTCATTTTCATAGTTCTTTAGTCTTAGCCACTGGAGTGGTGCACTCCAGCTAGCTTCGCGGTGGAAACGGACAAGTCCACCACACAACACAAGAAGGAAGAGACAAATCTTCAAATGGAATAGCTAGCAGAGAAGCGCAGAAAAGAGGAAGAAAAGGCTAAGGCATAGGGAGCACGTGATGTCATGAAGCTGGCAGAATAACATAAAATAGGAGGAGAAGAGTGCGAAGGATAGAAGTCACCTTCACCTGGAACTGAAGTAGATACAGAGACAAAACAAGGTGGCACAAACCCACACATGACATCCACCCAACTCAAGCATCGGTGACTGTGAGAGAAGACAGGGCCACGAAAGAAAAAAAGGCATCAAAGATGTCCTTCGACCCAATCACCCTCACTAAGGGGGATTTGCATGACATCAGAGAAACTGCGAGGGATGTCACCGAGGAGGCCCTCCAAAAATTAGAAGAACAATAGTAGCTCATAGTGGGGGCTCTTCAAACATAACTATATGAGTTGCAGGTTCACACTCCATAGGCTGGAATAGTGTTCACCAGCCTCACAATCGACACTGGTGACTGAGGAAATGTTGCGCACTAGGGTGACCAATGTGGTATTGCTATCTGATGGGGTGCTCACTACAGAAAATGAGATTGACAAGCGTATGGTTAGCAGCCTGAAAGGGGTAGGATTGAACATGGCCACTCTCCCTCGGGAGACGCTCTATCTCTTGTAGGATGGAGTCACTGTGGAACTTCGGGTCAAGGAGAGTCACGATCTATAGGTAATGAGTGAGCAACACATCAACATTGAGCAGTTGGGCTTGCAACACAATGAATAAGCAGATAATGCAGGTAGTGGAGGAAGCCTACTGGATGGTCTTAGAGTTGGACATTCAGGTAGAAGAACCGGTGGAGGCACACATCCATAAGTTAGCCACAGGGGTGCGTGACGCTTGAGTAGATATGGCCAGGGTTCAGTTGGAGCTGAACCTGTAGATCGCAGAATTGAAGTTGAGGGCACAACCTTCAACTCTGATAGAGATTAAGGAACAACATACCACCGCTGTTACAACAGAAATAGCGACGGTTGACAGTGCAATGGTAGACTACATGTAGCGTTTTGAGCAGTCATTAGAGGTCCTAACCACCCTACAGGAGGACCCGAATGTAGAGCACCTAGAGACAAAGGTGCACAAGCTCCAACAAAGGTATGATGAGCAAAAAGGGACCATCCAGACGGTTACCCTTACATAGAGGCTCGCATGGATGCATGAGGCAAAGGCGTTCAAGGAATAGGTGGATGCCGCTCGGCACAAAGAAGCAGTCTTAAAAGCACGCCTACAACCATGGATAGAGGAGGCTTATGGGATCACAGCCCCCATTGAAGGAAAGCTTGCGAAACTACAGGCAGCTCAGTAGAATATTCAGAGTAGTAGTTTAGCAGCAGTCACTGAATAACGCGTGGAAGTAGTCGAGCAGGTGGTCGCTCAGTGCATTGCCGAAGTTATGGTTATCCAAATAGAGCTGGGAGGTCTTCGCACTAAGATTTCAGCACCTGCAGAATGACTTGAGGATGCATCACGATGTTTGTGTTGGGGGCCTGTTGGGTGCGGGATCCCCCAAGGGTAGTTTTGGGGCTGAAAGCCTATATTTTGGTCTAGTTTTTGTAATCCAAATGTAAAGACTCCACATTTTGTGGTCACGGAGCGCGTAGTTGTTAAAGAGTCATAGGGTCGTCTGCCCTTATTGTGAAAATGTAATGTCAGCTGTAGAACATCTACCCATGGTCCGCGGACCATGGATTGTATAAATAGAGCTAAGGTCTAAGTAGTTAAAGGACATGAAGGAAACAATGATTGAACATGTATGAGAGATAGCTCTGAAGTAGAAGTCTAAGTTTTGGGTCGTAGCGTAGGTAGAGGCTCTGCAGCTGAGTGTGCAGAGGCCTAGTAGTCTGCATCTAACTGCACAGACCCCTGCAGCTAAGTGTGCAGGGCGAGTTGAGTCTGTAATCATCTGGAATTATCAATAAAGAGAAGTATTTTATAATTTATGCCTCTTTATTTCTTGTTTATGTAAATGTTATATTGGGTATGAATTTCACTTCTAATGCTTATATGATGCGCAAATGTGTATAAATGTATTGGTTAAGTGAACACAAGTAAGAACATCTGTTTACAAGAAGCTAACTAAGATCTGTTAATAAGATAAGTAAGACACTTAGCGTAGTTGTGGAAATATCATAGTTCGTTGCCCTAGTAGCGCGAAAGCATATCAGCTCCAGGTTAGGGCTGCGTGAAAGTTGACTGTACCATTTTGTAAAGGTGCTGAAGGACGAACAGAGGGTTAAGAAACCTACATGTAGGCAGGTGCAGCTGGGATATATTGACATCACATCCATCTCAAGGGTGCGGAAACTTGGTTCCAGCATCCCCCCATACTGATTCGGGTGAGACTTCCGTCCGCGCTTCTCGGGTTGATGATGAAAGGGCCAGTATTGTAGAGATTTGTTTGGCTAACTAACATTGAACCTAGGTCAGGCCCCCTGAAGCCAACATAGCCCCTGAAGGATATATGATGCAACAGAAGAAGGAAATGGTGGTCAGGATTGCGGATTTCTCCATAATTATAGGGCATTTGTATAAAACTGGGACAGATGAAGTTCTGCTCATGTATGTACTAGATTATGAAAGACAAACTATCATTTCCAAAGCACATTGAGGAATTGTTGGAGGACATTATGCTAGAAGAGAGAGTACATAGAAAATCCTATGAGCTGGGTTGTGGTGGCCAACCGTACATAAATATTCAAATGAGTATTGTAAGTCATGCGATGTTTGTCAAAGGCCCAAGAAGGCATCATGAAGGGATGAATTTCCTCTAAATCCGCAAGTCTCATTATAGGAATTTGAAAAATGGGCAATAGATTTTGTGGGACCTATTCATCCACTAGGAAGGAAGATAGGAGTGCGCTACATCATCATGATGACAAAATATTTGACCAGGTGGGATGAGGCACAACCCATAAAGGAATACAGTGTAGCTACAACTATGAATTTTATATTGGAGTACATTCTATCTAGGTTTGGCTGTCCTAGGATTTTGATGGGCAAGAAGGGTTCACATTTCCTTAATGAAACAATTGCTACTTTGCTAGTGTTGGCTTATATGGGCTTGACCGAGGTTTGAAAGAATTATTTAGCCCAATAAATCCTGCAGCTACCAGTTCTTTCGGCAACAGCCCGCTGAGTGCGGACTGAGGTCTCACCCGAGGTAGTATGGGAGGGTGCTGGAACCAGGTTTCTGCACCCTAGGGATGTCTAGGTGTGGTATGGAGGTTTTCTGCATTGGTTTATAGCTCCGTGTTTCTTGGTTTTCACATAGATCCAGCTTGATTATCTCTTTCTTATTATTGTGCTTCTCTTATTAGATGAAGTAGTTACCAATTACCAAGGTCTTTAAGCAAACATTTAATCTACACAGCTGATTCACACATAAAAATGATCCTAGGTTTACATTCATTTATACCATAAACAGATTAAATCAAACAGATATTATGATCGCTCAAAGAAAAAACATAGGATTTCAGAAGAAACTTATCTTTATTTCCACTTTTATCTTTAATACATCTAGATCCATCCTGCGCGCTCAGCTACAGGGGCTGCGCACACAGCTGTGGACTTTCCAGGCCTTTGTGCACACAACTGCAGAGCCTCTACCTACTACCCTTATCCCTTGACTCAGACTTACAGATGCTTTCAATCTCTCTACTTCAAGTACCCATTACATTTCATGTTCTCCAAAAACCACCTTACCCCCATAGAGCCTTTCTTTATTTATACCCTTCATTGGCCTGCGACCCCTGCGTTGGCCGACTCTATTTATATTTCTTTACATTATTTTCGGGCAGACTACCCTTTGACTCAACCTATTACAATTCACGCTCTGAACGTTTAGTGGATTCTTTACCCTAAATTTACCCAAAATGTTTGGCTTCGCGCCCCCTAACCATTCTGCTACCCAATAGTCCCCCAACACAATCATCGTGACTCGTCCCAAGTCACTCGGCTGACACAATGATCTTTTCACGTAGGGCAATTAGCATCCTTTGTGCCTCACTTGTTCCACTAGTAAATTATTTTTTCATCTGTTGCATCATTTCCACGCGAGTGGTTGTCAACTTAGTCTTCGAGGGTTCTGCCTCAATGGCGCCGTACTCGCTTTGCATCTAAGCTACCATGTGCTCGATGGTGGTCGATACTACAAACGCCTCGTCTAGCCATGGTTGGAGACAAGATTTGACCATAGTTTCCTTCTCCCGGGCTGCGTCAACTTCGATCTTTAGGTCCTGGGCTTCCCATATCTTAACTAGGTGTTGTGTGATAATGGCAGTCGACACGGTTCCCTTGATCTTATCATAAGCTTCCTGAAGCTCTGGAGCTTCAGTTTCCAAACGCTGAAGGGTTGGGTCCTCTTGAAGCGACGTGAGTGTAACAATGGACTATGTGAATAAGTCTGTACATTCCTTCATTGTTCTAGTAATCCTTTTTTGGGTGACGGTGAGGATGTTCATGCACTACTCCACAATCTCAGGGGGTGTCATTGGCTGAGCCTACAATTTTAATTCTGCAATCTGCACACTAAGCTCCCAATGGATCCACACAACCTCCTCCTTAGCATTACGGAACCCAGTAGCCAGCTTCTGAACTTGGGTCTCAATAGGGAGATCAGCCATAATCTCCAATTCAGGGGCACTTGAGCAAGCTTCCGTGATAATTTGCTGCATTTGGTGGTTTTGTGTGACGACTTCATCTCGTTGGATGCGCAGCTGTTCGAGATTTATTTTCTGTTCCTGGAGAATTTGTTCAGTACGGCCTTCCCAAGCACAGAGCTCTCTCGTGGCACTGTCCTGAAGCTGTTGCAAGCTTTCGCATGGTAAAGCGGCTATGTTGAGTCCCAGTCCTATAAACCATCCCAACATAGCTCTGTCCTCCACGTTGTCAATGATCAATGCGCCTGCTGGAATTGCAATAGCATAGGTGACTTGGGTCTTCAGTAATGGTTCTGTGGCTGCCATACCGGAACCCTTTGTAGCAGTACTATCACATGTGGGCGCGACATGGATTCCCAATGTCTGTAACTGCGTACGGAGCTCCCCCAACATAATCTATTGCTCAGACATGGCTTCATCAATTACATCTCACGTGGCCTCGCAAACAGAATTTTCTATGTCATTTAGGTCACCTCACTGTCTGTCTTAGATGCCTTCGCCTTCTTTTGTGGCTTTAGCCACTCAGGTGTCATAGAGTGCTTCAAACGTGTCGTCGTAGTAGTGGATGGAGTATCTGTTGCATCCAGCTGGGTGGTTTCCCTCTGACTGTCTTTGTTCTTTGTCGATGTCTCTTTCCTGGAGTGGATCTTTCTTGCTACTGCGAGTGCCACCTCCCGAGCTGCTTTAACTTGTGCAGCTAATAGTGCATTTCACTTTTGTTGTGTGGCATGCTTGGCTTCCTCCTTTTTCTTTTGAATAGTGGCCTTGTTGTGTTCTTTCGCGAAGGGTTCGCGCCAGGCTACTGGCCAAGTATCCACAATCTCGTAAATAACATCATTAATGGCGATAAACCGGAGTGATGTCCATACCGGGGCTGGGTCCTTCTGCGCCCTGATGTAGACATGATGCATGTCCGCATTAAATTCGGCAATGTGCTTCATGCTTTCATATATCTCATCAGTTAAGCGGGGTAACTGATTAATCCACTACAGCACAATTTTTTCCATTAATATCCAAAATATTTTGATATTATGAATTCGTCTTGTGTCCTTTGTCACCCAAGGGGAAGCATATCGAGCAGCTTCAGGCCAATCCATATCCAAGATTGGAAACTGGCTCTCCTTGGGTAGGTGAGTAGCGACCAGCATGATGGATAGAAGCAACAATGCATAATGGAATCTCATACCTTCCTCCTGCACGTCGCAGCAATTGGTCTGAAATTCTTTGCAAAGGAACTGTGACCAGTTGAACCGTACACCGACAGCACATTCCTCAGCAAGAGTGATAACTATGGTAGGGACCTCAGTGTCGTGACATTTCCTCATGACTTTCCCTACCATCAATTGGGTGGAAACACGAACTGCGTTGTCTGAGATACTATCAATGGGATACCCTCACTGCCCCTTGGTGAGCTGGTACTTATTTTTCAGTTGTTCTATCATTGCGACATCGTTACCCTTATTAGTAATCTCCCAAGGGTCTCTCCCATCGCAAGGTAGGTGTGAAACGTGATGAACCAGTTCCACTGTAATACGAACATGTTTACCAACCCATAAGACATCCTCATGGACTAAACAAAGTAGCTGCTTGATGAGCAACATGGTGATGGGGGGTTGGAGAAAGTGAGGAACCGACAAGAGACATAGTAACCCAACTTTTTCCACCTTTTGTAACCATGTCTTCGGCTGTAGGGTTGTCACCATCCCTTCTATCTTCTGGTCCATTAGTGCGTCTGTCATGAGATGGGGAAATTTTACTCTATCTGCAAGGTCCCAATCCTTGAACTTCATTGTTGCAACACGGCCAACCACCGAGTTCTCCACTGGCACACCCTTTGGTAGCGACGGGGTGTTGATAGCAGAGTCGACTTCATCTAGATTTGCAGGTACTTTGGCCTTCCCTTTGTTTGGTGGCACATAATTAGGTTGTCGTACTAGCTGTATGGGGTCTTCTTCAAGGAGGAATTCTTCGACATATGTGGGAGGACCCTCATCTTCATCCTCACTTTCAATTATCACAGTTTTAGCCTTCTCTTCCATTGTGAGTTTTCCAGACTGCAGATGCAGGGGCAACTTCTTATTGGGTCAGGGCTCTGAGGATCCTTCTTGGTTCGCGATGTTCAGGAAGATTTGGGGAGCTCGGTGGCTTGAGGTGTGGTTGTCTGCGGCCTATTAGCGGTAGGATCTCGTGCCTTCAGAATTGCGTCTTGGTAATATTTGGGAAATACCTGAAACCATGGACTATTTGTGAATTGCTCATCACTCATCATGTTGTTATCTCTGGGGAGTTTTCTTGTAGAGAGGTAAGACATGGTGGCGTAACCCTGACTCTGATTATATATGATTCGACATTCCAAGTTGGCAGCTTGTCCCTGCAGTAGTTCATAAATTCAATTTCGATGGTTATTCCTCTACCTTAATTGCCCGTTGTCGGCTTCGTAGTGATTTAAATGCTTCATCATTTCATAAATAGTACCTGCAACAGTCGTTTTCCATCTTTCCTTCGCAGCAGCGAATCCCCAAGGACGCAGATGTGGTTTTTGTATGTATGCGATGGTTCTGTCGTGCGACTTCACAGCAGCTTGGTTTATTATCCCGCACCCTCTTCCAACTGCATGGGGCGCTAGGGCTGGGTGTCTGATGGATAGTCAGGTGGGAAAACCCCTAGTACAGGTCTTTTGTTTCCCGACTAGTCTGGGTCGCGAGCACCCTATACGTTCCCTCGATCCTACTACTAAATTATGGTGCGCACATCCTTGTTCTCTTGGGTGCAATCGCAATGATGCTAGTGGGATCAGTGCTTGTAACAGGGTAGGCAAGCTAGCCACGTCGGTGTCCTTTGGTAATTTCTTTCTGTAATCTAGGTAGGAAATTTCTAGCAGCAATTCAACAATTTCTTTGTTCAGCTTCCTACGGAGTCGGGCCCCAGTTTCTTCTAAATTATCAAGTCGTATTTTCCCATGAAAAATGGTTGTCCAAAGTTGTTCAAACCTATCGTGGACATTGTCACTGGTGGAGTGGGTCGCACCAGCAGTGGTTAGTCAAGCTGTAGAGAGATGGTCCCTTCCGACGCTGTGAACCTGTGTTTCGTGCATTCGTATCTTTCACTCTATTGCTTTATGCCATTGTGGCTTATGCACATCTTCTAATCCGAACTTAAAACTGTTGTCTACGTTCCGACTTCTGCAGCTCCCCTCTAGTTGCGTACAACTTATCTTTTTGTATACTGGACTGCTCCCATTTTCTACATAATATACCGAGAGGGCTGAGCTATGCTTCGCTGGTCATGCCATCCTCCTTTGGTCGGGACCTTTCTTCTATTTCTACGCGTCGTACCGATCTATCAGGCTAGGCAGTAACTCCATAAGGCAAAAATGATTCGAGTGTTATATTCCATCAGGTAAGTCTTCATTATATACATGAGGGAGAGACTGTTTAGTTCATCTCCCGATGACTGTTCATATTTCTTATTTATCTATTTACATATATTCACCCAATCACAAGGATTAGGTGTCAACATTGCCCCCCTTAATCTGAAGGGATGTTGGTGAGTCCAAGCATCATTCTGAATTGTTCAAGCTTTTATCTTCCAAGCGCATTGGTGAAGATGTCTGCAATCTTCTCATTTGTGGAACAATGACGGAGGCTGATTGTTTTGGCCTCAACATGATGTCGAATAAGATGATATTTAGTATTCATGTGCTTCATTCGATCATGGAACTTTGGGTTCTTGGCAAAATTTATTGCAGAGGTATTGTTAATCATGAGTGGATTTGATTGTACTTGTTTTACCTGCAAATATTCAAGAATTTTCCTGAGCCACACAATTTCTTTTGTTGCTTCAGCTACTACCACGTATTCTGCTTCTGTTGTGGAATCTACTGGAACTTATTATTTGCATGATCTCCAGGAGATAGCTCCTGATCCAAGAGTCATAGCATATCCTGAAGTTGATACCCCAGTTCCTTTGTCTCCATCAAACTCTGAATCAAAGTATCCAATCAAGCTGAAGTCATCCACCTGTGTATACTTGATTCCAAAGTCTTGAGTTCTATTATGAAACCAGCTCAAGAAAAAGATAGAAAAGATAGATCAACGCCTTAGAATTCAGCCTCTTCGAGGGGGCAACCTCCTTGACATTACATAAATGAGCAATTCTTCGATGATTGAAATGACAAAACCTCCTTTCTATACATAAGAGTCTAAGGAGTCACAATATAACCCAGCCAACCTAACAATAATAATATAAAGCCACAAAAATAACAATAGATGGATTCTATGGGGCACAGTAATAAAAATATGGGGACAATAGGGGCACAACAATATTAATAACGGATACAACTACAATAATAATGGGGTAATCACTAGTATTATAGGGACCTAAATGCCCCTCTCCTTCAAAAAAAGTGTTGTCCTCAACGCTTGAGTAGTTCTGGATGCTTTTGTATAAAATTCTCATCCTCCCATGTGGAATCTTCAGCGGATAAGTTCTTCCACTTGATGAGATACTCCGAGATTGATCGATTTCGTAGCTGTTGAGTTCTTGTTTCCGTGACTGCCTCCGGTTCCATTATAATTTTTCTTTCCTCGTCAAGTTCTGGCAATATTGTTTGAACTGGGAGCTTGTCACCTATAACCTTCTTTAAACATGAAACATGGAAAACTGGGTGCACTCGAGACGCTACAGGAAGCTCCAATTTGTATGCCATAATACCAATCTTTTGCAACACCTTGTATGGACCATAATACTTTGGTGATAATTTATTATCCTTCTTAGCTTGCTTGAGGGACATTTGTTTATATGGTTGTAGCCGTAGGAATACCCAATTGCCTACATCAAAACTTCTTTAGCTGCGATGTTGATCTACCTGTTTTTTCATTCTATTCTGTGCCAACACAAGGTTATCCTTTAAGAGTTGGAGGACTTGTTGTTGATGTTCAATGTGATGTTCCACTGCTTGAACCTTAGAATTTTCTATTAAATATGATGTGATGGATGGTGGCTGATATCCATAAAGTGCCATAAATGGGGTCATTTTTGTTGTTGTATGGAAGGAAGTGTTATACCACCATTCAGCTAGATGCAACCATTTGACCCATTGTGTCCGTTTATCAGATACAAAGCAACAAAGATATCCTTCCAAACATTTTTTTACTATCTCAATTTTCCCATCAGATTGAGGATGATAAGATGAGCTATGAGCTAACTGAGTACCAAGACAAGAAAATAATCATGTCCAAAAATTTCTAGTGAAAATGGGATCTCTGTCACTTACAATAATCTTTGGGTTTCCATGTAGCTTTTGAATTGTTTCCATAAATGCAGTAGAAATTGTACTGGCATTCAATGGATGTGATAATGCACAAAAGTGTGCATACTTGGTAAGTCTATCAACTACCACCATGATGACACTCTTTCCCTCAGACTTGGGTAAACCTGTAATAAAATCCATTGAAACCTCCTCCCAACGTTGGCTTGGAATGGATAAAGGTTGTAATAGACCCGGGGTCTTAATTGTTTCAACTTTATTTTGTTAGCAAACCAAAAATTCTGCCACAAACTTTTGAATATCTAATTTAAGGCCATCCCAAAAAAATTCCTTCTTAACCCTATGGTAAGTTTTTAAAAATCCTGAGTGCCCTCCTAAGGGAGAAGTGTGCAATTCCATAAGAAAATGTTGTTTGAGTTGCAAAGTCTTACAAAGGTATAAGTGATCTTTGTACCATAACGAATCATTTCTCCAGATAAATGTATCAGATGTATTGGAATCTTGTTGTAACTTTCAAATAAGTGCCCACACTTCTTCATCATTCTTCCACTCCTCCCTTGCTTCATTTATCCAATCTCGCTGGATAATAGAAATGGCGCACAACAACGCTTCCACATCCTCATCCTTTCTTGAGAGTGCATCTGCCACCACATTTTGCTTCCCTATTTTGTAGATGATTTCAAATTCATAACCCAACATCTTTTTGACCCACTTTTGTTGCTCTTCAGAGGATAATATTTTTTCTAAAAAGTATTTAAGGCTATCATGATCCGTTTTTACCTTGAAGTGTCTTCCCATTAGGTAGGGTCACCATTTCTTAAGTGCATGTAGTATTGCCAACATTTCCTTCTCATAAATAGCTTTGTGTAAAAACTTTCCCTTGATTGGACAACTTTCAAAAGAAATGAGTCTTTCATCTTGCATTAAAATAGCACCAATTCCATTTCTTGAAGCATCACATTCCATAATAACGGTTTTTGTGAAGTTCGGTGTAGTTAATACCGGTGCTTGGCACATTGAATCTTTAAGATGTTCAAAGGCCTTTGTTGCTTCTGGAGTCCATGAAAATGCATCTTTCTTCAATAATGTTGTTAGAGGTGCTACTATTCTCCCATAATTCTTAACAAACTTGTGATAATACCCTGTCAACCCAAGAAATCCTCACAGATGCTTTATGGATATGGGGATTTTCCATTCCTTAATGGCTTTAATTTTTCTAGGTTCTACCTTAACTCCTTCATGAGATACAATATGACCCAGATATTCCACCTCTTGTACTCCAAAGAAACATTTGGATCTTTTTTCATATAATTGTTTCTCCTCCAATAGTTGTAGCACCCTGTCAACATGTTCAACATGATCCTTCCAAGACTTGCTGTAGATTAGTATATCATCAAAAAATACTAACACAAATTTTCTAAGGAAGGGTTTGAAAATGGAATTCATCAAACCTTGAAATGTAGAAGGTGCAATGGTAAGGCCAAAAGGCATGACCAAAAATTCATAATGACCCTCATGAGTTCTAAATGCTGTTTTTTGAATGTCTTTAGTCTTCATTCTGATTTAATGATATCCTGAACGAAGATCCAACTTGGTGAAGTAAATTGATCCATGCAATTCATCCAATAATTCATCAATGACGGGAATGGGAAACTTATCTATAATAGTGAGCTTTTTGAGCTTCCTATAATCTGGACACATACGCCATGATCCATCCTTCTTGTGCAACAATACTACTGGAGCAGAGAAAGAACTTTGACTAGGTTGAATTATACTAGCCTCTAGCATTTCTGCAACCATATGTTCAATTTCATTCTTTTGGGCATAGGGATATCTGTACGGCCTGATGTTTGGAGGAACACTTCCTGGAATTAGATGAATAGCATGATCATGATCGCGAATAGGTGGGAGACCTTTAGGAGTCTCAAATACCTTAGAATGATTGTCCAAGACTTTTTGGAGATCTGGAGAAATAGATGATTTCGATGTGGAAACATCTAGCGAACATAATTGTGCAATTACACCTCTTTGTTCCTTTTTTAGAAGCTTTGTGATACCATTAGAGCTGATTATCTTTCTCGGTTTCCCTGTAATACCCCTTAATTCAACTTCCTTTCCTTCCGCAGAAAATTTCATGAAAAGTTCTTGAAAATTAAAAGCTATTGTACCCAAGGATTTTAGCCATTGGACTCCTAGTACAGCATCAACACCTCCCATTGGAATGGAAAGCATTGGGCTCGTCGATACATATTCTCCCATGTATAGCTTGATATTATGGCACTTTTCAGAGCAACTTATCGTTCCTCCATTTGCAATCATCACTTGACACTCTGGTGCTGGATATAGGAAGCAATTCAATTCCTTTGCTACTTTACAATGAATAAAATTGTGGGTACTTCCTGAATCAATCAACACTATTACCTTTTTCTTCTTGATTTGTCCTTCTATCTTGATGGTTTGAGGAGTTGTAATTCCCGCCAATGCATTACAAGATATGGTCAGATTCATTTTTTCTTTATCTAGGCTTTGTTCCTGGAGTATATCCTCTTCCTTTGACCTTTCTTTCTCCTTTTCTTCTTCCTCTTCACAATCTATGTAGAATAATTTATTCTCAGCACACTTAGGACCTTTAGTGTATTTGCTATCACAACTGTAACAAAGCCCTTTTGCTCTTTTTTCTTCCAATTTTTGTGGTGTCAACCTTATAGGTTGTGGAAGGCTAGGGGTAACAAGACTTCCATCTTTATAGTTGTGACTGGTATGCTTCCTGGTTGCCATAATTTTGCTTTCCATTTTTCTTTCTAACCTGAATGCCTTCTCTAATGAATCAGGTTCCCGAAGGCGAACATCATGTTGGATATTATCCTTTAAAGTCCCTATGAACACATCAATCCTATGCTCCTCTGGAATAATTTTTTACCCTTATGTTCAATTTTTGGAACTCCTCAATGTGCTCCATTATTGAACCCTTTTGTTTGAGACTTATCAATTGGCTAAAAAAAGTGTTGCTCTTTGTATCCTCATAATGTGCTGTCAATTCTTCCGTAAAAATTTCCCAAGTGATAATTTGTTTACAAGAGAAAATCCATTGATACCATACAAACTGATTTGGTTCCAAATATAAAGTTGCAATACGTATCTTTTGTATGTTTTGCACATTATTGAGATCGAAAAATTTCTCCATCTGTAATATCTAGGTTGCGGGATCCTTGCCATCAAACTTCCTCATATCGATTTTTGGAATATGGTGGGTCTTTGATCCAACATTAGAGTCTATGGAATCATGATTAACATTTCTTTTTTTCTCATCATGAGTTTCCTTTACTACCCTTTCACCATTAGTGACCATTTCTTGTAGCAACTTATTCATATTTATCTTCAATTCTTCCATGTCTGTCTTCAAATCTATCTTCAAATCGTCCATCTTAGCTTCCACGTCGTTCGTCTTAGCTTCTACACCTTTCTTTAAATAATCCATCTTAGCTTCTATGCCTTTCTTTAAACCATCCATCTTAACTTCTACATCTTTCTTTATACCATCCATCTTAGATTATGTTCCTTTTTGTGCAAGTGACACTTGTTGCACTTGGTCTCATAATTTTGATATATCACGTTGCATTTCTTCCTCTTCTTCGTGAGTCATGCTAGAGCTTTCAGGTTGCCTACTAGGTGTTTGCATTTTCTTTCCTCGGGGCATCAATTACTGATAATAATGCTTTACTATGCCCTTTGAATTCCTTCAAACTAATTTTTCAAACCAAGCTTATGCAAAAATTAAAAAAAAAAAAACTACACACCTTTTTTCGCTTTGTAGGAGCCTGATATTGAATCTGATGTATCTCTGTAATTTCAGATCATCCAATTCTGAAATTGCGATCTGTAGTAGCCCTCTGCGTCCTCTTTCCGATGCCACCAGTCTGACCCAAATTGGATTCTCCAAGAAAGAGTTATGCACAATCTCCCACAATGACCTTCTTACAAAATTTCAATCCAATGCTCAAAAAGAAATTTATGATGATTTTCCCCAGGTCACCTATTTGGAATGTAATTTAGGAGTCTACAAAAAGACCAACTTCCTCAGATCATATCTCTGCAAATATAGTGCGAAAAGCTCTGAAATTTTGACCCGAGATTCAACATGATTTCTTCTCAAATGGGGTTTTTTTTTTTTATCTTCTGAAACATCGCAGAAAAAAAGTTATAGTGAAAATTCCATGATGACCTATTTGGAGCAGCGAAACCTTAGAATAAAAAGCTCTAAAACCAAATGTTATGAAACTAGCTCAAGAAAAAGATAGAAAATATAGATCAACGCCTTAGAATTCAGCCTCTTCGAGGGGGAAACCTCCTTTACATTACATACATGAGAAATTCTTCGATGATTGAAATGACAAAACCTCCTTTCTATATATAGGAGTCTAAGGAGTCACAATATAACCCAGCCGACCTAACAATAATAATATAAATCCACAAAAATAATAATAGAGGGATTCTATGGGGCACAGTAATAAAAATACGGGGATAATAGGGGCACAACAATATTAATAAGGGATACAACTACAATAGTAATGGGGTAATCACTAGTATTATAGGGACCTATCAAATTCCCTTCAAGTACCTTAGAACTCTTTTTGCAGCAGACCAATGTCCCTCACAAGGCTTTTCCATAAACCTGGAGAGGATTCCAAAAGCAAACAAAATGTCTGGTCTGGTAGTAGTTAGGTAGTTGAGACTTCCTACAAGCTGTCTATACTTTGTTGCATCCTCAAATTCTTTTCCTTCAATAGATGTGAGCTTTAAGTTTTGTTCCATTGGAGTAGTAAGAGGATTGCACTTTGTCATGCCAAACCTGTTCAACAGATCTCCAATGTATTTCTTTTGAGAAAGAAATATGGACTTCGGATGTTGGGTTACTTCAATGCCAAGATAGTAATGAACATAGCCCAAATTAGTCATTTCAAAACTTTTCCCCAATTCCTTCTTTATGGATGCAATGTAGCTTTCATTATTCCCTGTCGTCAAAATATCATCTACATATACCACAAGATATACAACTGTTTTGCCAACTTTCTTGACAAATAAAGTTGCATCATCAAGATCATAATGTTTGAAATTGAGTTTCAGAAGATGCTCAGTTAGTTTTTCATACCAGGCTCACGGTGCTTGTTTGAGGCCATACAAGGACTTCACTAGTTTGCATACTTTATGTTCATGTCCTTTCATAGCAAATCCTTTAGGCTGGGACATAAAAACATTCTCTTTTAGATCTCCATTTAAGAAAGCAGTTTTTACATCCATTTGGTGGACTTTCCAACCATTCTGATTTGCTAGTGCAAAGAGTGTCCGAATGGTAGCCCATTTTGCTGTGGGGGCAAAAGTCTCCTCATAATCGACCCCTTCCTTCTATGCAAAACCTTTTTCCACAAGCCTAGCTTTGTGCTTGTCAAGTGAGCCATCAGCTTTATACTTGTTGTTATAGACCCACTTCTAGCCAATTGGTTTGGTTCCTAATGGAGGATCAACCACCTTCCAAGTGTCATTCCTTATGAGGGCATCATACTCCTTTTGCATTGCTTCTTTCCATTCATCATGAGAAACAGCTTCTTTGAAGGAAGTTGGTTCAAAATCTGTAGACAAGTTCAATTCACAATCATAAGAAACATCCATATCAAAAGGTGAATTAGAGTCATCCACATCACCTCTATTTTGCCAGTTTGAATTTCTATTTCTTGTCTTTCCAACCTCATCAAGATGAACACTTTCAAGTGTCTTTGTCAGCCACTTTGGGGGGCCTTTTTCAGATGGTTCAGGCTGCTCCATTGATTGAGTTGGGGCTGAATCAAGATTGAGTCTCCCAATTCTATCAATCACATCACTTAAAGCATCATCTGTTTTTGGAGTTTCATGCGGGGGAGAGTGTTCTTCAGAAGAAGATTCCACATGTTGATCTAGTATAGGAATCCTCCCTTCAAGATTTGGAATCTGATTATCAAATTCTTGAAATCATTTTGATTTTGCGAATCTCTCCAAGCGATCAAGTTGCTGCTCAACAACATTGTCAGTTTTGGATGATTGAAGAAAAATTACATCTCTAGATACAACAAACTTCTTATTTACTTCATCATAGAGGTGGTATGCTTTGGAGGTGTTTGAATACCCCAGAAAGATACACTTACGACTTCTAGCACCAAGTTTGTTCCTATGTACCTTTGGTATCAAGGCATAACAGGTGGAACCAAAGACGCTGAGATGCTTTACCGAAGGAACATATCCATACCACATTTCATATGGGGTCTTGTTTCTTATAGAATTAGATGGACATATATTCTTTATATATGCAGCACATAGAATAGCATCAACCCAAAACATTATCTTTGCATTTTTGAAGAAGAGCATGGATCATACCATATTTAAGATTGTCCTATTCATTCTTTCAGCGACACCATTCTGTTTGGGATTATAAGGCACAATTGTTTGATGTTTGATCCCATGTTGGCGAAGATAATTTTCAAATTCATTTAATGTGTATTCTTTTCCATTATCAGTGTGAATAGACCCAATATGAGATTGTTCATCATTTTCAATCCATTTATGAAAATTCTTGAATGTTTGAAAAGCATCAGATTTGTTGTTCAATAAATAAACCCAACACATTCTGGTGTAGTCATCAATAAATGTCATGATATATTTATTTCCATTTGCAGAAGGAACAGGCATTGGACCACGTAAATCGGAATTAATGAGTTCAAGTTTTCTATGTGCTCTTGAATGTGAATCATGAAAAGACTGTTTGCTATTCTTTCCTAGAATGCAAGCATCACATTGCTTAAGTTTCCTAGTAATTGTAGGCAAACTAGCAACACCATTTTTCTTCAACAAGCGGAGACTATCATAGTTCAAATGTCCAAATCTAGCATGCCATAATAAACTTGATGGAAGTGTACCTTCTTCATGATGAGAATTGTATGAGAAATGTTTTGCATGAGCAAAGGTTCCTTGCAGCTTGAGAAGCCTTTCTTCTTCTATTCCCCTCATGACAAGTGAGTGGTTAGATGATTTTCTTACCTCAAGCTTTCCATCAAACATATGAATGGAATGACCTTGCTGGCAAATGTGGACCAAGGACAACAAGTTTCTCTTGAGCTATGGGAGATCTAGAACATGATGCAGAAGAAAGTCTGGAAGACCAAGTAGTTTAATCATGATTGTGCCAAGCCCTGATGGCTTTATTTTTGATTGGTCGGCAAAGTATACTACTCCATCAACATTGTCAGTGAAATCTTCAAAAAAATATTTTCTATGAGTCATGTGGCAGGTTGCTCCTGAATCAAGCAACCAATCATTTTTCCAAGAAGCAAGTCAAGCATTAAATAAATCTTCATTTACTCTAATGTTACATTGTGCCACAACATAGTGAGCGGATTCAGGTGCTTTACCTTTGTCTGTATCATTAGTTTTACCTTTCTGTTGGTTTCTTTTCTGCTCAATTTTGTCCCATGGTAGCTTGCATGTAGAGGCATCATGTGATCCATTTCTTTTGCAGTGTATGCAGTGCAAATCTTCCTTTTCTCCTTGAGAATGTCTGCCCCCCCTCTCTCTGAAATATCTTCCTCTTCCTCTTCGACCACCTCTTCATCTTGTAGAATCTTGAGAAGGATGCTTTTCTTTATGAGCAAGGCACACAGCCTCCTCAGAAGATTCAGGGGCTATCTTCTTTCCAAAAGCTTTCTCTCTTTTAGCAAACTTTTTCACAAGAGAGTCAAAGGTTATATCTTTGAGATTTACATTTGCTTGCAATGACTCAAGATAATTGGAGTAAGTAGGACAAAGTGCCTTGAGAAAAGTGATAAGAGGAATATCCAATTCAACCTTAGTGGATTTGATATCATGCATTATAAACTTTACTTCAGATGCAAGAGCAAGAGGATCATTATTTTGCATTTCAAGAGTGAAGAGTTTAATCATGAGTTGAACAACTTCAAGTGCAGAATGTGAGCCATAGAGTTCTTTCAGCTTTTGTAAGGCTTCAAAGGCGGTTGAATATGATGAAATATGGTGACTCACCTCTTCATTTACAGATGCTGTGATTAATGCATAAGCTTTGCTGTTCTTGTTTTCCCAAATGACGAGCTCTTTGTCTGAGGTAGGCTATACTGGTTCATTGTCTCCATCTTCGACACACACTCCTTTCCACAACTCATTGAAAATGAGGGCGTGTTTTATCATCCGGGACCATTCAAGATAGTTCTCCTTGCCAGTGAGAACTATTCCCACCATGGATATGATTGAATGAATTCTGTAAAATAATATTTCTACTGATAGAAAAATACTTCTGCCAATATACAATAAAATTGTACTCAAAAGGGCATTCTCAAAAGATTTCAAATCTCTTCCTTATATACCCATATGGACGCCAATACCATGCAGTCAACGTACCAAAAATAAGGGGCTCAATACAATTCGATGTGTTAAACAGAGTTAAGAGTACACATTTTACATGTCAAAAATTCTTCAAGTATATACCAAATATATGCCAGTGATAATGATATCATCTCAAACACAAAAAACACATGAATTTTATGTGTTTAGATTAGCAAAACTCTGAAATAAAGCTCACTTCGCTACCCTAAACAAATGCACAAAAAATGCACTACTCCGCATATTTAAAAATGATGGAGAAAATTTGTTGTCTGATGGGAGAGCACAGCCTTCAATCTTCAATAGGGGCGCTCTCACTCACATATATACCATGCAAAAAAACTTTCGAATATCCTTCTTCTTCACGTGACATTTCTGATTAATCAAGGCAGCAGATTGAGATACAAGTTCAATATTTTTTTCAGGCCAGGTGTAATAGCTTCCGACATCCTCAATAACAGATTCTGACCATTCTCTAGTTGGTCTCATGATGTTCCAGCCCTTGGGGCACCAGTGACTTTTTGATACCACACAGGCCAAAAGAGCGAGTGCTCATCGTCCAAGGCACAACAAGGGAAGAAGCAAAAGAGCAGATTTGTGATTGTGGAAAATTTCAAAGCATCATTCACGCAGTAGCGTTCTGTCAGTCCAACGTTATGTGAAAAACTTCAAAGCATCATTCGCGCAGTGGCGTTCTGTCAGTCCAACGTTATGTGAAAAACTTCAAAGCATCATTTCACGTAGCAAAATTTTGTTAGTCCAACGTTAAAAAATACCGGAGCAGTGACAAACATGAAACAACGTTTATATGAATCGGTGATAAACAAAACACCCTTCAACTCTTTCAGTGTTTTTTTTGGAACATGACATTGCAATAGAAATATAACTGCAAAGTGATGGTTTGATAATGAATAGGAAACTACGTATCTACACCATGGAAAGCACTACCTGAGAGATTGCTACATCAAAGGCAGCATCGACTTCATCTTTGGAGATGCAACGATATTGTTAGAACACTGCCACATTCACTACAAGTCTACAGGGTTTTTCACCGCACAGGGCGGTAGATCTCGGGATGTTCCAACGTCTTATGTGTTTCTCAGGTATGATCACAATGGGGCTTGATTCCTTCGGAAACTGACTGGACTTATGGAGGAGAGTTACAATGGTAGCCACTATGGTGGCAGCATGACAGCTGTGTAAACTATGAACACTATGGAAGAAAACGTTTATGGATAGTCCAGAGAGCCAGAGAGCGCAGGCAGTGTCAAGAGCAGATAATTATATGGAGGAGCAGCGCAGGTAGTGTCAGGAGCAGCTAGTTATATGGAGGAGCAGTGTAGGTAGTGTCAGGAGCAGCTAATTATATGGAGGAGCAGTGCAGGCAGTGTCAGGAGCAGCTAATTATATGGGCAGCTAATTGTATGGAGGAGCAGCGCTTCTATATGGAGAGTAGACTAGGGAGTTACAAGGGACATAAGAGCTAAAAAAAGGAGTTGGATCTGATACCATGTCAGGCCAGGCAGTAACTCCATAAGGCAGAAATGATTCGTGTGTTCTATTCCATCAGGTAGGTCTTCATTATATACATGAGGGAGAGACTGTTCAATTCATCTCTTGATGACTGTTCATATTTCTTATTTATCTATTTACATATATTCACACAATCACAAGGATTAGATGTCAACACGATTGAGTCACCATATTGCAGTTGAGTTTCATAGCTGCCTGCGGTCGATTCTTCCATCGCTCTGTCTCCTCCTCAGGATCCATAGTGCAGATACTATCCTGTTCCCGTGAGGTTCTCTTATTATCATCAGACTACAATTGATCTAAGCCTTGCATTGTTATCTGATAAATGAAATCTAGTTCGTTGTCACTTCCTTCATCATGTATCGGTTCAGTGTAGAATTCCCCTTCCGCTGGATCCAATAGAACTACTACCCATAGGGACTTCTTTTCAAATGTCATCTTGCATCTTTTCAAGTTAATGATCCCTTTCATGTCTATGGCCCAATCAATTCCGAGCAGTGCAGGGTAGGGATTGTTGTCATCAAAAATCTCTATGACCTCGAAATCAGCTCGGGTACTGACATCATCAATATTCACCATCACTCCTTGCAATCAGCCCATTGGCAAGATCTTTTGTTGGTTGGCCATTCTTAATTGAATCGGTGACCATTGCAGTGCGGGCTTACCCATACACTCCTAGGTTTGTTTGGGTAATACGTTCGCGTCTGAGCCTAGATCCAGGATAACTTGATCCATTTCATAGTCACCAATTTACGCTGTCAGCCTCATCTCTCATCTTGTGCATATAGCATGTCTTCCTATCTTCTGGATGTCCCAGAGTTCATTGGATTTGGCGCACCAAGTGATCAACTCTTGCAATCCTTGCATAACGTTACGATCGCGTAGCAACTTCATGCAAGTTTCAAGAAAGGTAGTAATCATGGAAAAGTCCATTCCTGACTCCATTTGATCACTCCTACCTAGTGTAGATGCCTCTGCGAAGCTCTGCTGAGCTTCTCTTGCCCGTATCTTCCTTTGTTCTGACCGAGTGCTATGTTCATGCATAGGTGTGTCACACCTATTCCCGCCTTCATTTCCTCCTACCGTTATGTCACTTCTTGGTACCACATTTATACTAGGGTCCTCTTCACGAGGTTCCACGTGCATCATCTGGATATTCTAGGCTAGTGGAGGTTGGAGTACTCCTTTTCCGCTCAACTAGGAAATTAAGGTTGGACAGTCCACCAATTCATGGTCAAACTACTCACAGTGAGGACACGAGATCCTGGTTGGGTTAGTGCAGTCACGAGCATAGTGTCCCTGTTCACTGCAATTATAACAAATTAACTATCCTCGACCCCTTCTAGGCCCCCATCCCCTTCCCCGGCCATGTCCTTGAAATCCTTGCTGCACTTCAACCTGAATCCGGTAGGCTGGGGTTCTTTCTAGCATTAAGTCATAACTTCGACACGTTTGTTCATCATGTCCCACCGATCGAAAAAAGTTACAATACAACTGTTGTGAGGTCTGGGTGTACCTCTGTAATAGGTGGCAGTTATATGTCACATACTTCCCTCCCTCTTGGCAAATTGTGCACCAAAGCGTCTGCGTCATACTTGGTCCTGCTTGTACTTCTACTTTTAATGGCATCGGACCTCCTCCTACCAAATAGTTCGAGAAAACCGGACAATGGTCCTTATCATGCGTTTGGATCTTATATTTAATACAACCTATCTCTGGGCGTACATCTGGTCAGGACATTATTCCTTGCTTCAAACTCTATAGTTCCAGGCTCAAATTTTGAAGTTGTGCGTGGATTTGCTGAACTCCCAACCACAGGTCCAATATTGGGGTCGCGTGTAACCTCATTGCTGTCTCCAATGCCTCGGCTTGGGTTGAGATCTTATGTTGTGACAAAGCTGTCCTCAAATGGGGCATCAAGGATGCCACAAACCACGTGCAATGCTGCCCATCTGTTAAGGTCATGTTCGCTTCGCAAATAGTACCTTTTAATCTCTAGTCTAGATCCTAGGGAGTTTCACCAGACAACATTGCTATCTCTTTGAATCCAATGACCGACTAGTCTTCAGACTTGGGTTGGCCAAACTCTTTATTCAGCACATCCTAGATCGCTATTATTCCCTCATTCGGATGGTCAGTTGAGTATTTTATGTACCATGTCAGCACGCGGTCATGTAGTACACTGACCAGCATGGCATTTTTAATGTTTTCATCTATTATGCCTTGCGCATCCCATACATATTTTATCACAAACCAGAACAGACTTGGCTCTTCATTCCCTATACCCTAAAATGTTGGTAACTTGACTGCGGTCACCATCCCAGCTTTTGGTGGTGGAGGGAGTGGCGAAGGTGTTGGTATGAATGGAATAGACATGGGTGAAGTGGGTGGCGGTGTAGACGGAAGTGGTATCAGTGGGAAGCATTCTTTAATCAATTGGACCGCACTCCCTGGTGAGAACCTAGCAAGATTCTCCTCACTTTCCTACGAGATAGAAACCAATGGGCTATTCTCTACTTCTCCTGTTCTTTGATAACCATTTCTGCTCTGCGTTACCCCAGACATCAATACATGCACAAAATTTGTTTTTCGCACAATAGCATCTTAATCCAAGTATTCAATGATTTGATGTACCTACCCCACGGTCCTTGGAGAAAGTGCCTTTCTGCTTCGTTGTAACTTACGCTTGTATCTATCACAAATTCAGTGATAAATCCCCCAATGATCCGATCTAACTAATGGTCTACCACATGCGCAAGTCTATCTTAAGTGGCTTCAAGCCTTCACACCAATTTCAGAGTCCACACTATGGGCTGATCCAATCTACACCTCCCCATGCTATCAACTAACTTCATGATCCACTCATATAATTCTATCAAGAATGTTATGAAGAAGATCTCATGTATGTCTGTGAATATATAGAAATCCAACCACTGATCCTCTGATATCCACGAGTTACTGTTCTCTTGAACCATGAACTCATGGAGCTTCCGATCCCACAAATCT
This sequence comes from Pinus tabuliformis, assembly GCA_031772625.1. Lineage (NCBI taxonomy): Eukaryota > Viridiplantae > Streptophyta > Pinopsida > Pinales > Pinaceae > Pinus > Pinus tabuliformis. Next base: position 18,209,956 of record CM062811.1, read on the forward strand.
TCGAGTTCTTTCTTTGTAGGATTCTAGTGTTCCCACATTAGACACCCCTTAGGCAAATCCTGGTCCTGGCAATAGAACCATTTGTTGGCTTATATGGGCCTGACCCAGGTTTGGAAGAATTATTTAGCCCAACAAATCCCACAGCTGCCCGCCCTTTCAACAACAGCCCGCAGAGCACGGACTGAGGTCTCACCTGAGGTAGCAGGGGAGGGTGTTGGAACCAGGTTTCCGCACCCTAGGGATGTCTAGGTGTGGTCTGGAGGTTTCACGCACTGGTTTACAGATTCGCGTTGCTCGGTTTTCACATAGATCCAGCTCGATTATCTCTTTCTTATTAGTGTGCTTCTCTTATTAGATGAAGTAGTTACCAATTACCAAGGTCTTTAAGCAAACATTTAATCAACATAGTTGATTTGCACATAAAAATGATCCCATATTTACATTCATTTAAACCATAAACAAATTAAATCAAACAAATATTATGACAGCTCAGAAAAAACATAGGACTTCAAAAGAAACTTATCTTTATTTCCACTTTTATCTTTAATACATCCAGATTCACCCTGCGCACTCAGCTGTAGGGGTCCGCGCACACAACTGCGGACTTTCCAGGCCTCTACGCACACAACTATAAAGGCTCTACCTACTACCCTTATCCATCGACTTGGACTTACATACGATTTCAATCTCTCTACTTCAAGTACCCATTACATTTCATGTTCTCCAAAAACTACCTTTCCCCCATACAGCCTCGCTCTATTTATACCCTTCCTTGGCCCGCGACCCCTGCACAGGTCGATTCTATTTATATTTCTTTACGTTATTTTCGGGTGGACTACCCTTTGACTCAACCTATTACAATTCGCACTCTGTGTGTTCAGCGGAGTCTTTACCCTAACTTTACCCAAAATTTCTAGCTTCGCGCCCCCTAACAGTTGCGTGGGGCTTCCGCTACCCAACAACTAGAAGAATTCAAGATGTATCATCAGAAAAGCACACCATACCATCCTCAAGCAAATGGGATAGTTGAAGCTTTCAATAAGATCTTGGAGAATGCTTTGACAAAGTTTTGTAATATGAATAGGAATGATTGGGATGTGCGCATACCATCCATTCTCTAGGCATATAGAACTACATGTAAAAAGTTCACTTGACAGACACCATTTCAACTGGTTTATGGACAAGAAGTGGTGATGCAAATGGAGTACATAGTGCCTATTTTGAGGATTATTACAGTCCCGGTGATGGCAAATCAAGATATAATGGAAGCATGCCTCGCATAGATACTTGAGTTAGAAGAAGATTGACACTTGGTATGTTTTTATCAGTAGGTGCAGAAGGATAGAGAAAAGGCATGGCATGATGACCACATTAAGTAGCACACCTTTAAAAATGGAGATTTAGTGTTGATGTATGATAGAAAATTTACAGAGTTCCCAGGAAAGTTTCAGATGCATTGACTCAAACCATACATCATCAAGGAGATTACGAATGAAGGTGAAGTTCAACTCACAAAGCTAAATGGGGAGATATTTCTAAGAAGAATCAATGGGAGCCGGTTGAAGTTGTACAGGGGTGATCTGAACCTGTGCATTGACTACATGGATGTAGGATAGTCTTAGTACTTCAGCCAATTGGAAGGAAGTACAAGACTATAAACCACTCTACCAGGAGAAAAGTCTGAAGAAGAGATTGGGTTCTGCAATGATTAGGAGGAATGCACAGATGGGAGCTACGACAAAGGAGCCATGCTAGCAAGGTGGGTCTCACACAGCATGGCCAGAAAGTGACCATTGGAAGCACTGTAGATGATTGGATGACTATTTTTCTGTTAAAGGGAGTGGGGGAAAATCATTTAAGGAGCATATCTTTGGAAATTTGCCGCAAAAGAGAATTAATGAGGGAGATCTGGAGAGAATGAATGGATTTGAATTCAAAAAGGGCTATAAATACAACATCCCACTCCACATTCAAACACTTTTCTTCTAGAGCGATTGTCTTGAGATTTTACGCCTAAATCTGACCATGGAAGGTTGTTGTATATTTGAATGAGATTGGCAAGAGGTAGAGAGGGATTTTTCACAGAAGGGGCTTGGATTTGAGGGAGATTTTTTTGAGTGCAAAAAAAAAACTATTTTGAGAGACCCTTAACAAGATAAATGTAACACCACTAGTCCTTACACAACACCTAGGTTGCCAAGGCAAAAACCTACTGCCTCCGGGGTAGGAGAGAAAAAGCAGAAAAATCCACAGCAATCCCTGGTTCGAAAATCGTCACGCAAAACCCCAACAAAGATTAGAAAGAAGGGTCGTATGGATAAAAATAAGCAGTATATGAAACCCAAGGACCTAGATGAAGAAGAGATGACTATGGGGATTGAAAATATCAACGCAGAGGACGCAAAGTCAATTACTCTGTTACCACCATATATACCTCCTAGGAAATAAACTGTGAAAGTGAATAAGGACACTGACTCATTCAAATTCAAGGTTTTCATTCTTGAGTACCATTTTTGAAGATGGAGGATTGGGATTATGGCAACCATGCAAATTTTCTGCAGCTAGAACCCAATAAAAAATTGAAATCAGTCTACTACGAGGAGGCAGATGTCACAAGGATTGAACCAATGAAGTGGGCAGCAGGTATTGAGCACACAGGGTTACTCAACATGATATATGTCCCACATTTTAGCCACAAAATCATTAATACCATCTGTGTATGTCAATTGTTGGTGCTGGTTCATGATGGGCACCTCTGGCTGGGAGGGCCCGTCCCAATTGACGATATTATCATCCAAAAAATCACCATTCTACCTTATCAGGGCATGAACCCTGTAGATAGTTTTTTGGGGAAGTCGTAGGAGAAAAAGCTCATGGAGCAGATGAAGAGTGACTTCAGGTTGGTCAATAAGTCATGAGGCTATGCCATGAGCTCTATATCGGATGAATTTGTGTGGTTTGTTGTACATATTTTGGCAGGAAAAGTAATGGGGAATTGTCGTGCTGATAAAGTGCTAGCATCAGTGGTGTCCTTAGTTGCACAGTGCAGCCAGGGGGTCCAATTTAATTGGGAAAAGTACCTCTGCCAAGAATTCTTGGGTGATTTTTGTGAAGCCCAGGAGGATAGAAAAGCATTCCACTATGTGTGGTTACTGTTATTGATCACACTGGTAGCTTGGAAGATGCTCGAGGATTCCCTGTTCGCAATGTCGAATCCAGACTTGTGAGAGGCTGAAAAATTTTCTTCGCTATGGGCGACGGAGGACACTGATCATATCATTGAAACCAAGATGTTCTAGGTAGTATTTGAATCAGAGTTTCATATGGTGATCAACCAATGGACACAGTTTTCACCCAGTCAACATGTGTAGTATAAAAATGTAGCAGACATCAAAGAAGATTTTCACAATATGTCCATGTCCGCAAAGAAGGATGTCGTAGGAACATGGCACAAGTTTCCTTATTTAGTCGTGGAGGATGATATTATGGGGGTCATCAGTCGATGGCCGAGTGATTTCTCACCCCATCTGGAGAAGCCACAGGAACAAATAAGGCCATAGAAGTAGAAACAGGGAAAAAACGGCTGCAATAGATGCCATGAAAGATAAGGAGAAAGAATAACAAAAGGCTTCTAAGAAAGAGAAAGAAGCATAGAAGGCTTATAAGAAAGAGAAGGAAGTGTAGAAGGAAAATGTTGCAAAGGAAGAAACAACACGCATCACCATTGACCTCGAAGAACCTAAGATAAAGTGCACAAATGTTGAATTAGAAACCGTAGATGATGAGGAAGGGGGCACAGACAAATATGTCAGATCAGAGGAGTTAGAGTCCCCATTCAGGATCAAGAAGAGATAGAAGTGAAGTTTGATGGGACCTCACAATAAGCAAAAGTCTAATAGGTCTGTGAGTACTACACCATTGGTCCCCATGAAGGGGGACCTTTATGAGATATGTGATGTTGTCTGCTCTGCCACTGAGAACATATGGGGACACATTGAGGACCAGTATCACCAGGTACTGGATAAAATACAACAGGGCCTGAAGGAATTGCAGGTCCAGACAGGAGTGATCCAGGTGAGCTTGGGACAAGTGAGCATGGGTAAAGTGAGCACGAGTCAGGCGAGCGGGACATCAAAGCAAGAAATAACTTCAAACCTATGCGTAGTGATGTTGCTGGAGGGTTCCTTGCGTGGCAAAACATCTTAGGATCAGGCTTGGCTACTGCATATGACCAACATGAGTATCAACCTTCCAACACTTCCTATCTATACCTTATGCGAATTGCACCAAGGAATTTTAGACAAGCTCTACATCTGGGAGAAAATATCTCTGTTGATTATCCACGAAGTAAAGACTAATAATCAGAAAATGTTTGGAGAAAAAGTGCAAGCCTTGCAAGTCCATGACAAGGTGATGCAGCATAATAAATAACCCTTACCCAAGTTTGCAACAAGATCCCTGAGCTCCAAATTCCAGCCGAGGTGGCCTCTGTGGAGAAAATTCATAAGTTCGTTACAGTAGTGAAGGAATCCAAGGAGAAAATCGTAAAGGTTTGGTTTGAGCTTCAACTGCAGATTTTAGAGATTCAACTGAAGCTACAACCAACTACCCCTCTAGAGGTTAAAGAGTAGCATGAAGTTTCCATTAAAGAATATATGAAAACTCTGGCCACTGCAGGCAAGGTATGCAGCCAATTATTTGAGCAGATAATGGAAATTTGGGCCTCATTGCAGGAGGACCCACACTTGAAGATGATCGAAGCTAACATCCATGAAAAGGAACTATAGTTTGATGAAATCAAGGTGGTAGCATGGACCTTAGCACCTGTGTGGAGGTTCACCAATCTCCAAGAAGGGAAATTCATACAGATTCAGATTGATGAGTTGCATCAGAGGGCCTCTATCATTTCTGCAAGGATGGAACCGTAGGCCGACGAAGCAAGCCAACTGCCACAGAATGTCCAAAGCAAGCTAAAATCCCTTTAGTATACACAAAGGACCATGGGCCTTGTAGTCGAAGGTCCAATGGCAGAGAAGTTTGTTATGTAACTAGCTCACAAAAAGATAGAAAAGAAAAATCAATTCCTTAGAAATAAGCCTCTTCGAGGGGGAAACGTCCTTTACATAACACAAATGAACAATTATTGGATGATACAAATGACAAGACCTCCTTTCTATATATAGGAGTCTAAGGGGTCATAATATAATCAGAACTGACATAACAATAATAATGTAAGGGCACAACAATAACAATAGTGGGCTTCTATGGGGCACAATAATAACAATATGAGAACTACATGGGCATAACAATATAATAAGGGGGTTGAACTAATGACAATAAGGGGTTACACTAGTAGTATAGGGACCTAACATGCCCCTCTCCTTCAAAAAGTGTTGTCCTCAACGCTTGAGTAGTTATGGATGCTTCGGTATAAAATTCTCGTCCTCCCATGTGGAATCTTCAATGGGTAAGTTCTTCCACTTGATGAGATATTCTAAAATTGATTGATTTCGTAGATGTCAAGTTCTTGTTTCCATGATTTCTTCAGGTTCCAATATGATTTTTCCTTCCTCGTCAAGTTCTGACGATATTGTTTGACCTAGGAGTGTGTCACCTATAACCTTCTTAAAGTATGAAACATGGAAAACTAGGGGCACTTGGGAAGATGCAGGAAGCTCCAATTCGTATGCCATAGTACCAATCTTTTGTAGCACCTTGTAAGTACAATAATACTTTGGTGATAATTTATTATCCTTCTTAGCTTGCTTGAGGGAATTTTTTTTGTATGGTTGTATTCGTAAAAATACCCAGTTGCATACATCAAAACTTCTTTCACTACGATGTTGATCTACCTATTGTTTGATTTGATTCTGCACCAAAGTCAGGTTATCGTTTAAAAGTTGGAGAACTTGTTGTTGATGCTCGATGTGATCTTTCACTTCTTGAACCTTTTTCTTCTTGAGTCCTTCTATCTTTAGAGTTTGAGGAATGGTAATTCTTGCCAATGCATTACAAAATATGGTCAGATTCATTTCTTGATGGTCGATGTGATCTTTCACTTCTTGAACCCTTTTCTTCTTGATATGTCCTTCTATCTTAAGAGTTTGAGAAGTGGTAATTCTTGCCAATGCATTACAAGATATGGTAAATTCATTTCTTCTTTCTCTAGGGTTGGTTCTGTTATCACTCAAAATTTTCTTTAGAAGTTATTAGAAGAAAGAAAACTACCGAGGTAACCACAAACCCACTTTTGGGCATAGGATATAGCCAACCTAGGCTCAGAGAAGGCTCTCTCTATGTGATTTACCTTTGTTTGCTGGGATTTTAGGCTAGTTATGAATGTTCAAGGGGGTTTTTGATTTGTATTGAAGATTGGATGGTGGGATCCTTAAAACAGATGGATAGAATGATGTCATTAGACCATTGTGCTATGGAGTCAATAGGAGGGCATCCAGACTGGTTCAACTCACTAAAGGAAATGTTGAGAGGGAAACCTAGTAGAGTAAAGTGCAGGTCTTTGGAATAGGAGGGTGAAATGGTTTAATCAGGGTGATAGAGAAATTAAGAATTCTAAGACCAATATGTAAAGGAGGAATAGAGGGTAATCGAAACAAAGGGCAATTAAGAATCCTTTGATATATATTAGTAAGAAACAACCTAAACTAAGGAGCAATTAAGAATTCCTTAACTTATATATCAGTTGAAAACATTTAAATGCCTAACTGTTAAAACAAAATGCAATTAAACAAATTCTGAGATATTGTTCCAGTTATAGCATTCTGATTCAGAAATACCTTAAATATTGTGGAAAAACTTTAAGAAAGATAACAATAACATGAGAAAATACTTGTCTGCACTTCACTTCACACATGAATCTTGTGAAATATCTTGTCTTTATTCATCAAACCAACTTTCTGGCCCAGTCAGTGATACAATAGCTTTACACTGTTTTGATCAAGTAGTCTATAGAAATGTTTAAGAATCCAGACTACATACTTCTAAATTGTGAAGTATTTATACAAAAGTTTATTACAAAATATCCCAAACTAACTTGAGATTTAATCTGGGAAATAAAAATATCTTCTTTCTAGAAGGTAGAGATAGCTATTGAACTACTTCATGTTGTCCCTAGTATTTTGGTGCTGCTAGCCTTTATAGTTGGGTTTCTAGCTTTTTATGCTACCTTATTGTTTGGTTTTTTACACTGGAAGCTGCATTCACTTTTAGATTTCATCTGATACACTTTGACACTGATACTCTCTAATCATGTTGACCTACCTTTACATTTTACCTTGCTGACTGTGCATTAACCTTTTTACTATATTTTACTATAGTAAATCAATCAATTTTTCCCATAATTCAGCATCAGGTAATTTGATTTTCAAAATCCTCCTATATATCTCATCTGCCTTGGTGTACTTAGCAAAAGTAGGCCTAGTGATGAATAGGTGTTTCACCTCATGCTAGAGAAAAAGCAGGTTTTCAAATGTGTGGTAAAGAACTTTACTTGTTGGAAATGCCTTTATCGATGATGTACTGGACTATTCTTTAGTTAGCTCTCTTATTTTGTTGTCATAATCCTGTTGTGTCATGGGCTTGTCATTTATGACCAAGGGACTGGGTAACCCCTTCTCTCTCAAGATTTGAAACTTGGCCATAAATCTATCATTTTCTACCTACATATTTTAGCACTTGACCTCCAAGTTTAACATTAAGTTTCTCCTGGAAAGGACCTTTCTTACCTCCAAAATTATTTCTGTCCTATCTTCTATATCCAATAACTGAAGTTCATACTTATTTTACTATTGAGGAAGTGGATAAGCCTGGTAGCACCTTCAGGCATGTCTCCTAATTCTTCCTTGAATTTTTGGATAGCTTTTGTAGCTATCTTTATCAGATCTATATATTCAAAAATCACTTAAATGGACGGCCAAATATCATTGATAGAGTTAATGATATTGGCCCATGATAGTTCCTTGGCTTGCCCAACAGGTTACTTTAGTGTTAGATCTTTCTCCATGGCCTTTAACATTTCGTTCATTCTGGCATCTTTCTGCACTTCTAACTTGTGCATGATCTTGGCAAGCTTGCGATCTGTTTCCAAGCTTGTCACCTTTTCTTTTAGTTTGTTCATTTCTATAGCCAGAATGGACATTTCCTCCATGACTCTGACCAACTTTGCTGCTTCTTCACCTGATGCACCTACTGCTAATGTAGAATCTGTTGAAACTGATTGTGCTATAAGCATGGGAGTTGTGGGGGCCAATGAGGCTACCAACGTTGAAGGGATTGTTGTTGAGACCATTGGGATGACATTTGCAGATGTAGTGGCAATATCACTTTGCTTTAATTGGATTACAGTGTCCAATTTTTTCTTTGTCTTCTTTAACTAATCATTAAGTTTTAGGACCAAGTCCATCAACTCTTCATGTCTCGTTTGGCTCTCTAAGAGCTCCTGTGTTTGGGGATGTTGTAGCTCAGGTTTCTTCAATTGTTTTTTCAATGCTCCAATGTCATCATTCTTTCTCTTAATCAGTGGCTCAGTGTCTTTAATGTATTTGGGATCATGTCCCAATTCAATCACTAAGTCTTCCAAAGACTTGATTCTAGTACCCTTGGCCTGTGAGGAGGCCTTCTCTAATTGATATTGAGCTGAGATATTGCTCAATGAATTTTGTAACTGATGAGCAGCTATGGCATTACGTGTGAGGGTGGAGTATATCATCTCTCTAGCCTACTTGTGCAACTTCATTTGGTCAATGGGATGAATATCCCTTTCCAATACCTCAAAATCAATATTTTTGTAGTCTACTAATGTCCTTACCTATTGTGTAGTTGGTTTTATGAAGGACATCTGTAATTTTCCCTTCTTAATGTCAAAAGCTGACATTAACCTTGTTTGATTGGTAGGTGTGAGTTTGAGATACTGAGCATAAGTCTGTGCCTTCAGTTTCTCATTTCTCATCTTAATATCTTTAAATATGTCTTTTATATCTTTGTCCTTATCGGCAGGCCTACTAAATGAGGACACTTCTACACTTAGTTGTCTTTCCAAAATCTGGGTCTGTGATGTGGAAGGCTCCTATGTTCCCCAGATGGAGTTGTGCCCCCACTTCTATCAAAATCAGTATTGGTTACTTCTGCTGATTAGTCTGTATCTTCCTTCTCTGAAATAGGATTGAGCCTTTTCCTCTTTCTCTGACTAGTTTCCTGTTGTACATTGGATGTTTCCATGCCTGAAGTGGAGGCTCCCGCTCTGTTTCTCTCGGGATTTCTTTCCTCATTATGAGGAGTCTGCATGATAGGAGGGGTGTTCATGGTTGCTTCTTTCTGTTCAGGTACTTGCAGAAACAAGATCTCATCAAACTGTATTTCTAAGTCACATAAGACATTCTCTACATCTACCTTGGTACTGTCTCTATCTACAAGAGTGTTTTCCACCCACTCAGATTGATTTGCATATCTTTCTATCTCTGGTATGGGGTGGTGAATATAAGGTCCCAACTTGGCCTTCTTTCTTAATCTAGTCATAAATTCTTGAGGGTCATACCTCCACATGAAACTCTTTTGGAACTTCATTTGCTACAAGATTTGGTCTACCTCCTTGCCTGCCTCTCCATAATTGTAGATGAAGGGGCCTAAATGGTTTTTTACTTTGAATTGTGCCTTTTTTTGGTGGAGACAAAATTTATCTCATCAGAGTTCATTATTTGTCTATAGTACTCTAGAGAAAATAACCTCATGGGGAGGTATTTGGGTAGTTTATATGGTGCATGCTGGAAAACATAAATTCTTATCTCTGTGTGGTTTTGGTAAAGGTACCAATCTCCCACTTTGCTTTGTTTAGACAACTGAAGGACCATTTTTATCTCTGGACTTATCTTGGGTGGAGGGCTTCCTATCAGCATAGTCATGACTCGATGAACAAAAGAATCTATGAATTCTGAATAGGTATATGGAGACTGAAACTCATGGAACAGTGGGGTCCAAAAAGTGACAGACCTGGGCTGGCCTTTGGTATCCAGCTTCTGAAGGGTAAAAGGAAATATGTCTGGTTGATAGTATAGGAACATATGGTAAAGGACAAATGAGTATATACACTCTCTCATTGTGCATCTTGGTGAACTGTTCATGCATTCTCTCAGCTATGAACTCAGCATAATTGTAGAAAACAACAAGAGGTTGTCCTGGGGTATAGATTGACATGAAGGCTAGGACAAGCTCATCAACAAATTCATCAATGGTGCAGCCAAGGACACATGATATCATGGTGATGATTTGTTTGCCCCTTTCGAAGAACATGGCAGAAACATATGGAGGGGGATCTTTGGGAATATGCTACTCTTCTACAATGAATGTCTAGAATATTTGGGCTAACCTAGACAGACTCAACTTGGAGTACTGGTCTAGCAAATCCCCAATGGAGAGTGACGTTAGGTTTTGACCTAGTTGGATTTGCAAGATTTCATTAATGGAATCAACTGTAATGGTGAACAGAACCTTTTGGTCAGGGGACATAGTAGCTCTCAGGCTGGGAATGTAACAAGCATGGAACTGGTGGACAATTTCAGGGAAAACATGTACCTTTGGGAACTAGTATTTGGGAAAATTTGACTCCCAAAGGCTAATATCATCAGCATGGTTGAGGTATCTGTCCTACTTAAAGAATGGATTTTAAGCCGGAGGGTTTGGCTAGATGTATCTTTAATTTGGAAATCCTTGTTAGCCAAGGGAAGGTGGTCAAGGTCCAAATGGGGAGTTGTGATAGGTCTAATGTCCAAGGCAACAGGGATAGCCATAATTTAGTTCTTGTGGATTTAAATTTGGCTTTACAGGTTTATCCAAAGGTTTTTCATGGCAACTGGGATTTTTTAGAGGGTTTGGCTGCGAGTTTTCAAATTTAAAGTATTTTTCAGTTAATTTAACTTAATTAAAATACTTCACAAGCTAAACACTTTCCAAATTTGAAAGGGTGAGTGGTAATTTGGAGTGAAATACCTGGAATTGGATGAATTATTTGCAAATTTGGAGTTCAAGGTAGCTGCAGAGGTTTGGATGGATCTGGAATGGACTGAGAGGTCGACTAGGGTCTCTACAACTTTCTTCAGTAGTGAATTTGGAGTTCAAATGGTGAATTTGGAATTTGCAGGAATCACACTAGTTTGCAGCGTTTATAGAGAAAACAAGCAAAAAAAGGTGAAAAAGGGTTTCTCGACCTTTTTATGGGGCAACAGTTATTTTTTGGTGGGTGATTTCAAATGAATAGTAGCTGCTTTGGCGGGTTGAGCGGGGAGGCATTATTCCAGGCCATCACACTGCTTTTGCGAGGAAGGCAGTATTGCGGGGGGTCACCCGATATACTCCAGAGCATGACACGTAGCAGTCGAGGGGCAGAGAAAACCGTTTTACCGAGTGGGTAACGGTTGGCCATCGGGCATGGCCGATATTCCTGTGGACGATTGGATTAATGGGAAGATGATAGGATGACAGTTGGGCGAAGGAAGTGCGAGGGTGATAAGAACATGGGTTTTGGGGGGCCCAAAGCTTTAATCCCCGATGGTTTATGATTAATTTAAGACTTAATCACGGGCTTAGTTGATCAGGTGGGGCTTAATGATGGGTTTTATTTATTTTGTTAGGATAAGGGGTAAACTGTATAGTTTTTATCAAAACTAAGGGTTGGGATATTTATTTAAGGGATTTATTTAATATATGGGGATAGGTATATCAGGAATTTATATAATTAAATTAAAAATTAATATGAAATGTGATGAGTGGGGTGGGTATATCTTTAAGTATAAATGTAAATGTAATGTTTGCGTGTTTTATTTACATATACTCAATACTTAGGATAAGATGCTTTTGTGGGTTTTTTGAATGAAAAGGGATTTAACATGGAGTTGTTCACTATTCCTAGGAAAAATGAAGTTTAACCTTAGGAAAAGGGGTTTTATTAGGGAAATGAGAGGGGAATGGATTTCATGAAGGGGATTCTATCACTTGATGTCCTTAAGTCATTAAGCCGAGGGTCCGGTCCCACCAAATTTCAGAGAAATGCTCAGAGCCTATTTGACTTGAAGGATTAAAAGTACTAGAACACACTCGTAGATAGGGAATTAGTAAGTATGGTGAAAAATGAATGATGGGGAGTTAATCACATTAACTTGCAAACCTTTGTTTTTGCTTCTATAGTTGATCATACATTTTGAAATATGTGTCTAAGGATGATGCATGTATTTTGATCTAATCAACCTTGTAGTTCATCAACCTTTCTTCTACTTACCCATTTCTTACCCTAACATGTTTTCTTCGTTTCTTTGGGTGCATTTAGGCTAGCAAACCCTTATTCTATCTTTTATTAAAAAAAAAACTATCTATTTCTAACCTTATATCATCCAAGGGCTCAGATTGAACTGATGAGGTCCTTTTATTTTCTCTACCTATCTAATGATCTGCCAAGATTAAACTGTTTGGTCAGATTTTATTCTCTAACTATAAACATAAAATTCAAAGCATGATATAATCAAGATTAAATAGTTTGATTACCATGGATTGTGGCATGAATAACAAGATGCACACAATCATTATTATGCATAAAAGTAAATAGTAGTGACATTTAGACTTGCTCACTTTCATGGTCTCTTTTTGTTTTTTTGGGTTCATATATTTTCATTTTTTGACCTTTTCTCATTCTTTTTGTCCTTTGATTTTTCTTTTAGGACATACCCTCTTTACATTTTTTTATTTTTTAATATGGAAAACATTTGCAGAAAGCAAAGATATGTACAATATTACAAGGTTTAACCTTAGTCATTCAAAATTATGCATCCTATTGGTATAGGAACCTAACAGGTTCCTAGTGAGTATCCTTTTCTTTTGATGTTTGTTGATCCTTTTCTTCCTGATATTTCACTACTTGAAAATTGTTCTTCTTGATATGTCCTCCTATCTTGAGAGTTTGAGGAGTGGTAATTCCCTCCAATGCAGTACAAGATATGGTCGAATTAATTTCTTCTTTCTCTAGGGTTAGTTCCCAATGTATATCCTCTTCTTTTGACATTTCTTGATCCTTTTTTTCCTCTTCTTCGTAATATATGTAAAATAATTTCTTCTTAGCACACTTATGACCTTTAATGTATTTGCTATCACAATTGTAACAAAGCCCTTTTGCCCTTTTTAATTCCAATTGTTGTGGTGTCAACCTTGTAGGTTGTGGAAGGCTAGGAGAAATAAGACTTCCATATTTATAGTTGTGAGTGGTAGACTTCCTTGTTTCCATAATTCCGCTTTCAATTTTACTTTCCAACCTGAATTCCTTCTTGAATGAATTAGGTTCCCAAAGATGAACCTCATGTTGAATGTTATCCTTTAAAGTCCCTATGAAGACATTAATCCTTTGCTTCTCTGTAATATAATTTACCCTTATATTCAACTTTTGGAGGTCTTCAATGTCCTCTACCATTGAACCCTTTTGTTTGAGATTTATCAATTGGCTAAAGAAGGTTTTTCTCTTTGTGTCCTCATAATGTGTTATCACTTCCTCAGTGAAAATTGACCAAGTGACAAGTGGTTTACAAGAACAAAGCCCTTTATACCATAATAATTGATTCGATTCTAAATATAAATATGCAATATGTACCTTTTGTAACAGTTGTACACCTTGTAGATCAAAATATTTCTCCATATGCAGTATCCAATTTACCGGATCCTTGCCATCAAACTCCCTTATATCACTTTTTCTTGATTTTAGGAGATCGATCTTGAAATGCCTGTAACTCCGTAATTTCAGATCTCCAATTTCTGAAATTTCTTCCTATGGTAGCCCTCTGAGTACTCTTTCCAATTCCACTAGTTTGATCAAGATTGGATTCTCCAAGAAAGAGTTATGCCCAATCTCCCAAGATAACCTAATTATATAATTTTTCAGTAGAGTGAACTTGTATGACGTATCACGTGTAAGTTTTTCGACCTTAGGATCTGAAAATTCTACACAGAAAACTACAATCCATCATTTTTCTGTAACTTCTTACGAAATTTCAATCTGATTCTCAGAGAGCATGTTATGACAATTTTCCCAAGGTCACATGTTTGGAATGTAATTTGGGAGTCTACGAAAACCCTAAATTCCTCAGATCATATATCCTAACATATAGCGAGACAAGATCTGAAATTCGGACCCAAGGTTCATAATGATTTCGTCTCAGTTGGTGTTTCATTTATCTTTTGAAATGTTGTAGAAAAAAAGGTTATAGTGAAAATACCACGATGACCTGTTTGGAGCAGCGAAACCCTAGACTTCAAAGCTTTGATACCAAATGTTATGAAACTAGCTCATAAAAAGATAGAAAATAAAGGTCAATGCCTTAGAAATCAGTCTCTTTAAGGGGGAAAACTCCTTTACATTACACAAATGAACAATTCTTGGATGATACAAACGACAAGGCATACTTTCTATATATATGAGTCTAAAGGGTCATAATATAATCAGAGCTGACATAACAACAATAATGTAAGGGCACAACAATAACAATAGTGGGCTTTTATGGGGCACAATAATAACAATATGGGAACTACATGGGCAAAAAAATATAATAAGGGGGTTTAACTAATAACAATAAAGGGTTATACTAGTAGTATAGGGACCTAACAAAGTTGGTCGAGGAAGTTCACTAGGATGCCGCACAGGGAACAATAGAACTTTAAGCATTGAAGATCGAATTCAATGACCTACAAGTAAAGGTCTAGGAAACACCAATAAAATGACTTGGGATGGGTCACGACATTGTGTTGGGGGCCTGTTGGGATGGGGTAACCTAGGTCAGATTTTGTTAAATCTTCGTTAAAGATATTGTAAAGTCTCTGCATATTGAGAAGAAGAGCACGAATAGTGCAGGTCAATAGGAGTCAAAGGGGATTTAGGAAGGTCAAAGCACCTTAAGTTTGTTAAAGTCAAGTTTTTTTGAGACCCACCCATGGTTCACGAATGATGGTATTATAATGAAGGAAGAGTATAAAAGGAAGTCATAAGAAGAGTCATAGGGAAGCTAAGTAGAGAAGTACATGAGTTAAGTCTGAATTTTTCTATTCTGTACTTGGGCGCAGGGGAGGGATCATGTAGTTGTGTGCATGGAGAACTTGGTAAGTCTGCAGCTCAGTGTGAAGGCCCTGCAATTGTGTGCGTAAGGATGAAAAGAGTTGTAACTGAGAATCTGAAGCATAATAAAGACATATTTTGAAGTGATATCTTTGTAACTGTGTATTACTGTTATTTACGAAGTTGTTGTATTTATGAACCATTGAATACATTTAATCAGGAAAAATATTTAATATATTCGTGAAGATGTAGATCTACTTATTTATATGATGTTATACATGTTTAGTGTAATCAACCAAGGACAAAAATCTGTTAACTGTTAATTACTGAAAGTTGTGGGTTTCAGGGGTTAGCGTTTGCGAAGGTCAAGATAAAGCCCTAATTCTACAGAAACCACATCACATATTCCTTTCGATAAAGAAACCTAGTTCTATCATCCCCCAGTACTTCCTCGAGTGAGACTATAACCTGCACTATGTGGGTTGTTGCTGAAAAGGCCAATAGTGTAGGGTTTTGTTGGTTAGCGTAACTAACTCCGAAACTGGGTCAAATCCCAGTCAAGCCAACAATACTATCCTAAGAGAAACACAGGAGAGAAAGGAAAGCTTCATTAGTTATCGAGAAAAATAGTTCATAGAGACATAACGAATATTAAAGTAAATACAACACACATTCAACAAGATAAGCACCAAAGTCGTTGAAATAATTCAATTTCTTTGGTACAAATGAGAACAACATATATTGCAAACATTCAAAGGATATTCTTAGAACATTTATGATATATGCATGGCAATATGATGGCTCAATAAGCTTCTGATTATTAGGTGAAAGATCCAAGTACATAGTTACAATGGTGAGCCACTAGCTCCAACAGTGGAACATTTTTCTTGCTTCTCCAAAGAATGATCTTCTCTCCTATCCTAAGCTAGTGAAGCCAAGGCTAGGTATAGGAGAAACCTCCAAAAGCCATTTTCTTTAGTTATGAGGTTTATTTATTAACAATAGGAATGACCTTTCATATCCCCATGACTCTTGAGCTTTCCTCATGACTCTTAGGCTTCTAATGTGACCTTTGGACTTCTATATGACTTTTGGACCTTTCCTAAAGACTCTTTTGTCCATATATAACTATGTGAATTTTCACATTCCACATATAACTCTTAGAATTCCACACATTACATCTTTCCTTTCCTTCTGATAATTACATCGTTATATCCACAAATCATGTGGAAAGACACATGGATACACATGACATTGTGATGGAACTGTCACAAGTCACAACATGACAATAATGACATGGAGTTCATGATGAGATGGAAATGACAAGTTGTTCTTATTGGTGCTTTGCCTTTAATTTTCATGAGAGGTATGTTAAGTACTTCATCTTCATGAAAGATCTACTTTTTCCTTCATATTAACCCTCCAAGGGACTAAATGGTATGGAGTCTTCATGTGGTCCCAATCTTTGGTCTTCTATCATAAACTAGTCTTCCTTCATCTTCTTGATTAATGACCTCTTCATTGTTTCATCTTCACAAGTGTATTTTAGCATAGTCTCCTTCTCCCCCTCTCCAAGAATCATCTTGTCATGTCGACATATATTACCTACAAGTGAAATCAACTAATAACAAGATGACATAAGTCTAAACATCTCCTAGTCTAACTTACTTCATGAAAATGTTGATTGAGATGGAACTAGGTGTTTGACTCAGAGGCAAACTCAGAGATTGTGTAGTGAACAGTTCTAGGAGTCAGGAGTGATGGACTAAAGATTGAGACTACACAATTTGCATTTCTAGGGGCATGGGCAAGATGACTGCGCAATTGAGGAGCTCAGTGAGGCAATATTGAGCCCTGAGATTACGCAATGGAAAATTTTCGAGGGAGATTGGTTAGTAGATTGTGTAGTTTCCTAGTTCAAGGACTCAGGGACACAGATTGATGATTGAGACTATGAAATGTGAAATAAGAGACTAGCTGGGAGGAAATAATGCACAATTTCTTAGTGTAGGGACGAAATCCTTGAGCATTACGACTGTGCAATGTGTAGTCATTGGAGGTAGAAATTTCACATTGCACGATTCCAGGAGGCAAGGGATCAATCTGAGGATTGTTACTTAATAATGCATAGTTCAAGGAGGCTGAGTGAGGTCAGGTTAATCGTGTAACACCATCCTCCCACATCTACCCAAGTAACTGACCAATTGGAGTAAATGTGACAAGAGGATACTATGATCTAATTCAATGTCCTAGGTCACCTTAAGGAAGTGGAACCAACAAAACACAACCAAAATAACCATCCACACATCCTATAGAACCTTCAAGAGCTACCCCACCTTTCCAGGTGACCAACCCCCAAAGCAACTTAGTAGTTCAAATACCTACAGTCTGAGTGACTACCTTTCCAAGCCCTCCAAGGGAATGAGGGCCCTAGTCGCTCCCATGAGCCTGCCTAAGTGTGAATGTAGCATTTTTTTTTCCAGTGCTATGCTATCAACTGTGCGATTTAAGGATAAATTACAAGGCTAGGACCCGTTCACTACCTAGACATTCATGGAATTCACATGAAAAGAAACATAGAGACAATTATGCCAATGCAAATCCTTGAAAAAACACTTGACTGGAGCCCTACTAGACATGACAGAAATTTTGTCAAACATGTCACAAATATGTATTGTACAAGTCATAATAACATATCTGAGCATAGGGGTCTTATACTTATCTAAGAATTTCTAAGAAGCATTGATTCCTTATGACATTAGCTACATTATCATCTATTAGGTCATAGATTCATTGTCCATTCATTTACAAATCGAAACATGATGAGAACCATACATTTTCACTATCATAAAACACATTCATAAAAAACATATAAAAACAAAAATAATTAGGATACAAAATCCATAAATGCCACAAATAATCCAGTACATTTTCTCATAAAATACAAAGGAAATAAGATATTTTTAATGAATGCAAAATACAACCCGGTATGGGACCACCACATTCCACTCGACCATAGATTGGCTGAGCTAAGTATCTCTTCAGCTAATCACCCCTATGCCATATTCCAAACATGAATGTGGGACACAAACCAAAAGAACCAAGTAGGGCTTCCCGAGGCTAAAAAACATCACCCTCATCAATAGAATCTGGCTTTGCCACAATCCTCACCGGATCACTAGGCAATAAACGAGCATGGATGCCACCATATTTCTCCACCTACATTGTTATGCATCCATAGCACAAAATAGAAGAAAGAGATAGATCAACGACTTCAAAATTAGCCTCTTCGAGGCAGAAACCTCCTTTACATGACATAAATGAAAAATTCTTGGATGATACAAATGACAAGACCTCCTTTCTATATATAGGAGTCTGAGGGGTCATAATATAATTAGAGTCGACATAACAATAATAATGTAAGGGAACAATAATAAAAATAGTGGCCTTCTATGGGGCACAATAATAACAATATGGGGAGAATATGGGAACAACAATAACAATAAGGGGCTACAATGACAATAATAATAATGGAATACACTAGTATTATAGGGACCTAACATGCCCCTCTCCTTAAAAAACGCGTTGTGCTTAATGCTTGAGTAGTTTTTGATGCTTCTATATAAAATTTTCATCTTCCCATGTGGAATATTCAGTGGGTAAGTTATTCCACTTTATGAGATACTTTGAAATTGATCGATTTCATAGCTATCGAGTTCTTATTTCTATGACTGCTTCAGGTTCCAATATGATTTTTTCTTCCTCGTCAAGTTCTGGAAATATTGTTTGAACTAGGTGCTTGTCATCTATAACCTTCTTTAAGAATGAAACATGGAAAACTAGGTGCACTTGGGAAGATACAAGAAGCTCCAATTTGTATGCCATAGTACCAATCTTTTGCAACACCTTCTATGGACCATAATACTTTGGTGATCATTTATTATCCTTCTTAGCTTGCTTGAGGGACATTTTTTTGTATGGTTGTAGTCGCAGAAATACCCACTCACCTACATCAAAACTTCTTTCATTGCAATTTTGATCTACATGTTGTTTCATTCTATTCTGCACCAAAGTGAGGTTATCCTTTAAGAGTTGGAGAACTTGTTGTTGATGCTCGATGTGATCTTCCATTGCTTGAACCTTAGAATTTTCTCCTAAATATGATGTGATGGACAGTGGATGATATCCATAAATTTCCATAAATGGGGTCATTTTTTCTACAATATGGAAGTAAGTGTTATAACACCATTCCACAAGAGGCAACCATTTGACCCATTGTGTCTTTTTTATCAGATATAAAGCAATGAAGATATCCTTCCAAAAATTTGTTCACTATATCAGTTTACCCATCATATTGGGGATGATAATATGAGATATGAGCTAATTGTGTAGCCACATAATAAAATGATTCTGTCCAAAAATTTCCAGTGAAAATGGGATCTCTGTCGCTTACAATAATCTTTTGGTCTCCATGTAGCTTTTGAATTGTTTTCGTAAATGCAATAGCAATTGTACAAGCTATAAATGGACGAGATAATGCACAAAAGTGTGCATACTTGGTAAGTTTATCAACTACCACCATGATGACACTCTTTCCTTTGGACTTGGGTAAACTTGTGATAAAATCCATTGAAACCTCCTCCCAATTCTGACTTTGGAATGGATAAAGGTTGTAATAGACTTGGGGTCTTAATTGTCTCAACTTTATTTTGTTGGAAAGCCAAACATTCTACCAAAAACTTTTGAATATCAGATTGAAGGCCATCCCCAAAAAAATCCTTCTTAACGTTGTGGTAAGTTTTTAAAATTAAAGAGTGGCCTCCCAAGGGAGAGGTGTGCAATTCCATAAGAATCTTTTGTTTGAGTTTGGAATTCTTACAGAGGTATAAATAATCTTTGTACCATAACGAATCATTTTTCCAGCTAAATTTATCAGATGTACTAGGATAATGTTGTAACTTTTTAATGAGTGTCCACACTTCTTCATCATTCTTCCATTCATCCCTTTCTTTGTTTATCCAATCTAGTTGAATAATAGAAATGGCACAAAGAAATGCTTCCACATCTTCATCCTTTCTTGAGAGTGCATCTGCAACAACATTTTTCTTCCCTTTTTTGTATATGATTTCAAAGTCATAACCCAACATCTTTGTGACCCATTTTTGCTTCTCTTTTGAAGATAATCTTTGTTCTAAAAGGTATTTAAGACTATCATGATCTATTTTTACCTTTAAGTGTCTTCCCATTAGGTAATTTTGCCATTTCTTAAGTGCGTGTAGTATTGCCAACATTTCCTTCTCATAAATAGTTTTGTGTAAATACTTTCCTTTGATTGGATGACTTTCTAAATAAATGGGTATTTCTTCTTGCATTAAAACAATGGAAATTCCATTTCCTGATGCATCACATTCCACAATAAATACTTTTGTGAAGTCTGGCGTAGATAAGATCGATGCTTGACACATTTCCTCTTTAAGATGTTCAAATTCCTTCTTTGCTTCTAGAGTCCAAGAAAATGCATATTTCTTTAGTAATGTTGTTAGAGGTTTTGCTATTCTCCAATAATTCTTAACAAACTTGTGATAACACCCTATCAACTTGAGAAAACCTCATAGATGCTTTATGGATGTGGGGATTTTCCATTCCTTAATGGCTTTAATTTTGTTAGGGTCTACCTTAACACCTTCATGAGATACAATATGACCTAGATATTTCACCTCTTGTACTCCAAAGAAAAATTTGGAGGTTTCTCCATATAATTGTTTCTACTCCAATAGTTTGAGCACCTTGTTAGCATGTTGAACATGATCCTTCCAAGACTTGCTGTAGATTAGTATATCATCAAAAAATACTAACAAACATTTTCTAAGGAAGGGTTTGAAAATGGAATTCATCAAACCTTGAAATGTAGAAGGTGCATTAGTAAGGCCAAAAGGCATGACCAAAAAATCATAATGACCCTCATGAGTTTTAAATGTTGTTTTTAGAATGTCTTCAATCTTCATTCTAATTTAATGATACCCTAAGTGAATATCCAACTTGGTGAGGAAAATTGATCCATCCAATTCATCCAATAATTCATCAATGACAGGAATGGGAAACTTTTCTTTAATAGTGAGCTTGTTGAGCTCCCTATAATCCGGACACATG
Organism: Pinus tabuliformis; assembly: GCA_031772625.1. Taxonomy (NCBI): domain Eukaryota; kingdom Viridiplantae; phylum Streptophyta; class Pinopsida; order Pinales; family Pinaceae; genus Pinus; species Pinus tabuliformis. The sequence goes on from CM062811.1 coordinate 18,231,200, forward strand.
CACCATGATCCATACTTCTTGTGCACAAATACTACTGGAGCAGAGAAATAACTTTGACTAGGTTGAATTATACTCGCCTCTAGCATTTCTACAACCATACATTCAATTTCACTCTTTTGGGAATAGCGATATCTGTAGGGCCTGATGTTTGGAGGAACACTTCCTAGAATCAAACGAATAACATGATCATGATTATGAATAGGTGGGAGGCCTTTGGGAGTCTCAAATACCTTGGAATTATTGGCCAAGACTTTTTGGAGATCTAAAAAAATAGATGATTTTGATGTGGGAACCTCTAGTGAACATAATTGTGCAATTACGCCTCATTGTTATTTCTTTAGAAGCTTTATCATGTTGTTAGATATGATTATCTTTCTCATTTTGCTTGCGATACCCCTTAATTCAACTTCCTTTTCTTCCAATTTTTTTTCAAGAAAATTTCTTGAAAATTAAAATCTATGGTGCCCAAAGATTGTATCCATTGGACTCCTAGTACAACATCACCACCACCCATTGGAATGGAAAGCATTGGACTATTCAATACATATTCTCCCATGTATAGCTTGATATTATGGCACTTACCAGAGTAATTTATGATTCCTCCATTTTCAACCATCACTTGACACTCTAGTGCTAGTTATAGGAAGAAATTCAATTCCTTGGCCATCTTACAGTGAATAAAATTATGGGTACTGCCTGAATCAATCAATAGTGTTGCCATTTTCTTCTTGATATGTCCTTCTGGCTTAAGAGCTTAAGGAGTGGTAATTCTGGACAATGCATTACAAGATATGGTTGCATTCATTTATTCTTTATCTAGGGTTTTTTCCTGGTGTATATCCTCTTATTTTGACATTTCTTTTTCCTTTTCTTCCTCCTCTTCACAATCTATGTAAAGTAATTTCTTCTTAGTACACTTATGACCTTTAGTGTATTTACTATCACAACTATAACAAAGCCATTTTTCTCTGTTTTCTTCCAATTTTTGTGGTGTCAACCTTGTTGGTTGTGGAAGGTTAGGTGCAAAAACACTTCCATCTTTATAGTTGTGAGTGGTAGGCCTCCTTTTTGCCATAATTTTTCTTCCAATGTTTCTTGCCAACATGAATGTCTTCTCCAATGAATCAAGTTCCCAAAGGCAAACCTCATGTTGGATGTTATTCTTTAAATTCCCTATGAACACATCAATCCTATGATCCTATGGAATATATTTTACCCTTATATTCAATTTTTGGAAGTCCTCATTGTGCTTCACTAGTGAACCCTTTTGTTTAAGATTTATAAATTGGCTAAAAAAGGTGTTTCTTTTTGTATACTCATAATCTGATATCATTTATTCTATAAAATTTCCCATGTGACAATTTGTTTATGAGAGAAAAGCCATCGATATCATACAAACTGATTGGGTTCCAAATCTAAAGTTGCAATGTGTACCTTTTGTGTGTTTTGCACCTTATGGAGATCGAAATATTGCTCCATCTGTAGTGTCCATGTTACAGGATCCTTGCCATCAAACTTCCTCATATCGATATTTGGAAGATGGCAGGTCTTCAATCAATCGTTAGAGTCTATGAAATCATGATTAACATTTTTTTGTTGTCATCATGAGTTTCCTTTACTACCCTTTTGCCATTAGTAAGCATTTCTTGTAGCAACTTTGTCAAATCTATCTTCAAATCTTCCATTTTTCCTTTAATTTTTTCTTCTATACCATCCATCTTAGCTTCCATGCCATCCAACTTAGCTTCCATTCCATCCTTTAAAGCATAAATATTAACTTCAGTTACTTTTTGTGAGAATGAAATTTGTTTCACTTGGTATTGTAATTTTGATATATCATGTTGCATTTCTTCCTCTTCTTCATGTGTCATAGTAGAGATTTTAGGTTGCTTACTAGGTGTTTCCAATTTCTTTCTTTGGGTCATCAATGAATGATAATTATTCTTCACAATTTCCTTTGAATCTCTTCAAACTACTTTTTTAAACAAAACTTATGCAAATTTTAAGAAAACTACACACCTTTTATTTTTTCCTTTGCATGATCTCGATGTTGAAACGACTATAACTCTATAATTTCGGATCTCCATGTTCTGCAATTTCTATGTGTCATAGCCCTTTGAGTCTTCTTTCCAACCCCACAATTCTGATTATGATTGGATTCTCCAAGAAAGTGATATTCCCAATCTCCTGCGATGACCTGATTATAGACTTTTTCAGTAGAGCGAAATTGTATGATGTGCCACGTGTCACCATTTCGACCTTCCACCTTGAAAAAAATACCCAACCAACTACTGCCCATCCTCTTTCTATCACTCTTTATAAAATTTGAATTTGATTCTTAGAGAGAAAGATGTGATGATTTTCCCAAGGTGACCTGTTTGAGATTGAATTTGGGAGCTTGCAAAAACCCTAACTTCCTCATTTCATATCTCCGAAACTATAGCAAGACAAGATCTAAAATTCGGTCCCAAGGTTCATCATGATTTCAGATCAAATGGGTTTTAATTTCAAATTCTAAAGCTTCGTAGAAAAAAGTTATAGCGAAAATTCCATGATGACCTGTTTGAAGTAGCGAAACCCTAGAGTCCAAAGCTTTGATACCAATTGTTATGCATCCAACTCACAAAATAGAAGAAAGAGGTAGATCAATGAATTCAAAAGTAGCCTCTTCAAAGGGTAAACCTCATTTATTGATACAAATGACAAGACCTCCTTTCTATATATAGGAGTCTAAAGGGTCAGAATATAATCAGAGCTGACATAACAATAATAAAGTAAGGGCACGACAATAACAATAGTGGGATTCTATGGGGCATAATAATAACAATATGGAGAGAACATGGGCACAAAAATAACCATGAGGGGCTACAATGACAATAATAATAAGGGAATACACTATTATTATAGGGACCTACATACAGTATGAGGAATTTTCTTGTCTCTTAGTCTCTAGGCTTTATCATAGTCCATAGTTAGCTCCAAGGGTCACTAACCATAATCGAGACACCACCCTACAGGCCTTACTGTATATCCCACGATTTAGTAGCAAGGATTCCTAGGCCTGATCAAGAGAAACCACCTCTAGACTTTACCTTATATCCCACCATTCATCGGTCGAGGATTCCTAGGCCCGCTGAGGCACACAATACTTGACTTTACTTCAACCCATAGTCTAGTTCAAGGGTCACTAGGTCAGTGGCTTTATTGCAATCCATAGTCTGGTTAAGGTATCACTAGGTGATGATTTCTTTCATTCAAAGATCCACCTCACTCAACTTTGAATCCATCAAGAAATATAGCTCAACAAAAATATGAGAACTCCATCTCACCATGTCTATCTGGAATTGCCAAGGCAAGGTTGAAGAACATTGTGACACCTAGAAAAATCCATGCCCACTACAACAAGAGAACCAAGAACATACATGCGTAACCATGCATGCCAAATCTAGCAAGGAAATCATACATGCAAATTGATACCTGCTAGTAAAACCATTGTAGCTACTTGATATTTCTCTTCCTTCCTTGATATTTGCTTCCTCTTTGCTTTCTTTTCCTTTCCTGATCCATTGTTGAAGTGCTCTAACACAATTCTAAGTATCCAAGAGTGTGAGAGAGAGAATAGAGAGAGAACTCCAAAAATGAACTGACAAATGGTACCAACGGATCCTCATAAGCCTTTTTATTAATGTGGCATCTATTTTCTTCATTTTCCATTATTTTCCTTCATTTTACTCCTCACATGCAACTTGTGACTCTTCACCTTCTTTTTCTCCTAATTTCCATTATTTTCATAAATAAAATTCCAAAGAAATCCTATTGCCTTTTCAAATTCCTTTGCAATTTCTTTTGCCAATTTCCTTACCCGTAAAAGCCAAATAAACACCCACACTACAATGTCTTGCCCAACATTCAGCTTGGAATAAGTGTCCCATAACTATGGTTATTATTTTTCCTTTATTAACATTTATTACATAGAATTTTCACTAGGGTTGTTATAGAATCCTCCCCTTTTGGGGAACATCATCCTCGGTGTTCAATGACACCTACAACCAGCAAGACTACTGAAAGAAAAACATACTGGCTATGGATCTTATAACTTAGCTCGATGTAGTATTTAGAATAATCAACCTGTTGACAAGAAAACCAAAATGACAACATAACAACATGACAACAATAATAACATGACACCCATATCGCTTAATTGAGGTTTATAAAACATATCATGGTTGTATTTCCATCCATATACATATTTACATATACCAAAACATCATACAAACACATATACCAAAAAATATAAACAAGAAACATAGCTCAACCAGCAAATACCATAGGATACATTTACAACATTTGATCTTTCGTCTCCCATGTAGCTTCATCGTGCCCAAAGTTATTCCACTACACTATAACCTACTCAATTGCTTAGTTCCAGAACATGAGCACCTTTCTCTACAATATACAATGAGGTTCCATCTGGAATTATCCATCTGGCTCCACCTACAATACATACCAGTCAATCACATGATCAACATCTTTAACATACTTCTTAAGAAATGCCACATGGAAAACATCATCAACCTTCATTGTCGAAGGGAGTGCAATTTGATAGGCTACAGGTCCAATCCTTTCAAGAATCTTGAAAGCTACACAAAACCGAGGTGTCATCTTGGCGCATGATCCAATTGACACGGAGCTCTTCTTTGGTTTGATGCACAAGTACACCTGTTCCCCAGCTTGAAACTCCTTAAAGAATTTGTTCTAATCTGCATAGGTTTTCTTCCTGTCCTGTGCTACCTTTAGATTCTTCTTGATTATCTACATTTCCTGTTCCATTTATGCTAACATGTCTAGTCTGATCTATACCATGTTCATCAAGTCACTACAACTAATGGGAGTATTATATCTCTGCCCATACAATTCCTCAAACAGAGTCATCCTCAGTGACTCCTAGTAACCATTGTTATAAGAAAACTCAACTAATGGAATGTACTCCTCCCATCTCCTCTGCTGATGCATCACATACATCCTCAACATGTCCTCCAATATCTTGTTGAATCTCTCTGTCTGTCCATCTGTCTGTGGATGATAAGTTGTACTGAAGGCCATATCTGTACCTAGACCTGCAAACAACTCCTTCCAAAACATGGAAGTGAAATTTTCATCCCTATCTGACATAATATTCTTTGGAAAACCATGAAATATAACCACATCTCTGATGAAGACCTATGCTACATCACTAACTAAATACGTAGTCTTCACTGGTATGAAGTGTGCTACCTTAGTCAACCTATCCACCACAACCATGATGGAATCATGTTTTCTAGATGTCCTCAGTAAACTTGTAATGAGATCCATGGAAATGACCTCCCATTTGCATTATGGAAATGGAAACAGTTGTAGTAGTCCACCCGGGTTCCTACACACTACCTTTACCTATTGATAGTACAAATATCTAGACACAAACTCTACCACATCCTTCATTAGATTCGGGAAATAATAAAACTTCTTTACTGTTGTCAATGTATTTTGGTAGTATGGGTGACCCGAGTATGGTTTCAGATGGAACTCCCTCAAGATAATATTCTTGATCTCACTATTGTTTGACACATATATCCCGTCCCTAAATCTTATCAAGACATCTGCTCAGAGATGATGGTCCACGTCCTATGCACATGTACTTATACTCTGCTATAACATGTGCCTAAGCTCTCAATACCTTCCCTCCTACTGAACTGCCTATAAAACCGAATCATGCAATTATGTCCCATAAGAGCTCATAGTTGCTACATGATTCACCTATATCCACCCGCTAAAATAATTTACAAGCCTGTTCTCTTTACCCTTGATGTACCTGATCTTGAAGTCAAACTTGCTAGTCATGGCCAACCATCTAGCTTTTTTGGCATTCATATTCGGGTTGTCAAATGAATATCTCAACCCATTGTGATCACTCATTAGTACAAACCTCATTCTAAGAAGATAGTGCCTCCACATCTTCAACGCACGAATTATCACTGCCAACTCAAGATCATGTGTATGATAGTTCTACTCATGCACATTTAGTTTCCACGACTCGTAACATACCACATGCCGCTCCTCCATAAGGACTACACCAAATCCTCTCTTGCAAGCATCTGTACACACTACAAACTCTTTCTTTGGGTTTGCAATCTTTAACACTGGAGAATTTGTCAACAACTACTCTAACTACTCAAAACTTGTTGCACATTCATGTGTCCATTTAAATTTCTTACCTTTCCTCTACAATGACGTAATAGGATATGTAATATGAGAGATGTTCTTGATGAACCTCATATAATATCCTACTAGCTCCATGAATGGTCTTACCTCTTCCACATTTCTAGAAGCTTCCCATTCCATGATAGGTCTTATCTTCTTTGGATCTACTGTTATGCCTTCCTTGGAGACCACGTGCCCCAAGTAATGTACCTCCATATGAAAGAAACTACATTTGCTGATCTTAGAATACAACTGATGCTCTCTCAATAGTCTCAACACTACTGCTAAATGATCGGCATGCTCTTCATCATTCTTAGAATATTGGTGGGCTCCAGTATTGCAGCAATAATGCTGCAACTCTTGGGACTCCCTTCTTTACTTTTATCAACCCGGTAGTTTGTAACAAACTTGGAAGTGACAGTGCTATATGAACAAGTACTAGCTCTTGCTGCAGGCTGTCACTAGATCAGCTGGCACAAGTCCACTAGGAGCTTAAGCCAACTTCTTTGAGATCTTAGAAGAAGATTTTAATGGTGATGGACGAAAGCTAACTCAAAGGAAGCTAGTCTACTCGCAAAAAGAAGCTGAAAGTGGAAAAGGAATGCAAACCCTAGCAAACCCTAGTTTTACAGACTAACCCTACTGGTGCAAGAAAAGAGATGAAAGTAGTGGAAATGGATGTCATTGACTTCTAGAAATGTAGAATGCATGTGACTAAACTACTCTTGCAGTGAAAGCTGAAAAGGAATGTCTTTTTGTATTTTTGAGTAATCTTGTAGAATTATTATGCATGTGCTTAACTGTTTGACTGTGCAGAGGTTGATTGATGGAAGGAAATAGTGAGGGTGATTACAGGAGGTTGGGAAGGTGAGAAGAGGGCCTAAGGGGTCCCTAACACCCTTCCAGAGAGTTTCATCGTGGTCGAATCTTGAAAAACTGCTCTCGTGATCTTCTATAGGAAGTCTGCAGGGGTTCTACAGGATGCTCTACAAGATGTTCTACAGGATGTTCCAAAAGGAGATTTTGGAGGTTTGAAGGTGGCAGAAGGGTGGAGAAGTGGAGATGGAGGTTGGATGAGGGTTTGAATAGGTTTAGAACCTAGAAAATGAAGCTGAGAAGTGATGAGGATGGCTGGATTTGTTCAAGGATGGACAGAGCAATGTTGCACAAAAATATGGAAATTAGGTCAAAGTGAGAAAGTGTGGCAAACGAAAGGAAAAAATCTGAGTTAGGGGATGGAACAGGTTTCAATGATGGTGGAAGGGTAGGTATGGACGTATCACAGGTTTTCTGCACACTACTTCTTGAAACTAACCAAACAAAGACCATGCAAACCAAATATCTAGCTATTCTAACCTAATTTGACCTATGAACCAGCACCCATGATGAACAGAAATTCATTGATAGAAAATTATGTAAAATAACTTATGAAAACCAGGAAAGAATGGATCTAAGCATGTAATCACATCTGGTATCAACTTTTGCAACTGAGAAACTAACAGTAGCAATTGCATGAAGAAGCAAAAATAGTGTTTTTGTGGCAGCAAGGACACTTGGGTCTCAGCTCATGGTCCCGAGGAGGGAGAGGTGAGATCCAAGGTTGCTTGATGGCCTTTTTTGAAGATATTTTCTGTTGTCAACCTATCAAATCACTCTAAACCACAAAAAGCTCTTTCAATCATCAAAAATGACCTAGATAACCAAGCAAGATTCTAATCTACTAGCAGAAATTATTTTATGAAGATAGTAAAAAAACATATAACAGTACACGGAGGAGGTCCTGGCGCTTGGGTTGGGCCCAACCCCAAGAGCTACAGGCTCCTAAAAAGAAGCTCAGAATTGATGCAACATAAAACTGGTTTCCATTACTCAAAAAACAACCATGTCCAAAATGTGTTACAGCAGAAGCTCCAAAATGGGCTGAGAAACAAAGCAACACTATAGTGCGAAATACAAATGCTCAAAAGTAACCTACGAAGGCTGGAAGCCTTCCTACTTATGCACTATGAGGACCTCTAGCAGTCCTCCTTAATTCATGGGGCTCAGCTGCTCAAAACTGCAAGTACTCAGCCACTTCACACAAGCTGTTCGGCTGCCCTCGAAAATCAACTTTGGTGGGATGCTGAACTCCAAGCTGATGGTGGAGAACTCGAGGAAGGGGTCATTTAGTGCAGGAGACACCCTTCCTATGAATCCTCAACCTTGTACCTTCGTATTTGGCTGTCAAATGGCCCATAAATGGTTGATCTTGGTCCAAAAGTTGTCCAAAAATCTACAACAAACACGTATTAGCCTTCATGGTCAAGTGACTATTCTCATTCATTCAATTAACATAAACATACTTCAAAAGCATACATAAACTATGAAGAATGGTGGATTAATGGAGAACAATAGGCAAAATGTGCCCAATAAGTTACCCATTTTTGGGGCTCATCATGACCCCCCTGCTAAATGGGTTTCTCATCCTTTGAGCAACTAATCTAGCTCATCATCCTTGATAGCTTTGACTGCCTCCCTCACGTCCCAGGCCTCCAAGGTGATGTCTTCTTCTCGGTCATGAAATCCTGCTTTTCTTTCCACTTCCTCCCACTGCCTGTGTTCTTCTTCTTCTTTGACTCCTTCCAGCAAAAGCAAGGGAGGACTGAACTTTAGGCCGATCCAGTTGGCCTGCAGATTTTGCATTGACTGTTTATAGAGGGGTACCCTTGCCAAGGCCTCCCTTATCCTGGTTGGGGAGTGGTATTCTCTTATTTTCAAACTGTGGGGCAGTGTGTTCCACCTCCTTGTGCAAGCATGAATGCAGTTATCCCCCAATAGTCTTTCCATGTCCTCAAATTGGGCAATGGCTTGAGCTTGTCGTTCAATGTAATCTAGTAAAACCCAAGGGTTGTTGGCCGGGTGCTGATGGGCATATATTAAAGTTGATGTATCCTTTGGTTCTACCCTGATCATGAGTGGTTCACTTAGCTCCCTGTTCATAACATCCTGAATCTCCGCTGCCCTCTTTTCCTCATGATTTAACCAAGAGGCCATGGCCATAAGTTGCACATCTCCCAATGTAGCATTGGGGTCCCAAAGAGTCATGTTTGGAAGGGCCAAGTTGTGTAAATAGAATTCAGATAACTTAGCCTTATCTTCTGCTGAGCTTCTGTCACGCAAGGTCATGAATTGATGGTAGTTTTGAAATGGAATGGTGCGCCTTTGGCCAAGGTGTTAATCTGGAACTGTAACCATTAATCTTTAAGATATAAGGCATATGACTTGGCAGGTTGCCTACACTACAAGGTCTCTACTGCCCAGCTAGCCATGCAGGCCATTTGGGCTTCCTTTTCTTGTACCTGTTGCTTTAGAGACTGTATTTCCTCTGCTGCCTGTGACTCCTTCTCCTGTAGTTGTTTTGTTAGCGCCTCAACCTTGGCCTGCAGCCCATCCACTCTCTACTGTTCATCAGAGGTTTCTTTATCTGCTGGAGGATTTTCCTGTTGCTGCTGTTATCCTAAAATGGAGGTCCTGTCTTCCTCATGAGTTCCCTGTAGCCATAGCTGCTGTTTTAGCAGCTCGTTCTCTTCCTGTAGTTTGGCCCTCTGATTGCTTTCCACATGCTTCACCATGGCCAATTCTCTCATTAACTCCTTGAGTTGTTCTTGCAGGTGGCCTATGTCTACCACACCCTTGGACTTGGCAATCCTCATCCAAGTGTGAGTTCTAATTCTTTCTTCTTCTAGTGCAAAGAAGAGTGGCACCACAAATTTCTTGGGAATTATTTTCCTGGCTTCTAATAGGTTATAGTATGAGCCCAAGCTGGGATAAGGGCTCGGTTCCAATATTTCCTCTGTCTTTTCTTCTTCCTGTGATTGTTTGGCCGCCTTTTCCTCCAATTTCTCAGTCTATTTTAGCTTAGCCCAAGTTTCTTGTAGAGATTTCTCAGCTTCCTGTAGAGCTGTCTTTGAGTCCATTGTCTTCATTCTTTCTCTCCAGGTGGAGGTTTTTGGGCTTCCTCGTTCATAGGTGACGGATATCTTTGAAAGAGACCCCTCTTTTGGTTTAGGTGTTGTGTCCTCAATGACAATTTTCTCCTTTGACTGCGGTTGGGGTCTACCTACTTTGATCCGTGTGCTCCTTCTTTCTTTAAAGTACATGGAGGTTTGCCTCTCTCTCTTCCCTTTTTATTTTGGAAGTGTTCTTAAGTCAGCAAGCACAACTGTTGCCTCCCTTGCCAATATTTCAGGTGATTTCCCCCTTTGCTGTTCTTTTTCCATGCTTCCTGTAGAAGTCCCTATGTCAATTGTTTCTGTCTGTATTGCGGCCATTTCAGGATCTGTCTTTCCCTTTTGTTTCTGTGTGTCTGCTTTGGCTATGATAGCCTTCATTTGGGGTTTTTCTGCCTTCTCTTCTCTCCTCTGCATTCTCTTTTCCCTTGGGGTTTGTGCTATTGTTTCTTCCTCTGTTTTAGGCTCAGCAATCTGGCCCTCTCCCCCTTTTCCTTTCTGTCCTTGTTGTGCTTGAATGGCCTGTGTTCCTTCACCATTGGTTTTCTTACCTTCTTCAGTGTGTTCTCCCTCGTCACTGCTGGATGAGGTGATGTCTTTGACTAGGATTCCAATATCATCATCTCGGGACATGTTCCGAAAGATTTCCCAAGATATGGGAACAATGTAGGTGTGCAGGGTATCTTCCACTAATAGCTTGATGAGCCCATGATGGGCTAGCTGATCTAGGATCCCTTCATTCAATTTTTTACCACATTCAATTAGTTACTGAATAAGAAAATAGGGAATGCTCAGCTTCTGGGCTGGAGGTGAATCAATCCCATGCCTTAGTTCACACAGCAACCTGAAATGATATCCTTAGACAATGCTAAACCTACCCTCACATGTAATGTACTTCATAATTTGGAAACTAACCTCACTCCAGAGAGGAGGCAAGCTGGTTCTCCTAACCCTATTTTTGTCTTCTACAGGATGTTCCTCGGGTAGGAAGAATGTTTTCCTGGCAACTTGGCCCAATCACCTCTCTTCTTTGCTCCAAGGGAGCCCTAATGGTAGACTAGTAACATGACTGATGAGCTCAGGGGTAAGTTCTAGGGTCAAACCCCTAAAACTTACTGTGGCCTGTGTCTTTGATTGAGGTCTCAGGGACATCAAAAATTCCTCTGTTATCTCCTCATCATGACCCTGAATTTTATCAAAAAATGACATCCAATTAGCTCGGGTGAAAAGGTCCACCACCTCATGATACTTGTGCAGTTTGTTGGTGTCCGAAGGTTCTTTCCTTATGAATCCCCCTGGCATGGTGAGAGTGTTTTTTTCTTTTTGCTTTGATTAGAAAAATGAGTGTTGTTTATGGTTTTCCCCTTGAACTCAAGAAGGGATTTCTTGGGTATCAATATTAATTAGCAGCTATTCCCTGGTTTACAAGGTTGTTGTTGCCCAGAACTCGGCTGCCTGTTTATGAAGGGAAGAGTTTTGTTTCTATAGATAGAGTACAGAGCTCAATTTTTATTCCCAGCACATGTATAGATATACAGATTCACAATTTTCACACATAGGCTGGCCCCCACAGTTGCATATCTTCCTAAAGGAGAATTTAAAAAAAAAAAGGAACGTGGTGGATAATTTGGATGCAAAAACAACTGAGAAACCCAGTGCAACACACAGTAAAATGTTTTACTTCCAATCCCCAGGCAGATTTTTCTCTATTTCCTCAGTCTGATACCATTCAATTCACCACCTTTTCAAATTATACCATGCATAGAAGAGTTTTTCCGAGCCTACCTCGGTTGGAGCTCCAAATTCGATGAAGAGAAATCCCAGGCTTCTCTGCTCCGGAAAGCTGTGCAGGCTTTCCTGTAGAACCCTTCCTATAGAAGACCTCCCCATTTCCTGTAGAATATCTCTATGCCTCTGAGCGAGCCCGATACGCGGGAGATTCTTGAAAACAGGTAGAAAAACAGGTGGTGGACGACTGGTTAACAGTTTTTGGAAGCGGAGGACGCGTACTACAGTCGAGGACGTTGCAAGTGCAAATGAATAGAGGGTGGTGTGAGTTTCAGCCAAGCATCTTTTAACTGCGGCGTAATTCGTCGCAAGGGGATGAGGTGGCTGGACTGAACCTTTGATCCAACATCACGACCATAATTTCTTTGCGTGTTTCCGGCCGCCATCACCTTCCCTCTGCCGTTAATTGCCACCACCACTGCCAGTCCCGATGATTTCTCCCTGAATGGACACTCCACATGTGTTGGTTGCATGTCTCATCGGCAATTTTGAATGTAACTGAGCTTGTTCAGATCCCATGAGGCTATGTAACTAGCCGAGGGTGGCCAGTTGACTAGCCACCGATCCCATTCTATCTGAACCATTTCCATAGGCATGCAGCTTTTAAAATATAGTTTACGCAATTGAAAAATGAGTTTAGGCACTTACCAGCATGGTCATGGCCGCGTTGTGCAAACTTCGGGTCTTGGAACCATTCCTTCATTTGCTGCTGCTTCCTACATGGGTTTTGGAACCCATTCCTTCATTCGTTGACACTGCATGTACGTGTTTCGGAGTCCATTCCATTGGTTGCTGTCACTGCATGCTCAGGTCTTGCTTGGTTTCGGCTACTGATGATGTTTTCACGTTCAAGATGAGCTCTTTGCATGTATCCTTTGCTATTTTTCGACTGTCCTCGTCTCCAGAGTATGTCTTCCAGAGGGATCAGCTGCTACAGGATTCTTGTAGGATGTCATGTAGCTGCTTCTCCTCCTGGGATGCAAGCTAAATGAGCAGGGCTATACTGCTAACGAGGGATTCGGCTGATGAGGAGTCCAAATGGAGATTGACAGGTAGGGAGAGCGAAACACCACTACTAGATTTGTCACTCAAAGTTCTTGCTACCAGTATGAGGAAAACAGGGGTTTTTTATTATATTTTTTTGTGTGACTGTGCAGGAATAAATAACAGAATGGGTGCAATGGAGGTGTGAAGAGATGAAACATGGTTATGTATGGTGATGGATGTAAATAGGGGTGGTTTCAGGTTTAGCAGGTAGATTCCAACCTTCAGATTCCCTTCCACGATCAATTTTTGCCTGTCTGGAGGTTCTACAGGATCTTCCTGTAGAAGATATAGAACTTCCTATAGAAGGTGAAATCTTAGCCTGAATGTGATCAAATCCTAGGAAAGGGGAGTGGTCATGGAGGAAGTGTGTGTGAGGGATGTTTGCAGCCTGGTGCTGACCTCTATCCTTGTTTTTCACGGCCCCCCTAACTTGCAATGTCTTCCCTACAACCTACAATTATTCAACAGAAATTAGTCCTATTTCCTTTTTTTTTCTTCTTTTTTTTTTGGTGAGATAGCTGGGGTGCCTCCAGGAGGTTTTCACCCCTCACTGTCTACCCCGGGTGCCTCTAAAAGGTTTTCACCCAAGGATCTTTTTATTCTTTTCTATTAATTTTTTTTTTGATGATCAAGGTGTGGGTGGAGTAGAGAAAAGGCCCTGCTCCACTACCAGCACTGATTTATCCAGAGTTTCAATGAACTCCTGCTTGGAAAGGGGCTTCCTGTAGATTTTCAATTAGTGCCCGTTGACAAGCATGGGGATGGCTTCTTCATCAATGGTCCTGATAAGGACTGAACCATTGTCATTGCATTTCTCCATTGCATATGGTCCCAGCCACCTTGTCCTCAGCTTCCCTTTGAAATCCTTGTATCTTGAGTCATATAACAACACCCAATCTCCTAGCTGAAATTGCTTTTCATTAAGGTGTCGGTCATGCCATATATTTTTCTGGAGTTGAACTACTTCTGAGTGGAGGAGGGCCTGCATTCTCTGTTCATCTAATCCATTTAGCTGTAGTAACCTTTCCTGTTGCACATGGCTGAGATCCAGGTCCAGTTGAGCTGCCAACCTTAATGTGTTGTATTCGAACTCTATGGATAGCTGAGCCTTCTTCCCGTAGACCAGCTCATAAGGTGTGAAAGCTGTTGTGGTTTTCCAAGTGTTGTTGTAGGCCCAGGTGGCCTCAACCAAGCGATCTACCCAATCGTTTCTGCTGTTGCTCACCACCTTAGTCAAAATTTCTTCTAAAGCCCTATTAGTGACTTCCACCTACCCATTTTCTTGCGAATGATAAGGGGTGGAAGTTCTATGCTTGATCTTGTGATGAGCGAGCAGGTCTTCAATCAGGTTAGAGGTGAACTGACTTCCTTGATCTGTGACTAATTCTCTTGGGTAACCAAACTTGTAGAAGATATTTTCCCTTAAAAACTCAACCACTTTTTCTGCTGTTGCTGCCTTGATTGCCTTTGTTTCTGCCCACTTTGTCAGGTAGTCTGTGCACACAATGATTTAAGACTTTTGCTTTGAAGGAGGGTTGATAGGACCCACAAAATCCATGCCCCACTTCTCAATTGGCTAGAAATTCACTTGAGGTTGGAGGAGGATTTCATCCCTCAGAGTCAGTTTCCCCATCCTTTGACATTGGTCACATTGGCTGATGTATCTTCTGACATATTGATGAAGAGTGGGCCAATAGTAGCCTGCCTGTAGAATTTTGAAGGCAATCCTTTTTGCTGCAAAGTGGCCTCCACAAGGTCCATCATGACAGGTTAGGAGAATGTCAAAAACTTCCTCCTCCCTAACACAACGCCTCAGGATCTGATTTGGGCCGAATTTGAACAAGTTTCCCCCAATCCAAGTAAAGGGGGCACTTTTCCTCACAATTCTGCTCTTCTCTTTCGAGGATAGGTGTGGAGGGAACTGTGCTAAGACCAAGTAGTTTGCTATGTCAGAAAACCATGGAGAGAGTACTGAAATAGCAAACAGGTGTTCATCTGGCATCTGGTCATCCACCGTCCCTTCTTCACCTGCAGGAAAATCTAATCTAGATAGAAAATCAACAACGACATTTTCCTTTCATGGCTTGTCAACAATGGTTAAGTCAAATTGCTACAATAAAATTAACCATCTAATGATACGAGCACTCACATCAGGTTTATTCATCAAATACCTTATCGCAGCATGATCAGTGTGTACAAATGTTTGATAACCAGTGATGTAGTGTCTGAACTTGTTTAGGGAATGGACTACAGCTAGGAGCTCTTTCTCGGTCACAATATAGTTTAATTCTACCTTGGGTAGGTTTTTGCTAACAAAGTATATGGCATATGTTAGCTTCTCTTGAACTTGCCCTAACGCTGCCCCTATGGCTTTGTTCGAGGCATCAGTGTGGATGTGGAAAGGTAGGGCCTAGTTTGGACCTCTCAAGATTGGGGCAGTTACCAGCTTATATTTTAACTCATCCAGAGCCTCTTGGCAGTTGTCAGTCCATTTAAACTCAACATCTTTCCCCAAAAGACCAAACAATGGTGAGGCTAGCTTACTAAAATCTTTGATGAATCTTCTATAGTATCCTGCTAAGCCTAGAAAACTCTGAATAGCTCTTACCTTCTGAGGAGGTGGAACCTTTTGGATGATAGCAATTTGTTAAGATCCACCTGTAATCCTGGCTAAGAGATTGTATGACCTAGCATGGTCCCTTCAGTCATCAGTAATTCACAATTTTCAGGACTGAGGGATAGGTTCATCTCAATACACTTGGTTAAAACTTTTCCCAGGTTAGTCAATGCTTCTTGGAAGTTTGACCCATAAGGAGTAAAGTCATCCATATAGATTTCGACTGAATCATGAACCAGCTCAGCAAATATGCTTAGTACTGCTCTCTGGAAAGTGGCAGGAGCATTGCATAGCCCAAAGGGAAGGACCTGGTAGGCAAAGGTACCCCATGGAGAAGTGAAGGTGGTCTTATCTTGGTCCTTCGGGTTGATTTGGATCTGATTATACCTGCTAAACCCATCTAGGAAAGAAAATAACTTCTTCCCTACCAGCCGATCTAGCACTTGATCTATGAAAGGAAAAGGGAAATGGTTCTTCTTGGTGGCTTTGTTAAGTTCTCGAAAATCTACACAGATTCTCCACTTCCCATTTTTCTTGGGCACAAGCACCAGAGGATAAACCCATTCGCTGCCCGAGATGGGGTAGATGAATCCTGCATCCAACAGCTTTTGCAATTCTTCTTTAACAATGTCCTTAAGGGCTGGATTCATTCTCCTCTGAGACTACCTAACTGGTTTACAATCCTATTTAATGTAAATGTTATGGGTACAGACCGACGGATGGACTCCTTTCATCTCCTTATAGCTCCAAGAGATAGCCTCCAAATGGTAGTTCAATAAGCTACATAGCTCCTTCTCCTGAGAGGGGGATAAGGATGAGCTAATCTTCGAGGTTCTTTCAGGGCCAAATTCCAGATTCTTAACTCTGGGAGAGGTTGGATCAGCCACACAGAGGTCCACTAAAGCGCGGGCTTGGGTACTTTCCACCATCTTCTCTAATGGCAGCACACCGAGAGGTGGATTTTGAATCAAATTCTCAATTAGGTCATCCTTGGTTTGAGGTCCTCCCCGGGTGGATTCCATTGTGCACATTAGTGCAGAGTAGACTTCATCCTCATCTTCCTCCTCTAACCAGAGAGGTAAGTCATGTTCTAGCAGAGTTTGGGCAGGAGGGTATAGGACTAGCTGTTTTGACATAGGCCCATTCTTGATGGTAATGCTCCCAGCTCGACAACTGATGTAAGCATCCACAGTAGCTAACCAAGGCATTCCCAAAATGACGGGGTATCCAGTGAGTTTTGCCTTTGGTTGGAGGACCAAAAAGTCCGCAGGGTACTCTCAAGAATCAACAGAGACCAGGACATCCTCCAGAATCCCTTCGGGAGTCACAGTGGAGCGGTCTACTAACTACAGTACTGTCGAGGTCTTTCTTGAGGAATTTTGAAGGTTGAGTTTGAGCATAGTGTCCCTTGTCATCACATTGATGGCAGCCCCTAGATCAATCAGGGTGTGGGGGATTATGGTGCCATTGATGTGGACATCAACTACAGGACTCCCAGGATCCAAATATTTTGGACAGATTATTTGCCCCAACATCAGATCGGATAGTTGTCCTATGACATTGATAGACGGGGCATCTCTCTTGCACCTGCCTGGGTGCCTGAAACACTTCTCCTCGATCAATTTGTTGTAAATTGGTACATATTTTATAGCCTGGAGAAGTGGGATTTTCACACACAACTGTTTAAGTTCTCCCAGAAGTTCAGTCTCCTCTGGGTTTGGTTGCGTGGCTACTATTAGTCTCTCAAGAAAGGGTGGAATGGCTTTGGGTTCACTTTCCTATTTCCCTTCCTCATCCTCCAGGGGAGGAGGTTGGCGATCTGGAAGGACCTTTCTAGATCGTAGGTTGATCTCCTGAATCTCCACAACATAGGTTGGGCATGTCGTCTCTCCAGTGTATACCTACTGGGCTTGTCTGTTGTTGGGGTTTGGGTTCGGTTGAGTAGGCATCTGAGGTTGTCTTAGAGGAGCAGGAGGTAATGGTTGTGGTTGAGCGAGCGGTGGAGGCAATATAGTGGGAGGAGAGTTGTACTGGGGCCTCCACCCCAGTTAAGGTGCATTCCACTGAGGTTGTGGCTGAGCATGAGAGTGAAACGAATGAGCAGTGGGTTGAGTATGGTATTGAGATGGATAAGACCAAGGAGGAGGTGCGGACTAGGAAGGATAAGCAGGGGGGCCCCAAGAAGGCATGTGAGTGGATTGGTTGGGGTTGTAATAAGTTTGGGATGTTCCTTTCATCCCCTACTGGTAAGGTCTGGATCCATGCAGCCTCCTTTGGTTGAGGAAATAGAGTGGCTCAGTGGCCCCTTCAGCCCCTTGGTACATGGCTTTAAGTTCGGGTAAGGTTTGGCACTGGTTTGTGGGGTCGTCTTCCTCACAAAAGAAACATACCACCACTGAGTGCAATGGACACTCATTCTTATGATGCTTCCTTGTACATCCGGGACAAAAGATGGCCAAAGCCTTCTCAGCTTCCTCTTTCTTCTATTGGATTCGGAAGGTATCCGGTTGCATGGCAATGGTCTATCTCATCTCACTTTTGAGGTTTTCCATTTGATTTTCAAACTCATGCTTGGAGAAAGTGGCACTAGCTGAAAGTGGATTCCCCCTACCTCTTTTCTAGGCTGCCCTAGAGTGGTTTCTAAACACAGTCTTTATGTCCTCATAAGGTAGTTGGTAGATGTCTCCTCCAACTAGCAAATGGAGGGTATCTAGAAGGTCTTCAGGGACTCCTAGGAGCAGAACCAGCTTCAGAGATTTGAGGTCCAGTGTGCACCTGGCCCTTTTATAACTAAGTTGGAATCTTTCTTTATAGTCTTCTAAAGACTCATCACTTCCCATGGTCATCTGAAAGATCTCTCCCTTCGTTTCCTTTGACCTACAGTAGTCCTGATATTTATTGTTAAAGGCTTGCTGCATCTGAGCCCAAGTTGTGATACTGTTTCCAGGTAACCCCATGAACCAGCGTAGTGCTGCATCCTTGAGGGTAGAGGGAAAGAGTTTCAACTTTTGCTCGTCTTCTGCATAGTCATAAGTTCGACAAAGGATGGAAAATTCAAAGAGGAAGGTATCAGGGTCTTCAGTGGTCAATCCATGGAAGTGAGGTAAGGCTGAGGGACTTATGTTTTTCATTTTCATGTCCCCGTTGGTCTCTCAGATGGGAAAGACACCTTCTATTCTCTCCTCATCTTCTATACCGTTTCTATGTTCAGCCATGGTCTTTTCTTTCTCTTCTTCTATTATAGGATCTTCTCATATCTCTGGAGGTTCACCTATAGGTTCTTATAGATAACTGCCACTGAAGAAGAGAGAAGGGTGACTCAGTGATGTGGTAGGGGTGTTGGGCAAGAATTTCCTTGTATTGTCTCTGTTCCTACGAGGCATGAAATGGAAATCTTTTTGGTTGATTTTTGTATATTTCTGCTTATACCTGGAAAACTGAAATAGATTGAACTGCAACTAACTAAAATCTATCTTGCTGAAATGAAATTGCAGAAATGAAATGCTAAGCTATACTTGCAGAATTGAAATTGCGGAACTGAAATGCTAATATATGAAAGCGGGAAATATCTAATCTACGCTTGCTGAAATGAAATGAAAGTAGGAAATATCTAATCTACTTTTGTGGAAATGAAATTGCAGAATGGAAATGAAACAACTACTCTACTCTTGCTGAAATAAACTACTTAGCAGAATGTTGTAGTAGAAAATAGAAGAAAAGCAGCAATCACAAATACTCTGACGCTTCCCCGGCAATAGCGCCAAAAAGATGGTGGGATCTAGTATTGCAGCAATAATGTTGCAACTCTTGGGACTCCCTTCTTTACTTTTATCAACTCGGTAGTTCGTAACAAACTTGGAAGCTACAATGCTATATGCACAAGTACTAGCTCTTGCCGCAGGTTGTCACTGGATCAGCTGGCACAAGTCCGCTAGGAGCTTAAGCCAACTTCTATGAGATCTTAGAAGAAGCTTTTAATGGTGATGGATGAAAGCTAACTCAAAGGAAGCTAGTCTACTCACAGAAAGAAGCTGAAAGTGGAAAAGGAATGCAAACCCTAGCAAACCCTAGTTTTACAGACTAACCCTACCAGTGCAAGAAAAGAGATGAAAGCAATGGAAATGGATTCCATTGACTTCTAGAAATGTAGAATGCATGTGACTAAGCTACTCTTGCAGTGAAATATAAAAAGGAATGTCTTTTTGTATTTTTGAGTAATCTTGTAGAATTATTATGCATGTGCTTAACTATTTGACTGTGCAGAGGTTGATTGATGGAAGGAAATGGTGAGGGCGCTTGCAGGAGGTTGGGAAGGTGAGAAGAGGGCCTAAGGGGTCCCTACCACCCTTCCAGAGAGTTTCATCATGGTCAGATCTCAAAAAACCGCTCTCGTGATCTTCTACAGGAAGTCTGCAGGGGTTCTACAGGATGTTCCGAAAGGAGATTTTGGAGGGTTGAAGGTGGAATAAAGGTGGAGAAGTGGAGATGGAGGTTGGATGAGGGTGTGAAAATTTTTAGAACCTGGCAAATGAAGCTGAGAAGTGATGAGGATTGCTGGATTTGTTCAAGGATGGATAGAGCAATGTTGCATAAAAATATGGAAATTAGGTCAAAGTGAGAAAGTGTGGCAAACGAAAGGAAAGAATCTGAGTTATGCTATGGAACAGGTTTCACTGATGGTGGAAGGGTAGGCAGGGAGGTATCACAGGTGTTCTGCACACTACTTCTTCAAACTAACCAAACAAAGACCATGCAAACCAAATATCTAGCTATTCTAACCTAGTTCGACCTAGGAACCAACACCCATGATGAATAGAAATTCATTAATAGAAAATTATGTAAAATAACTTATGAAAACCAAGAAAGAATGGATTTAAGCATGTAATCACATCTGGTATCAACTATTGCAACTGAGAAACTAACACTAGCAATTGCATGAAGAAGCAAAAATAGTGGTTTTGTGGCAGCAAGGACACTTGGGTCTCAACTCATGGTCCCGAGGAGGGAGAGGTTTGATCCAAGCTTTCTTGATGGCCTTTTTCGAAGATATTTTCTGTTTTCAACCTATCAAATCACTCTAAACCACGAAAAGCTCTTTCAATCACCAAAAATGACCTAGATAACCAAGAAAGATTCTAATCTAATAGCAAAAATTATTTTATGAAGACAGTAAAAAAACATATAACAATACACGGAGGAGGTCCTGGAACTTGGGTTGGGCCCAACCCCAAGATCTATAAGCTCCTAAAAAGAAGCTCAGAATTGATGCAACATAAAACTGGTTTCCATTACTCAAAAAACAACCATGTCTAAAATGTGTTACAACAGAAGCTCCAAAATGGGCTGAGAAACAAAGTAGCACTATAGTACGAAATACAAATGTTCAAGAAGTAACCTATGAAGGCTAGAAGCCTTCCTACTTATGCACTATGGTGACCTCCAACAGTCCTCCTTAATTCAAGGGGATCGACTACTCAAAACTACAAGTACTCAGCCACTTCACAAAAGCTACTCGGCTGCCCTTGGAAATCAACTTTGGTGGGCTGCTGAACTCTGACCTGATGGTGGAGAACTCGAGGAAGGGGTTATTTAGTGCAGGAGACACCCTTCCTACGAATCCTCAGCCTTGTCCCCTTGTATTTGGCTGTCAAATGGCCCATAAATGCTTGATCTTGATCCAAAAGCTGTCCAAAAATATGCAACAAACACATATTAGCCTTCATGGTCAAGTGACTATTCTCATTCATTCAATTAACATAAACATACTTCAAAAGCATACATAAACTATGAAGAATGGTGGATTAATGGAGAACAATAGGCAAAATGAGCCCAATAAGTTACCCATTTTTAGGGCTCATCAAATATATCAAGATGTCATCAATGAATACAATAACAAAGTTGTCAAGATATGGACGCAACACACTATTCATCAAGCACATAAATGTAGTTGGAGCATTAGTCAAACCAAATGGAACTACAAAAACTCATAATACCCATACCTAGTCTAGAAAGTTGTCTTGTAAATGTCCTCTTCCTTGATGCATACCTGATGATATCCAGATCTTAAATCAATATTTGAGAACATTGTTGCTCTCTTTAGCTGATCAAATAAGTCACCAATCCTTGGAAACGGGTACATGTTATGGATGGTCACATTGTTAAACTACATGTAATCAATGCATAACCTAAGATTACCACCTTTCTTCTTAACAAACAATACTAATGCGCCCCATGTAGATACACTTGGCCTAATTTATCCCTTTTCAATCCTGTACGACGCCTTTGATGTTGGTTTTTCCCCTGGTACAAAATCAATAGAAATTTCCACTTCCCTGTGAAGCAACATCTCTGAAATCTCTACTGGAAACACATCTTGAAATGGCTATAAACTGGGTACTTTCTCATTACCTCCATGTTGGGAAAATTATATGAACGATATATCTCCACAAATTAAATTATCAACCAGGGATTCATAATCAGTAGAGCTAATACACTATATGTGCTGATAACAGATAAATTCCTATGTCTCATGAGTATAGCCTAGATAAGAAGCATTCAAAACCAATACTCAATTTGACAAATTTCGATCTAACTTCCTCACACAATTAGAAAACAAAACGCAAAAAAAAAATCTTAAGAAGCATGTAGTGTAAAGGTTCTTGCTCAAGTAACAAGTTTGTCCATTTACAGTTTCATGAAATGAAAATATGGATTCAACTTTGTTTTCCTGTAGCAGTCAATTTCAATTAACTTACTGCAATCAAGCATAAAAGAAAAAAATTCCTAATCTAAGAAGTTTTAAAGGAAGCCATACATTCTTGTAGATGAACTGTTAGGTATGACAAGAGCCTTCACTTAACGACACATGTCGTTGAATTGTGAGATCTCTATTCTTAACTCTTCTTGTTCTTTCCAATTAGAATTCAACACTTAAGACTACATATTGAGAAGTAAGTTTGCATTCATATAGCCAATGTGTTATCACTTAGAGATTAACATCTCTAGATTTATATCTCACACTCTCCAATAGATTACTCAAAACTGGAATCATATAAAATACTTTGAAATTGAATTATCACATTAAGTCACTCCTTACATACAAACCAAACTAAATTCACAATAGCTATAATAAAAGCTTTCCTTTATGGATTCAGTGGGCCCTTACCTAGCTACCAAGGAAAGCTGAATGAATTTATAGAACTAAGAAATCTATGAACACATTGAATTCATCAATTGTTGGTTATACCATTGATTTCAAAATAAAGAATTACAAAGTCAAGTCTCCAACACAACAATAATGTTAAAACTCTATCTCCAACTCTAACTATGTTATTAACTCCCTGTCTCTAATTCTAACTACAATTATCATACTAACTGCCTCTAACACCTATCATCTACAAGCCTTCTCTTATATACGAATGTTCGTTTCATACAATAAAAGATAAGACCAAATCATTATAAGAATATACAGTTTGCTTTCTTTTACATGCATGTCTTCATTCTCATGACACAAAATGCATGAGTAATGAAGCATATAATCTCAATTTTCCATAAAAAGGTAATGTGCTGACCATTATTTCCCTCGATCTCATCGAAAGAAACTCACTTGAACATCAAAGCTAAATAGTCGGGCTTGGTATAGGATGAACACAGGTAGTGCAAGACGGCCACAAGTGTTAGATGAACACAGTCAATATTAGATGGGTGATGTGGGTGTCAGATGACTGCATGTACTTGATGAATATAGGTACGTGGGTACTGAACAAGTAGAAGTACCAGGTGAACACAGGCGCATGAGTAATAGATGGACATATGTGCACAGGTACCAGATAAGCAGGAACACGAGTACAGGATGAGAAATGTTCATACCAGATGAGTAGGAACAAGGTCTAAAAATCTATGTGAGACAATCCAAATAGTTAAAGAGTATAATGAATAAACTATTTCATTCCTACTAATAAGAAATCATAAAAACTATGATTTAAAATATAAATTACCTCATATATACACAAGGAGGCTAAAATTCATGTTCTTGAAGAAGGTAGGCAAGTGGTGAGTAGGTTTCAAGGTAAAGTTGGTAAAAAATAAAGGATAATAAGGGGTATGAAAAGCATAAAAAAGGAGACTCAACATTCCCCCATGCCTAAGTCATTGAATGTCCTGGTGAAAAAAGTATTGAAACATTCCTCAAAATTTCAAAAATGGAGTCTTCTTTCAACTTTCCTGAACATCAGTTGTTTGGATCTAATCTATTCACACCTGAAGCTTCTTCTTTGAGTTCCCTTTTAATAACCCTGGAATAATGTATGAGGTGAAGAACCTTACTCAACTTAGTGGAGACCTTATCGTGCTCATCTTGCAACTTCTGGCTATTCTCATTTAATTGTGCATTCTCTTTCATAATATATCTATCCAACAACTTATACTCTTTCACTTTTTCCTTTAGTTTTTCATTTTCCATATAAAGTTTCTCAATTGTCATCTGATCACTAGTTAGAAAACTAGTAGGTTCAATTGTTTCATGCTTAGTAGTTTCTTTACTAGAATTCATTTCTTTTTCGCTAGCCTTAACTTCTTTCCTCAATTATTTCAAGGTTTAGGTCATTAATTCCTCTATTTCAATAATCATTTCAACCTGCGCATGTTTTTTTTCAGGTGAGGCAGAGACATCTATTAGATTTTCTAGAAAAGAAGGGGTATGAGTGGTGATTACCTAATGTGCCATGCTCCTGGTAGTTCATCATGTAGATGTTGATGAATCACCATATTTGTTGTGAGGAGTGAGGATAGGGTCTTTGTTGGCTTGTTGGGGCCTGACCGAGGTTCAGAGTTAACGAGCCAAATAAATCCCGGTACTATTGGCCCTTTTGGAAATAGTCCGCAGAGCACGGACTACGATCTCACCGGAAGTAGTATTGGCGGTTGTTGGAACCAGGTTTCTGCACCCTTGAGATGTCTGAGGGGTTGATTTGGTCCAAATGAGAGTCTATTCACGCCCTTCCCTAGCCTTCGCATAGCCATAACTAGGGGCTATGGGGTTTCCATGCTGCTGGAGTAGCGACTTGCACTATTTCCCTAAGTCGCACCCGAGATATTACTTATATTCTTACACTAGTTAGTTATCTTCACGTAAACGGATGCCTTATGTTATCTTAACTTATACACCATATTCATATGATTTTGTGCAACAAATAAATAGTAACTTGTAATTCATACCCAATAATACATAAAACAAGAAAATATACACAGAAATATGGTAAAACATCTCTTTATTAATGCTTCCAATGGTTATAGAATCAACCTTCCCTATGCACTCAGCTGCAGACTACTAGGCCTCTGCGCACTCAGCTATAGAGCCTTCTCCTACTCTATGACTCAAAGACATGACTTACACTTCGACTCAATGCTTCATCGACTCCTTAGACTCATCTTTCTTCCTTTTATTAACTGTTTTCTACACTTAGAGCCTCACTCTATTTATACAATCCCATGGTCTGCGGACCATGGGTAGATCTTTCGAACCAACATTACATTACAAAAACAAGGGCGGACAACC
Source organism: Pinus tabuliformis (assembly GCA_031772625.1). Taxonomy (NCBI): domain Eukaryota; kingdom Viridiplantae; phylum Streptophyta; class Pinopsida; order Pinales; family Pinaceae; genus Pinus; species Pinus tabuliformis. Next base: position 18,256,434 of record CM062811.1, read on the forward strand.
CTATGACTCTATTATGACTTCACGCTCTGCACCCACAATTCGCGGAGTATCTACAATGGACTTAGTCAAAAATTGGGCTTTAAGCCCCAAAACATGCCTTGTGGGGATTCCACACCCAACAGGCCCCCAACAAAAACATCATGACTTTCCCTTGAGTCACTCTATCAGTGCGGAGATCTTTCCATGGAGACCCTCCAACTATGCTCGAACAGCTGTAAGGTCGGCAACGCACTGAGAAACTGCCTGTTGAATCTCCTGTACACATTGTTCCGAGGCCGCGGTGTCAGAACTACTTCCCTGCATCTGTTTATGCATCCCTTGCATCTATTTATAGTCTTGTGCCTTCTTCCAGCTACTTGGAGCTTGAAGACTATGCTTCTATCAGCTAGTCAGATAATCGGGCCACTCGTGTACGGCTTCAATCAACTGCCATCCACATTTCCTAGGAAAGGTTCTCCATTTAGCTTTACCAGCTACACCACGCCTCCATCTGTGACCTCCTTAATAACATACGGTCCCAGCTAATGCATTTTGAACTTTCTCGGGAATTTATCAAACTTACTGTCATGCAGTAACACTAAATCATTTACCTTGAAGGTGCGCACCTTAATATGGTGATCGTGTCAAGCCTTTTCGCGCTGCTTTTGTACCTGCTGATGGAAGCCAGCCAGGAACCATTCCTCTTCAAGTTCTTCCAAATGTACGAGCCTCTCTTCCACAGCTCCAGGGTCTGTCATACCTATGAGCGCTGCTATGCATAGACTAGGAACAATATACTCTATTGGCATGATAGCTTCCACAACATAGACCAACCAGAAAGGTGTCTGTCCCTTCAGTTTCTTTCATGTTGTCTTATAAGCCCATAGTATTGCAGGTACCCATAGGTCCCAATCATTCCACTGCATGTTGCATACTTTGGTCAGCGCAGTCTCCAGTATTTTGTTAAATGTTTCTACTATCCCATTAGGTTGTGGGTGATACGGTGTGCTTTTTTGATGATAGACCTGAAACTCTTCTGTCAGCGTGTTGATTTTTTCATTCAAGAAATGTGTACTACAATTACTCATCATATCTTCAGACATCTAAATCGAGTGAATACATGTTCGAACAAAAACTTCATAGCAGTGGTAGTCGTGCAATCTTTTACTGGCTACGCTTCTGCCCAATGAGTCAAGTATTTTGTCATGGTGATAATGTACCTCGTGCTCATCTTTCCTTGAGGTTTGATAGGTCCTACAAATTCAATTGCCCACTTTTCAAAGGGTTGTAGCGTCATTTGCAGATTCAAAGGCATCTCGTCCCTCCACGATGGTTTACCTATTCTTTGACATATATCACAAGCCTTACAGTGTGCTTTTGAATCCTGGTGAAGGGTTGACCACCACAACCCTACGCGGAAAATCTTTTGTGTGGTTGCTCGCCCTGCATAGTGTCCTCCTATAGTGCCCTCATGCGCTTTCATGAGGATTTGACTTCACTCGAATTCAGGTACATACCTTCACAGTATCTTGTCATTTCTCATCTTATATAGGTGCCCTGCGATGATAGAAAAGTCTACCACGCACACCACCAGTTCCTTATTCTGTTGGAAAAGGTATTCTTTCGGCACGGTTCTAGTCATGAGAAAGCGGATTATGCCTTCGAAGTTTCCATTCACTACGTGCATAGCAAAGAGCTGTGCATCAGGTAATCCTTCTTCCAAACTAGTAGGTTCCTCTCCCGTCTCAATGCGAAACAAGTGACCTGGTCCCGCGTTAAGGTGTCCAAGCTTCACAGCAACTTCAAAATCATTTTCTTGGAAGAATAAGAGCCACCTGCATATGTGCCCCCCAACACAAGCTTATTGACCAAGTATTTCAACACGGAATGGTCTGTATACATCTTGAAGTGTCCCCCTAGCAAATAGTGACAATAGTTTTTGGATCGTGTACATTATATTCAATCCCTCATGTTCAGTGGTGGAATAGTTATTTTCTGCTTTAGACAATCTGTGACTTGCGAATGCGATAGGGTGATCCAAGCCCTCTTCACCCTCCTGTGTTCGTACCACTCCTAGCACTATACACGATGCATCAACGTGGACATGGAACTCCTTGTCCCATTTCGGGAATACCAGGGTCGATGCAGAGGCCAACTTTTCTTTTAGTACATCTAGGCTCTTCATGCAATCATCATTCCAGCAAAATGTTACATATTTTTTCAACAGCTTCTCCCTCGGCGCGGTGATCTGGGCATATATTTTGATGAACTTCCTTTAATACCCCATATGTCCCAAGGTAGTGCACAACTGTTTGACACTTCACGACGCTTCCAAATTCACAATTACCGCAATCTTCGTGGGGTCTACCATCAATCCCTATTTGCAAACCACATCTCCCAACAAGTTCCCAAAGGGAACTAGGAACATACACTTCTTGAGGTTCAATGTGATTTGGTTTCTTCAGTAGGTATCTAGCATCAAGCGTAAGCTTGCTACATGGTTCTTAGCCAATCCAAATATAGTCCAGTCATCGAGATATACTTCCTTGAATGCTGCAACAACTATGCACGAAACGATGGTCGGTGCATTATTCAACCCAAATGGCATAATGGTGTATTGAAAGAATCCCCACTCAATTGTGAAGGTGGTCTTGCTCCTATCTTCTAGCATGATTTTCATCTGGTGGTACCCTGAGAACCCATCAATAAAAGAATATGCTTCTTGCCTGCTAACATTTTCCAATACTTCATCTATGAACGGAGTTGGGAATGGGTCATGCACACATGCGTCATTCAATTTTTAGGTCTACACCTATTCTTATCTCACCCTTCTGCTTCTTTTCCTGCACTACCATAGGGCTTACCCAATCGGATTCTTCCATTGGCTCAATGATTCCGGCTGTGAGCATCTTGTCTAGTTCTATGAGGACCTTCTCCTTGTACATCGGATTCAAGTGGTAAGGCCTCTACTTAACTGGCTTCGCGTCGAGCTTTAATGTGATCCGCATCATTCCTAAATCTCTGATGATTCCTTTCAAGTCTGTGATCTTGGTGGGGAATAGGTCCTGGTACTCACGGAGTAACTCAACGACTTTATCCACCATCACGTCATCCTAGTAATCGTCCTGCATTACGTACTTAGGTTCAACTTTCATGCCAATGTTTACTTGCTTTTTCTTTACTGGCGTAGTTATCTCAGGGTATTTAATCAGTGGCCCTTGAACCTTGCGATGGCCTTTAGTTTCTGGAATGTTAACGTTTCATGGATCCTTGTCGTCTTCTTCAGTTTTTACATTCTAACACTCCAGCACATAGTGGTGAGCTCTAGTATTGCAGCAATAATGATGCAACTCCTCAGACTCCCTTCTTTACTTTTATCAACCCGGTAGTTCGTAACAAACCTTGAAGCGACAATGTTGTATGCACAAGTACTAGCTCTTGCCGTAGCTGTCACTTGGTCAGCTAGCACAAGTCCGCTAGGAGCTTAAGCCAACTTCTATGAGCTCTGAGAAGAAGCTTTTTAACTGATGGACGAAAGCTAACTTAAAGAAGGTTGATCTACTTGCAGAAAGAAACTGGAAAGCTGAAAGGAAACGTAAACCCTAGCAAACCCTAATTTTACCAGCTATCCCTACCGATGCAAGAAATAGGATGCAAGTTACTGAAAGAAATGCCATTGACTTCTAGGAAGGTAAATACATGTATCTAAGCTACTTCTACAGTAACATCTAGAAAAAACATCTTTTTGTATTTTTGAATAAGTTGCCAGAATTATTATGCATGCGATTTGACTGTTTTGACTGTGCAGAGGTGGATTGGCGAGAGGAAATGCTTGGATGAGGTCGGGAAGGTTTAGAGAGGGCCTAAGGGGTCCCTAACACCCTTCCAGAGAGTTTCACAAAGTTTGGCTATCAAGAAACCTCATTCATGAGCTTCTACAGGAAGTCTGCAAGGGTTCTATAGGATGTCTGTGATTTTCTATAGGATGTCTGGAATTTTTCTACAGGATGTTCAGAAATGGGATTTTAGAGGATGGATGGATGGAGAAAGATGAATAAGTGGTTATGGAGGTAGGATAAGGGTTGGAGGTGGTCCAGGAATTGGTGGATGGAGTTGAGGATAGATGTAGATGGCTGGATTTATTCAATGAGGACTGAAACAATGATGCACAAAAACTAGGGTTATGTGAGCAAATGGCAAACGTAAGGCTAGAAGCTGAGCTGAGGGATGGAGCAGATGGGTGTGATGGAGTATGGGCAGGTAAAGAAATGGTACAGGTGCTCTGCAAGTCGTTTTTCCAACTAAACCGATGAAGACTTGTAAAACCAAAAACCTAGTTACGTTGACCTACTCTGATCTAGCTGTCAGTAAAAAGAATGAACAGAAGTTTGAACTGCAATGAAACCATGTATACGAACTCATGCATCTAAGCAAGAAAAAGTCTGAACTTGTAACCAACTTCTACAAATGAAAATCAAACACTAGTGATTGCATGGCAAAGCAAAATCAGTGTTTTTGTGGGCAGCAAGGTCACCCTGATCCCAGCTCCTGATCCCACTAAGGGAGAGGTGAAATTAGAGGCGTTTGATGGCCCTTTTTTGAAGCTTTTCCCTGTTAACAACCTATCAACTAAATCTAAGCATCAAAAGTCTTTCTAACCATTAACAATAACCTAGTTAATCAACAAGATTTAATCTACTTAACAGAAATGATTTTGCAAATGCATAATGAACAAATAACAATACATAAAGGAGGCCTTAGCACTCGGGTTGGGTCCAACCCCAAGAGCTGTAGGCTCCTATAAAGAACTCAGATCTGATGCCAAGTAAAACTACTTCTCATTACTCCAAAATAATCATCACAAGAAAGTTGTACAACAGTAGCTAAGAAAAATGAGCTAAAAAAGGACAACACTATAGTGCAAATACCAACAATTCCAAAAGTAAACTATGAAGGCTGAGGCCTTCTTATTTATATAATACGAGGGGGCTAGCAGCCCTCCTAGATTCAAGGGGCTCGGATGTCCCAACTACTAGTAGATAGTCACTCTTCCCAACGCTGCTTGGTTTCCTTTAGAACTCGTTTTGGTGGCCTATTGAGCTTGGAGTTGAGGGTGTAGATTTCAAGGAAGGGCCATTTAATGCCACAGACAACCTCCCTACGAATCCTCACCTCAAGCTTGGCTGCCACCTGGGCCATAATTTCTTGGTTTTGCTCCAAAATTTGTCCAAAAAACCTGAAATGACCACGTATTAGCCTCCTTGATAGAGTGACCACCCTTATTCGTTCAAATAACATAAACATACTAGAATAACATGCATAATCTATGAAAAATGGAGGATTGAACAAGGACAATTAGGCAAAATGAGCCCAATAAGTTACTTAATTCGGGGCTCATCATCACCCCCCTGCTAAATGGGTTGCTCATCCTCTGAGCAACTAGTCCAGCTCATCATCCTTTATGACTTTGATCGCCTCCCTCACGTCCCAAGCCTCTGCTGTGATATCCTCTTCCCGGTCGTGGAATCCTGCCTTCCTTTCCACTTCCTCCCATTTTCTACCTTCTTCCTCTTCCTTCACTCCTTCTAGCAATCCCAAAAGTAAAGGAGGACTGAATTTCAAGCCAATCCAATTGGCCTGCAAATTCTGCATCAACTGTTTGTAGAGAGGTACCTTTGCCAAGGCTTCCCTCATCCTGGTGAGAGAGTGGTATTCTTTTATCTTCAGGCTGTGAGGTAGTGTGTTCCACTGCCTTGTGCAGGCATGCATGCAGTTTTCTCCCAATACTCTCTCCATGTCCTCAAAGTGGGCAATGGATTGAGCCTGTTGCTCAATGTATTTCGATAGATCCTGAGGACTATTGGCCAAGTGCTGGTGGGCGCTTATCACTGCTGATGGTTCATCTGGCTCTACTCTGATCATGAGAGGCTCACTAAGCTCTCTACCTATGATACTGCGGACCTCTGCTGCTCTCTTCTCCTCATGGCTCATCCAAGAAGCCATGGCCATAAGCTGGACATCTCCTATCACCGTGTTGGGATCCCATGCATTCATGTTCAGAAGGGCAAATTTGTGCAAGTAGAACTATGATAATTTGGCCCTATCCTCAGATGAACTACTGCCACATAGAGTTGCAAACTGATGATAATTTTGGAATGGGGTGATGCCCCTTTGGGCCATGGTATTGATCTGAAACTGTAACCATTGATCCTTGAGTTATAGAGCATAGGATTTGGTAGGTTTCCTACACTGCAGACCTTCCATTGCCCAGCTGGCCATGCAGGCCAGTTGGGCCTCCTTTTCTTGTACCTATTGTTTCAGAGACTGTGTCTCCAATTCTTTTTCCTGTAGCTGTCGATTTAGTGTCTCAATTTCAATCTGCATCCCTTCCTTTCTCTTCTATTCATCAGGGGTATCTTTGGCTATTGTGGGCTCCTCCTGTTGCTGTTGTTCTCCCAAGATATGAGGCCTGTCTTCCTTCCTCTGTCCCTGTAATTGTAGCTGCTGTCTATGCAACTCATTTTCTTCCTGTAGCTTGACTAGCTAATTCCCTCCTTGCCTCTTTGAGTTGTTCCTCCAGAGGACCTATATCCGCCACACCCTTGGACTTAGCGATTTTCGTCCAAGTGTGGGTCCTCACTCTCTCTTCTTCTAGTGCAAGGAAAAGTGGCACTGTGCATTTTTGAGGAATGATCTTTCCGGCCTCCAAGAAGTTATAGTAGGAGCCCAAGCTGGGCTAGGGGCTAGGTTCCACAATGTTCTCCACCTTTTCTTCCTCTTGTGGTGATTTAGCTGCCTCACCTTCCATTGCTTCGGTCTCCTTCAGCCTAGCCAGTGTTTCATGTAGAATAGTCTCAGCATCCTGTAGAGAGGCCTTTGTGTCCAACATTTTCATTCTCTCCCTCCAGGTGGATGTCTTCGAGCTTCCCCGTTCATAAGTGATGGATGCCTTGGAGGGGTCCCTCTCCTTTTGTGTGGTAGGGGTGTCTACAATTGTGATTGGTTCTTTTGACGGTGGCTGGGGTCTGCCAGTCTTAATCCTCACACTCCTTCTTGCCTTAAAATACAGGGGAGGCTCCCTCTTTTGCTTCCCCTTCTACTTGGGAGATGTGCTTAGGGTGGCCAACACATCTGCTGCCTCCCTAGCTAAAATTTCCGGTGATTTTTCCCTTTGTTGCTCTATCTTTAGACTTCCTATAGAAAGTCCTGTGCTGACTGTTTTCTGTCTTCCTACAGAAGCAGTTTTCAGGCTTCCTATAGAAACAATTTTCACTGTTTTGGCCTGCTTGGCTGGGGGTTTCTTCTCCTTTGATTTTGCTGTGGCTTCCTTGGATGTGCCCTCACTTGCTTGGACCTTTTCAGTCCTTTCTGCCCTGATTTGCAACCGTTTCTCCCTTGGCGTTTGTGCTTTTATTCCACCCACAGCTTTGGCCTCAGTAGCTTGGCATTTTTCTCATTTCTCTTCTTGCTCTCCCTATGGTGGTCTGTCCTGGGTTTCTTTACCCTTAGTTTCCTTACCCTTAGTTTTCTTCTTTGCCTCAATATGCTCCCTTTCCTCACAGTTGGATGAAGTGAGTTCTTCAGCTAGAATTTAGATATCATCATCCTTGGACATATTGCGAAAAATCTCCCAGGAGAGAGGGATAGTATAGGTATGGAGGGCATATTTTACTAGAAGCTTAATAAGCCCATGATGGGCTAGCTGGTTTGGTGTCCCTTCCTTTAGTTTTGTACAACACTCGATTAATGACTATAGGAGGAAGTAGGGGATGCTTAGCTTTTGTTCTGTGGGTAAACCCATCTTATGTCTGAGTTCAGTTAGCAGCCGGAAGTGATAACTGTATACAATGCTGAATCACCCTCACATGTAATGTATTTCATAATCTGAAGGCTGACCTCGCTCCAAAATGGCTGAAGGCTGGCTCTCTGGACCCCATTCTTATCCTCTAAAAATTGTTCTTCTAGTAAGAAGAATTCCTCTTTGCCTTCTGGCCCAATTTCCTTTCGTCTTTATCCCAGGGTATCCCCAATGGCAGATCAGTGACCCGACTAATGAGTTGTGGGGTAAGCTTTAGGGTCAACCCTCTGAAATTTACAGTGGCCAGTGTCTTTGATTTAGGCTGCAGGGACCTTAGGAACTCCTCTATTATCTCATCATTGTGACCTTGAATTCTGTCACAGAAGGTCATCCAATTTGCACGGGTAAATAGGTCTACCACCTTAGGAGTTTCTCACAACTTCTTGGAATCCGAGGGTTCCTTTTTGATAAACCCTCCTAGCATGGTGAAAAATACTCTGTTTTGGTTTGTGCTCTAATCAGAAAGGGAATTCTTCTTATGGTTTCCTCCTTTAGTTCTCAAGACAGGGTTTCTCAGATGTTTGTATCTCCCTTTTCACCAATTCCCTGGTTATAATACTGCTGCTGCCCAAAACACGGCTGTCAAAAGGAAATTAGGCTCTTATAGATAGAGTGTAGAGCTTAATTTTCACACCAATCATATACAAGTCACATTTTTGTATGCACAGATTAGTCCTTATAGAGGTTTATTGTTTCTGCAAGAGGAATTCGTTAACAGGAACCGTGGAGGAGAATGTGACGCAACATCATTTGAAAGTAATTCCATGTATCATACAAGCAGACCACTATTCTTGACCCACAGGCAGACTTGTTTTAACTTTCCCTACTCCAAACAGTTTAATTTACCACCTTTCGAAATATCATGCATGGGTATGGCATTTTTCGAGCCTACCTCTCTTCGAAACTCCAATTCCGACGTAGAAGATCCGGATTTCTCTGCTCCGGGAGGCTATGCTATGCTTCCTGTAGATCTCCTTCCTGTAGAGAGCTTTGCCGGCTTTTGAAAGATGTCACGGCGCTTCTGAGCAAGCTTGGGATGTGGGAGGAGTTTGAAATGGGCTGAGAAGCTTGGGCTAATGAACTGCAGAGGAGGAGGATGCGTACATTGCTAAAAACCGGTTGCAATAGTAAATGACAGTGGTTAATGTGAGTGTTGTGGCCGAAGGATTTTGAATTACGGCGCAATTCATGGTGTAGGGGTGAGGTGTCCAGGCCAATCCGTTGGCCAACGTCACGGCCATCATTCTCCGGCGTGTCTCTGACCGCCATTTTTCTATCTCTGCCATTACCCGCCGTCATCACTACCCATCTGCCGATTTCACTGCAAATCCATTGATTTTCCTCAACTGGACACTTCCCACATGTTAGCTCCACATCCCTTTGGTGGATTCGAGTGTAACCGAGCTCATTTGGATCCCACGAGGCCATTCGACTCACTGTGGGTGGCCAGTTGACTGGCCACCAAATTTGTTCAATCCACACCATTCACAGACATGTAATTTTCATAGTATAGTCTATGCAATTTGACGAAATAAGGTTAGGCACTTACCTGTGTGGCCGTGGACGTGCTTTGCAGGTTTCTGGATGTGGAACGATGGCTTTGCTCACTGTTTCTTCGTGCACAGGCGCTGGAATTCCTTTGTTCATTGGCAGATGCTGCATGCAAGGCTTTGGGACCCGATCCGCTGGTGGTGAACGTTGCATGCACGACTCTGTATTTTCTCAGCTATCGAGGAGGTGTTCACGTTCAAGCAGAGCTGGGTACATGCCTCCTGCGTTGATTTCAACTGCTATTGACTCCATAGTGTGTATTCCAGGCGGATCATCTGCTACAGGATTCTTGTAGGACATCCTGTAGTTGCTTCTCCTCCTGGGATGCATGCTGAAACGAGCAGGGTTGCATTCACGATTGAAGGGTCATGATGGAGCTTTAACAGGTGGAGTGTGCGAGCCTTCAGGTACTTGATTTTTCCCTTGAAAAAATTGCAATCTGAGGAAAACAGGACTCTTTGCATGACTGTGCAGGAATATAGGACCAGATTGTAGTAATGGCAGTGGAAAGAGATGAAACAGGTGATGGATGGAAGAAAGGGGTGGCTGTATGTCTCGTCAACAGACTTCAAGCTTTAAATACCTTTCCAGAATTGACTTTGGCCTGCTCGAAGGCTCTACAGGATGTTTCCTATAGAAATCCAAAACTTCCTGTAGAAAGCCCCAAAACTTCCTGTAGAAAGCTCAGAACTTCCTGTAGAAAGCTCAGAACTTCCTGTAGAAAGCTCAGAACTTCCTGTAGGGGGTTGAATCTCGACCTGAATGTGTTCAAATCATGGAAAAAGTGAGTGGCCATGGAGGGGGTGTCTGTGAGGATGTCTGGTAGCTTGGTACGGACCCCTGTCCTCGTTTCACGTGACCTTCTTTATCTTCACTGTATTCCCTGCAACCTGCAATAATTCCAGAGATTAGACCTGTTTTTTTTTTTTTTTTTTTTTTGAGAGACAACAGGGGCACCTCCATGAGGTTTTCACCCCCACTATCTGTCTTGGGTGCCTCAATGAGGTTTTCTCCCAAGGATATTTTTTTATTCCATTTCTTTATTTTCTGAGAGACCACTGGGGTGCCTCCATGAGGTTTTCACCTTCACTGTCTGCCCTGGGTGCCTCAGTGAGGTTTTCACCCAGGGATATTTTTATTCCTTTCTTCTTCTTTTTTGTTGATGATCAAGGTGTTGCCAGAATAGAGGTAGAACCCTTCTCTACTACCAACACTGACTTTTCCACAGTTTCAATGAACTCTTGCCTTGAAAGGGGTTTCTTATAGATTTTCAATCGATGGCCATTGACAAGCATGGGGATGGATTCTTCGTCAATGGTCCTAATAAGGACTGAACCATTGTCATTGCATTTATCCACTGTATATGGTCCTAACCATCTTGTCCTCAGCTTTCCTTTGAAATCCTTGTACCTTGAGTCATACAACGGCGCCCAATCTCCCGTCTGGAATTGCTTTTCATTAAGGTGTTGGTCATGCCATATCTTCCTCTGGAGTTGAACTACTTCTGAGTGGAGGAGGGCCTGTATTCTCTGTTCATCTAATCCATTCAGCTGCAATAATATTTCACATTGAGCATGGCTGAGATCTAGGTCCAATTGAGCTACCACCCTCAATGTATTGTACTCAAACTATATGGACAACAAAGCTTTCTTCTCGTAGACCAGCTCATAAGGTGTGAAACCGGTTGTAGTCTTCCAAGTGGTGTTGTAGGCCCAGGTGGCCTCGACCAGGCGATCTGCCCAATCCTTTATGCTACTACTCACAACCTTAGTAAAAATCCCTTCCAATGCTCTATTAGTGACTTCCACCTGCCCATTTGCTTGAGGATGATAGGGGGTGGAAGTCTTGTGCTTGATCTTGTGATGAGCGAGCAAATCTTTAATCAAGTTGGAGGTGAACTGGCTTCCTTGATCTGTGACTAACTCTCTTGGGTAGCCATACTTGTAGAAGATATTTTCCCTCAGAAACTCAGCCACCTTTTCTTATGTTGCTACTTTGATTGCCTTCGTTTCTACCCACTTGGTCAGATAGTCGGTACACACAATGATGTAAGATCGTTGCTTTGAAGGAGGGTTGATAGGACCCACAAAATCCATGCCCCACTTCTCAAATGGCTCGAAGGTCACTTGAGGTTGGAGAGGCATTTCATCCCTTAGAGTTGGTTTCCCCATCCTCTGACATCGATTACACTGGCTGATGTATCTTCTGACATCTTGATGAAGAGTAGGCCAATAGTATCTTACCTGAGAATTTTGAAGGCAGTCCTTTTGGCTACAAAGTGGCCTCCACAAGGTCCGTCATGACAGGTTAGGAGGATGTCAAAGACTTCCTCCTCCCTAACACAACGTCTTAAGATCTGATCTGGGCCAAGTTTAAACAGGTTGCCCCCGATCCAAGTGAACGGGGCACTCTTCCTTACAATTCTGCTCTTCTCCTTTGAGGATAGATGTGGAGGGAACTGTGCTGAGACCAAATAATTTGCTATATCAGCAAACCATGGAGAGAGTACTGAGATAGCAAACAGATGTTCATCGGGCATCCGGTCATCCACTATTCCTCCTTCACCTGTAGGCAAGTCCAATCTAGACAAGAAGTCAGCAACAACATTTTCCTTACCTGGCTTGTCGACAATAGTCAAATCAAATTGCTGCAACAAAAGTAACCATCTAATGATACGAGCATTGACATCAGGCTTATTCATTAAATATCTAATCGCAGCATGATCAGTGTGTACAAATGTTTGATAGCTAGTGATGTAGGGTCTGAACTTGTTTAGGGAATGGACTACAGGCAGGAACTCTTTCTTGGTTACAGTATAGTTCATTTCTGCCTTGGACAGGTTTTTGTTGACAAAGTATATGGCATATGGGAGTTTCTCCTCAACGTTTCCTAAGGCTGCCCCTATGGCTTTGTTCGAGGCATCAGTGTGGATGTGGAAAGGTAGGGCCCAGTTTGGACCTCTCAAGATCGAGGCGGACACCAGCTTATCTTTCAACTCATCCAGTGCCCCTTGACACTTGTCAGTCCATTTAAACTCAACATCTTTCCCTAAGAGTCCAAACAAAGGCGAGGCTAGCTTACTGAAGTCTTTAATGAATCTTCGATAATATCCTGCTAAGCCTATAAAACCCCGAACATCTCTTACCTTTTGAGTAGGTGGGACATTTTGGATGATGGCAATATTATTAGGGTCCACCTGTAATCCTTGCCGAGAAATGGTATGACGTAGCATAGTCCCTTCAATCATTAGGAATTCACATTTTTCAGGACTGAGGGACAGGTTCATCTCAATGCACTTGGTTAGGAATTTTCCCAGATTAGTCAATGCTTCTTGGAAATTGGACCCATAAGGAGTAAAGTCATCCATATATATTTCTACCGAATCATGGACCAACTCAGAAAAGATGCTCAATACTACTCTCTGGAAAGTGGCAGGAGCATTGCATAGCCCAAAGGGAAGGACTCGGTAGGCAAAGGTACCCCAAGGATAGGTGAAGGTGGTTTTATCTTGGTCTTCCGGGCTGATTTGGATCTAGTTATACCCGCTGAACCCATCTAGGAAAGAGAAGAACTTCTTCCCTGCCAGTCCATCCAACACCTGATCTATGAAAGGCAAAGGGAAATGGTCTTTCTTAGTGGCTTTGTTAAGTTCTCAGTAATCTACACAGATTCTCCACTTCCCGTTCTTTTTGGGCACAAGCACTAGAGGCGAGACCCACTCATTATCGGAGATAGGGTAGATGAATCCTGCATCTAATAATTTTTGCAATTCTTCTTCGACAATGTCTTTAAGGGCTAGATTCATTCTCCTCTGAGGCTGCCTGACTGGTTTACAATCTTCTTTAATGTAGATGTGATGGGTATAGACCGAAGGATGGACTCCTTTCATCTCCTTATAGCTCCAAGCGAAAGCATCTAGATGATTTTTCAGTAAGCTACACAGCTCCTTTCCTAGGAAGGAGATAGGGAGGAGCTGATCTTTAAAGTTCTTTCGGGACCAAACTCCACATTCTTAACTCTGGGAGAGGTTGGATCAGTCACACAGAGGTCCACTAAGGTGTTGGCTTGGTTATCCTCCACCAATTCCTCTAAGGACAATGCACTGGGAGGTCGATTTTGAATCAAAGTCTCAATCAAATCATCCTCAATTTGAGGACCTCCCCTAGTGGTTTCTACTGTGCAGAATGGTGCAGAGTAGACCTCATCCTCATCTCCTTCTTCCAACCAGAGTGGTAAGTCATGTTCTAGCAGAGGTTGGGCAGGAGGATATAGGACTAGCTGCTTGGACATAGGCCCATTCTTGATGGTCATGCTTCCAGCTCGACAACTGATGTAAGCATCCGCAGTGGCTAACCAAGGCCTTCCCAAAATGAGGGGGTATCCAGTGAGATTTGCCTTTGGCTGAAGGACCAAGAAGTCCGCAGGGTACTCCCAAGAGTCAACAAAGACCAAGACATCTTCCACAATCCCTTCGGGAGTCACGGTGGAGCGATCTGCCAACTGCAGGACTGTCGAGGTCTTCCTTAAGGAATTCTGAAGGTTGAGTTTAAGCATGGTTTCCCTGGTCATCACATTAATGGTAGCCCCTAGATCAATCAAGGTATGGGGAATTATGGTGCCAATGATTTGGAAATCAACTAAAGGACTCCCAGGGTCCAAATACTTTGGACAGATTACTTGCCCCAACATTAGATCGGACAATTGTCCGATGACATTGATAGTCGAGGCATCTATCTTTCTCCTACCTGGGTGCCTGAAACACTTCTCCTTAATCAATTTGTTGTATATCGGTACATCTTTGATGGCCTGGAGAAGTAGTATTTTCACACACAACTATTTCAGTTCTCCCAGAAGTTCAGTCTCCTCTGGGTTTGGTTGCGTGGTTACTGTTAGTCGCTCAGGAAAGGGTTGAATGGATTTGGGTTCACTTTCCTGTTTCTCTTCCTCGTCCTCTAGGGGAGGAGGTTGGCAATCTGGAACGGTCTTCCCAGATCGAAGGTTGATCTCCTGGATCTCCACAGCATAGGTAGGACATTTCGTCTCCCTAGTGTATACCTGTTGGGCCTATCGGTTGTTGGGGTTCAGGTTCGGTTGAGCAGGCATCTGGGGTTGTCTTGGGGGAGCAGGAGGTAATGGTTGTGGTTGAGCCGGTGGTGGAGGCAGAATGGTAGGAGGAGAGTTGTATTGGGGCCTCCACCCCGGTTGAGGTGCATTCCACTGAGGTTGTGGCTGGACATGTGAGTGAAATGAATGAGCAGTGAGTTTAGTATGGTATTGAGGTGGATAAGACCACGGAGGAGGTGCAAACCAGGAAGGATGAGCAGGGGGACCCCAAGAAGGCATGTGAGTAGATTGGTTGGGGCTATAATAAGCTTGGGATGTCCCTTGCATCCCCTGTTGGTAAGGTCTGGGTCCATGCGGCCTCCTTTGATTGAGGAAGTAGAGAGGTTCAGTGGGTGCCTCAGTCCCTTGGTACATGGCTTTGAATCTGGGTAAGGTTGGGCATTGGTTTGTGGGGTGGTTCTCTTCACAAACGAAACATACCTCTACTGAGTGCAATGGACACTCATTCTTAGGGTGCTTCCTCATACATCTAGGACAAAAAAGAGCCAAAGCCCTCTCAGCTTCCTCTTTCTTTTGTTAGATTCGGAAAGTATCAAGTTGCATGGCAATGGTCTGTCTCATCTCACTTTTGAGGTCTTCCATTTGATTAGCAAACTCATTCTTGGAGAAGGTAGTACTAGCTGAAAGTGGATTCCCCCTACCTCTTTCCAGGTTGCCCTAAAGTGGTTTCTAAACACAGTCTTTGTGTCCTCATAAGGTAGTTGGTAAATGTCTCCTCCAGCTAGCAGGTGAAGGGTATCTAGAAGGTCTTTAGGGACTTCTCAGAGCAGAAACAGCTTTAGAGATTCATGGTCAAGTGTGCACCTGGCCCGTTTATAGCTAAGTTGGAACCTTTCCTCATAGTCTTCTAAAGACTCATCATTTACGATGGTCATCTGAAAGATTTCTCTCTTGGTTTCCTTTGACCTACAGTAATCCCGGTATTTGTTGTTAAAGGCTTGCTGCATCTGAGCCCAAGTAGTGATACTGTTTCCAGGTAACCCCATGAACCAGCGTAATGCTGCATCCTTGAGGGTAGAGGGAAAGAGTTTCAACTTTTGCTCATCTTCTGTATAGTCATATAAGTTTGACAAAGGACAAAAAACTCAAACAGGAAGGTATCAAGGTCTTCAGTGGTCAATCCATGGAAATGAGGTAAGGCCGAGGGACTTATGTTCTTCATTTTCATGTCCCTGCTGGTCTCTTTGATGGGGAAGGTACCTTCTATTCTCTCGTCATCGTCTCTACCATTTCTGTTGTCAGCCATGGTCTCAAAAGGAATGTTTTCTTGCTCTTCTTCTGTTATAGGATCTTCGTATATCTCAGGAGGTTCACCTATAAGTTCTTCTGGATCACTGCCACTGAAGAAGAGAGAAGGGTGACTCAGTGAAGTGGTGGGGGTGTTGGGTAAGAATTTTCCCGTATTATCTCTATTCCTACGAGGCATGAATGGATTTTTGGTTGCTTTTGCTTTTTTTCTCTGCTTGTACCTGCAAAACTGAAACAGATGGAATTACAACTAACTAAAATCTATCTTGCAGAAATGAAAATGCGGAATTGAAATGAAAGCAGGAAAGGACCAATCTACTTTGCTAAAATCAAATTGTGAGAATGAAATGCTAGACTATGCTTGCAGAATTGAAATTCTATTCTACGCTTGCAGAATTGAAAGGCTAATCTATGAAAGCAGGAAATGTCTAATTTACTTTTGCAAAAATGAAATTGCAAAATGGAACTGAAATAAACTACTTAGCAGAAGGTTAGAGTAGGAAAATAGAAGAAAAGCAGCAATCACAAATACTCTAACGCTTCCCCGGAAACGACGCCAAAAAGAGTGGTGAGCTCCAGTATTGCAGCAATAATGCTGCAACTCCTCAGACTCCCTTCTTTACTGTTATCAACCCGGTAGTTCGTAACAAACTTGGAAGCGACGGTGTTG
Organism: Pinus tabuliformis; assembly: GCA_031772625.1. Classification (NCBI taxonomy): domain Eukaryota; kingdom Viridiplantae; phylum Streptophyta; class Pinopsida; order Pinales; family Pinaceae; genus Pinus; species Pinus tabuliformis. Next base: position 18,272,864 of record CM062811.1, read on the forward strand.
TATGCACAAGTACTAGCTCTTGCCACAACTATCACTTGGTCAGCTGGCACAAGTCCGATAGGAGATTAAGCCAACTAATATGAGCTCTGAAAAGAAGCTTTTTAACTGATGGACGAAAGTTAACTTAAAGAAGGTTGATCTACTTGCAGAAAGAAACTGGAAAGCTGAAAGGAAATGTAAACCCTAGCAAACCCTAATTTTACCAGCTATCCCTACTGATGCAAGAAAGAGGATGCAAGCTACTGAAAGAAATTCCATTGACTTCTAGGAAGGTAAATACATGTATCTAAGCTACTTCTACAGTATCATCTGGAAAAAGCATCTTTTTGTATTTTTGAATAAGTTGCCAGAATTATTATGCATGCGATTTGATTGTTTTGACTGTGCAGAGGTGGATTGGCGAGAGGAAATGCTTGGATGAGGTCAGGAAGGTTCAGAGAGGGCTTAAGGAGTCCCTAACACCCTTCCAAAGAGTTTCACAGAGTTTGGCTATCAAGAAACCTCATTCGTGAGCTTCTACAGGAAGTTTGCAGGGGTTCTACAGGATGTCTGTGATTTTCTACAGGATGTCTGGAATTTTTCTACAGGATGTTCAAAAATGGGATTTTGGAGGATGGATGGATGGAGAAAGATGAAGGAGTGGGTGTGGAGGTAGGATAAGGGTTGGAGGTGGTCCAGGACTTGGTGGATGGAGTTGAGGACAGATGTAGATGGATGGATTTTTTCAAGGAGGACTGAAACAATGATGCACAAAAACTAGGGTTATGTGAGCAAATGGCAAACGTAAGGCTAGAAGTTGATCTGAGGGATGGAGCAGATGGGTGTGATGGAGTATAGGCAGGTATAGAAGTGGTACAGGTGCTCTGCAAGTCATCTTTCCAACTGAACCGATGAAGACTTGTAAAACAAAAAACCTAGTTACGTTGACCTACTCTGATCTAGCTGTGAGTAAAAAGAATGAACAAAAGTTTGAACTATAATGAAACCATGTATACGAACTCATGCATCTAAGCAAGCAAAATTCTGAACTTGTAACCAGCTTCTACAAATGAAAATCAAACACTAGTGATTGCATGGCAAAGCAAAATCAGTGTTTTTGTGGGCAACAAGGTCACCTTGATCCCAGCTCCTGATCCGACTGAGGGAGAGGTGAAATCAGAGGTGTTTGATGGCCCTTTTTTGAAGCTTTTCCCTGTTAACAACCTATCAACTAAATCTGAGCATCAAAAGTCTTTCTAACCATTAACAGTGACCTAGTTAATCAACAAGATTTAATCTACTTAACAGAAATGATTTTGCAAATGCATAAAGAACAAATAACAATACATAAAGGAGGCCTTAGCACTCGGGTTGGGCCCAACCCCAAGAGCTGCAGGCTCCTATAAAGAACTCAGATTTGATGCCAAGTAAAACTGCTTCTCATTACTCCAAAATAATCATCACAAGAAAGTTGTACAACAGTAGCTAAGAAAAACGAGCTGAGAAAGGATAGCACTATAGTGCAAATACCAATAGTTCCAAAAGTAAACTATGAAGGCTGAGGCCTTCTTATTTATACAATATGAGGGGGCTAGCAGCCCTCCTAGATTCAAGGGGCTCGGCTATCCCAACTGCTAGTAGACAGTCACTCTTCCCAAAGCTACTTGGCCGCCTTTAGAACTTGTTTTGGTGGTCTATTGAGCTCGGAGTTGAGGGTGGAGATTTTGAGGAAGGGCCATTTAATGCCACAGAAAACCTCCCTACGAATCCTCACCTCAAGCTTGGCTGTCACCTGGGCCATAATTGTTTGGTTTTGCTCCAAAATTTGTCCAAAAAACCTGAAATGACCAAGTATTAGCCTCCTTTGTAGAGTAACCACCCTTATTCGTTCAAATAACATAAACATACTAGAAAAACATGCATAATCTATGAAAATTGGAGGATTGAACAAGGACAATTAGGCAAAATGAGCCCAATAAGTTACCCAATTCGGGGCTCATCACATAGCTCAGCTTAGTCACCCATTCCGGTTCAATCAATTCTATTGGCTCCTGTGGTGTTTTAAAGATAGTTGATTTTACTACTTGCAACATGTCATCAACAATATCCCACCAATGATCCTCAAACGTGAATGTTAGCAGGAACCCTTAGCACAAGATATCCCATTCACTCATCCCATGGTGGAGTTCCATCTCTATATACTAGTTCATGGGTATAACATCTAGGGTATGATAGAACACGTGCACCCACTTAGGTTGTGGCTCTTCCCCATAGACTTTTGTCCACATGGATAGGTACACATGCGGGTCATCCCATCTGCCATACTTGTCAGTTAATCGCATATGAGGCTTCCTAAACCATATGCGCATCATTCTCCTGCATTTGTGACAGTCTTCAAATCTTCCTTGGTGTGTACCACACCACCTCATGGGCGTAGCGTGTAGTACCCATTTCAAAGCCTTGAACCGTTGCTGTTTCGGCACCTCTCTTTCATATCCATTCAGGAATTCATCTACCTCACTCAACCCATCATATGTAGGCATATCCCTTACCTCTATTGATACACAGCACAATGATCTTGTCATCATGTTGCAGTTCAGTGTGGTTACCTCATGTAACTGGTTCTTCCATTTCTCTATTTCTTTATCTGAATCTGATGTGCAGGAGCTTTCACACTCCCATGAGATTCATCCATCCACAGTGGGATTCACCCAGTCTTGCTCTCGTGCGTTTATCTTGTAAATGCAGTCCAAGTAATCGTCGCTTTCATAGTCACACACTGGCTCCTTATAGCATGATCCTTCTGTAGGGTCTAACAGTACAACTACGCGCTGGGACTTTTTTCTCAAAGATCATCTTGCGCTTCTTTAGATTTATCACCCCATTCACATTAGTGGTCCAATCTATCCCTAATAGCGAAGGGTATGGATTGCTATTATCAATAATCTCTATCACTTCAAAATATGCTAGTGTGCTCACTCCTTCAATATCTCCGATGATTCCTTGCAATCTTCCCATAAGTACGATCTTTTGTTGGTTCACCATTCATAGCTAGATAGGAGACCATTGTAGCACAGGCCTTCCCATGCACTCCCATGTCTGCTTCAACGGAACATTCATGTCTGATCCTAGGTCCACAATCACTTGTTCCATCTCATATTCTCTAAGTCAATCTTCATCTCTCTTCTTGTCATTGTCGTGTGCTTTCCAATCTTCTAGACTACGCGTGGTTCTCTTGGCGCAATCCCAATGAATCTATTTATGAGTTCCTATAGTCCTTTTACAGCCTTGCTATCATGTAGTAGTTTCATGCATGTTTCTAGGAACGTTGTGATAATTGATGGGTCCATTTCTGGCTTCGTTTTGTCTTTGCTTCCTAAAGTGGAGGCATCAGCGAAGCTCTTCTTGGCTTCCATGAAGGCTTCCTTAGCGTGCTCCAAATCACACTCTGATTCTTTCGTCAGAACCTTTAAAACCCAAGTACTATCCTTAGGCTGCTTTCCTTTATCATCCCCTGTCATAATTCCACTTCGGAGCACAATGTTTATGTTACACTTCCTTGTGTGGCTCAAACCTCATCGTTTGCAGGTTCTGAGTTAGTGGAGGTTGGAGCACTCCTTTGTCATGCAACCTCGCTATCAGTGTGGGATAATCCTCCATCTCATGATCAAACAATGTACAATACAAGCATGATGGACGTATCAGATTTGTACAATCGTGGGCATAATGTCCTAGCCCTCCGCAATTGTAACATATCAGCTGTCCGTGACCTCTTCCAGGTCCTCCTCCACCTCGGCCTCATCCGCACCCCTGAAATCAGATTCGCGCATCCCCACATTGTGGTCAAGAGGCCATGTTTTGGCCTGGAATTTGTAAGTGGGAGTCCTATCCATCATGAGCTCATAGCTTCTACAGGTGCGCTCATCATGTCCCAATGACCTACATAAATTACATAACAACTGTTGTGAATTCCGCATGTACTTCTGCAATAAATGGCAGTTGTTTGTAGCATGCTTTCCGCCTATTTGACAAATTGTGCACCATAATGTAGGCATCGTGTTGGGTCCTTCTTGTGCACCAGTCTTAATGACATTGGTCCTCCTCCCATGAGGTAATTCCTAAACACTAGGCAATGGTCCTTGTCATGACCTTGACCCTTACATTTAACACACCATACCTCATCGTGCACCTAGGAGCAAGCTGTCTTGTCCTGTTTCAGACTCTACATCTTGAGGCACAAGTTTTTCAGTTGCACGTGGATTTGTTGAACTCCTAGGTTAAGATCCTGTATTGGGGTCTCATGTAGTCCCATTGTGATCTCTAAGGCTTTGACCTGAGTTGTCAGCCTCTGTTGTGATAGCGCATTCCTTAAATGTGGTGTCAGTGATGCTACAACCCATTCGTGGTGTTGTACATCTATCAAAGTCATGTTAGCTTTGCGAGTTGTGCACTTTAGTCTTTGATCCAACTCCCAAGGAGTCTCACCTGGTAGGATCATGATCTCCTTGAATCCAATGATTGATTGCGCCTTTGACTTCGGCCTGCTAAATCCTCTGTTCAACAAAGTTTGAATATTTGCGATCCCTGCATTTGGATTGTCATTGGAATGTTTAATGTACCAGGTTAGCGCATGATCCTGCAGAGAACTGACCAATTTTGCTTTCTTTATATTGTCATCTGTAACTCTGTGCGCTTCCCATACAACTTTTATCACGAACCAAAACTAGTTCGGATCTTCATTTCCTACTCCCTTGAACACTTTCAATTTTATCACGCTTACCATATTGACTCGCGGTGGTGGTGGAGGTGGTATGGGCAAATATGGGGGTGAAGACGGTGAAATTGGAGGTGGTGTGGGTGGGGGTGGTATGTGTTGAGCCTAAAAATTACTCTTTCCATAACAACCCTTTTTCATTCTTTTTCCTTGTTTTTCCATGAGAAAGATGCATTCTCATCACCAATGACCAGTATATACTATCTTAGGGAGGACATTTAGTGATTTACATATTATGATTTTATGTTTTGTTGTTTGAATAAGTTTTTGTATATTAGCTACAGAGCGCAACCTATTCTGCAACTAATCGACTGTTCTGTAGCTACCTTCATGCTTTAATAGGTTCCAGGTGTCAGAAGGAGAAGCTAACTATATGGGCAGCCTGGAAATCATTGTGACATGGACCCTATCCTACTCACCTAGACTAGGTCGACAAAGAAGATGGTACAAGAATACGGTCAATGGAGAAGACAAACACGGAGACCGAAGGTAACAGGATTATGCTTTATGGATAACTAACATGTTTCGCAGTGACGGGAAGCATTATCTGAAACAACTACCTAAACCTACGGACTCCAATAGCCATTTGTGCAACAAAATCCAATAGCCACCATCTTGGATTTATGTCTCCAACAGCCGAGGAAGAAATTTCGTGTACCTATCTTCTACGTGTTTTTGGTTGTAGCATATTTTTCTCCACAAACAGTTGTATGGTTTTCTTATAAATACCTATGTAAAGAACTGAGGAAGTTAGTGGTGATAGTGATAGTTTTATTGTGAGATCAAATTCTGAACTCTATAATTTCTGGGCATTTTGTGTCCTTGTTGTTAATATGAAGACCACATGTTTTATGAGAATTTGAAGGAGTTTCTTTGGAGTTGATTGAGCAAGTGTAGCCTAATCAGTTGCAGAGGGCCCCTGCATTGAAAAGGTTTCATTTCATGTTATTTTTCTTCTTCTTGTTAACTGTAAATTCATCATTTTCTTTCACAATGTTTATAATCATTTTCTTGCTAACAATGTTTGTAATGCAGTCTCCATCATTTTCTTATTAACAGTGTTCATAATTCAGAATAGCTTCCATTTTCTTGATCTCTTTTTTAGTTTTTATCAGTAGTTAGAAAATGAAGTTCAATAATGTAATCTAGTTTTCTTCATTCATTGTTTTACTAGTCTTTAAATTCTCAATTAGATTGATCAGTGCCATCTACTGTCTTTTCCATTTTTTAAAGTTTACTTACTCATGGTGTGAATGAATGTCTCTAAAAAACCCTTCAAGTTGATAATTCATCCTAAACTAAGTGATTTAGCATTTCATTTATGCAATGAGTCTTTGTTGCATCTCTGTATTTGCTTTCTATTAGATTAATGAAGTACAAAATTCCTCAAATTTCATCCCAAAGAGACTTTCTCCCAAAATTGAGAGGCAGAGTAACTAAGTATTTCATTTAGTTTTATTTCTGTAATTAGTTAGGCATCAGTTATAAATTCCACTTTTAGTTCTTAAATCATGATTTGGAAATAATGGTAACAGAGGAATAGAAACTCTGTTTTCATTTCTTAGATTTTGAGTAGTCCTTAAAAAAGTTAGATTTAAGCTTTTCAATAATTAAATTGTAAATCATTAGGTGTTAAAAGACCAAAAACCCCCCAAAACAACATAAAACACAAAAACAACGAAGTAAGAAGGGTTATCTAGCACAAACACTGCACTACACTTCATTAGCTTACGATACTCAGATTGATAATTTATGTAGAGTAATTTAGGACACTAAATTGACCAAACATTTTGGCGCCGTTGCCGGGGAAGTGTAACTAGGTAGCCTTATCTCTTACATTCAAAAAAAAGAAAATGACATGCATAGAGAAAGAGACTCTAGGGGTAGATTTATAGCTAGGGGCAGAAGTTCAATTCCTACAACACCACCTACTCCACCAAGAACAAGAAAAGGCACACCTCCATCCCAAACTCATACTCCCAGCCATAGGACTCCTGGAATTCCAAGGGTAGAAATCCAATCCACAGAATCTCCTACTTCGTCTACCAATGTAGTCTTAGGAGAGAAAAAATTTCGAATCTCCAATAGCAGGAAGATCCTTTTTCACCTCCACAGGAGAGCACATTGTAGTTGAAGAATTACGAACAACTAGTCAGGAAGAAGAAGTAGGACCTCTCTCCCATATACCATTAATAGAAGAACTAGAGGAGGAGGAAGCAACCTTGCAGGTTGAACCTTATACTGGCTCTGAAGAAACTATAATGGTAGAAGAAGAACAAGATGGATAATTCTCACTATTTGGAGGAGGGGGTAGAGGGGGAGGTAGAGGAAATAATGGAGGAGGTAGAGGAAATAGGGAAATAGATAATTCTTTTGGATTCCCTATAGTGGATGAGGAAACAAATGTGAAATGAAAAACATCTCACCTTATGTCCTCCCAAACTTCCATGGGTTGAAAAGTGAGGATCCTGAAACATTCTTATTTGAGTTTGAAGTCTTGTGCAGAACCTATGATTATCTAGAAGACTCTCAAAAACTCAAATTGTTTCCTTCAACACTAAAAGTAGCTGCTTTGAAACGGTTTATGGGGTTAGTTACTCAGTCCATTAGGACATGAAATGACATGAAAAAAACATTTTTGGATAGGTAGTTGGATTATTGCATGCCTACCAATCACAAAGATGAAGTGTTCAAAATGATGCAAAGAGAAGATGAAAACCTAGAAGATTTGATTGAGAGGTTCAACTATAATTTGAAAAGGGCAAAGATGAATGATTTAGATGAAGAAACCTTGAAAGCTCTTTTATTAAAAGCCATTAGATATGAGTGGATATCTATCCTTAACATGATGGGGAAGGGAGATATTTCTCAACTCCCATTGAATGATATAGGAGAATGTGTGTTCATCTCTGAAGAGGGAAATCTAAAACAGCGAAAGGGCCAAGAGATACTTCTCTTGTTAGAGTGAAAAAATCTGCAACAGGATCTGTAAGTAGGGCAGAAATTGGTAATATGCTTGATGAACTTAAAACTGACATTCTAGGGAGCCTTAGTGAGCAATTAGACACCCTTAAAATACAAAACAAGCAGAAAATCGAGGCTGATGATTTAGCCATTTTTTGTCCAAAATGTAGAAAAAAACATGCTCTAAGGGAATGCCCTTTAGATGCAAAAATTGTAGAAATTTGTATGATTTTCTCAGAAAGTCATGAGACCAAGGGTTGTCCTTCAATCCCAGGTCTTAAGGTTGTCTTTCCAGAGGAAACAATCCCAAATTTTGTAGAACCTCTTTGTTTTGTTGCTAGACGACCTTGGTAGGGGCCACAAAATCAAGGATTTAATAATCAAATGTATCTTCAGCCCCCACCAAACTGGAATCCTTGGCAGAAACCTTGGCCTCAACCTCAACCTCAATTGCAGTTTCAATCTCAACTGTGGGCAGAAGGAGTACAAAATTCTTATGGGAGATATTCTCAATATTATCAATATCCTCCAACATTTCAGAATTATCCTCCCCCACACATTCAACAACAAAATTAGCAACCACAACTTCAAAATCAGAATCCTCAGCTTTCATTGCCATTTCCGTAACAACCTCCACAACAAAACCAAAATCATCAACTCTTGCTTCCATTTCAGCAAAAACCAAATCAACTACATGCCCAACCATTACCAAACCCTAACAATAAAAACCCATAGAATGCCTACATGGTAGAAGGACAACAATTTCCAACTTACATGATTACCCCTCTAGATGTTAATGATATTCAACTAAGATCTAGAAGGAAGATTCTCTAAAGGTCAATAAAAGTTTTGAGGGAACATCTACCCAAAACTAAAACATTAAAAAAGACAAACAAAAAGAATCAGTGAACACAACTCCTATCATTGAGCAGCCAACATCTACTTCTACACCTCCTTTTCCTGAAAGGCTACAAATTGATAGAGGGGTAGAAAAATAGATCTTGTTGTCCAACTATGATTTCCTAGATGAATTGAAGAATGTCTGTATAAAAATTCCTTTGCTACAAGCCATTAGAGAAATTCTAATTATAGCCAAAACTATAAAGGATTTGAGCATAAAAAAACCAGGAAGAAAAGCAAAAGAAACAAAAAGAATTCACCCGGTTGGAAAAATAGTAGACATAATGATGAGAAAAATTGCCATACAAAAATATGTGGATCTAGGAAGTCTAATTGTGAAAACACATATCAATGGAGTTGAAATTCCAAAATGCATTGATTGACTTAGGGGTAGCAATAAACATCATGAGCAAACAAACTATGGAGTAGCTCAAGCTTCCTAATCTTATTTACACACCTACCTTACTGCAACTAGCAGATAGATCAGTAATTAAACTAGATGGTGTGCTAGAAGACATTTCAGTATCCTTAGATTCTTGGGAATATCCTATTGATTTCATGATATTAACTCCCAAGAATAATCTAGGAGGACATCCACTCATATTAGGAAGAGCTTGGCTGGCCACAGCTGATGCTTTTATTAGCTGTAGATCTAGTGACATGTATATTTCTGATGGTAATTCAACAAAGAAATTTACTCTATATGCTCCAGTAAAAGAAATCATGGAAATAGATGACAAAGAATGGATTGATGATGAAGATGATATTCAACCTCTCTTTAATATTTCAGAAATTAGTGAATACAGTCAAATTTTAAACACATTGGAAAATTTTGAATCATCTTCAGAATATGACCATGAGCAATTTCAATAAATATCTAATGTTGAATATTTTTCATCTAGGCAGATGTCTCTCTATTCTATGGAAGATTTTGGTAGCTCTAAAATTGAAATTTTTCCATGTAGGACATTGAACATAAACAAAAACTTGGAGAAAATACTACAAGAAGAGCTAATCAAAACGTTACAAAAACATTCCGCCGCATTTGCATGGGAATACACCGACATGAAAGGAATTGATCCTAAGACTTGTATCCATCACATCTATATTGAGGAAAATAGTAGACCTATTAGAGAACCTTAGAGAAGGATGGATCCAAATCTTAGGGAGATTGTGAAAGAAGAGCTCCAGAAATTACTGAATGTAAAATTCATTTACCCAATTTTAGATAGCCAATAGGTCTCTCCTTTGGTAATTGTGCCTAAAAAGAATGGTAAATGGAGGGTGTGCATTGACTATCGAGAATTGAATAAAGAAACCATTAAAGATCATTTTCCTTTGCCTTTTATAGATCAAGTGTTAGATACATTAGCAAGTAAGAAGTATTTCTGATTTTTTGTTGGTTTTAGTGGTTATAATCAAATTCAGGTAGCACCTGAAGATCAGGATAAGACCACATTTACTTTTCCATGGGGAACTTATGCCTACCGAGTACTTCCTTTTGGGTTATGTAATGCACTTGCAACATTCCAAAGAGCATTACCAGGAATTTTTTTTGATCTAATACATGATTGTGTAGAGGTATATATGGATGATTTTACAGTCTATGGGGATACATTTGAAGAAGCTTTGGAAAATTTGGAAAAAGTTCTTAAGAGATGTAAGGAAACAAACCTTTCACTAAGTCATGAAAAATGTTTTATGATGTTTACAAAAGGTATTGTTTTAGGAAATCACATTTCAGGAGATGGGATTAAAGTTGACAAGTCTAAAGTTGAAGTCATCTCTAAATTGTCAATTTCAAATTGCCAAAAGGATGTTAGAATTTTTCTAGGATTTACAGGGTACTATAGAATATTTATAGAAAACTTCACTAAAATAGCATCCCCACTCCTCAAATCGCTTACCAAATATTGTGAATTCAATTGGAATTCTGATTGCTAGTTGGCATTTGAAACCCTAAAAGAAAAAATTTCTAAAGCACCCATTTTAAGAGGCCCAAATTGGAAACTCCCTTTCCATATTTCCATAGATGCTTCAGATACAGCTCTGGGAGCTATATTGGGACAAAAATATTTGATTCCTTATGCCATTTAATATACAAGTAAGAATTTGACTCCCACTGAGTTGAATTATACTGTGACTGAAAAGGAATTTTTAGTTGTTGTTCATGCAATTAACAAGTTCAGACACTATATAACAGGCTATGAAACCTTTGTTCATACAGATCACTCTACAATTAGATATTTGATGAATAAACCTATTACTAATGGCAGAGTTACAAGATGGCTTTTACTTTTGCAAGAATTCAACATTACTATGCTAGATAGACCTAGAAAACAAAACACAGTTGTTGATTTCTTGTCTAGGATTCAGAATATCAAAGAAGATTCTCTAGTTGAAGATAAGTTTCTTGATGAATATCTTTTTGCAGTAACTAATCAAACTCCTTGGCTTGCAGAGGTTTCGAACTACTTGGTCACAGGGTAGTTACCTTCACATTTGTCTCCTAGAGAGAAAAGAAAAATTATTCAAGAAAGTGCAAGATATTCATGGATCACTAATGAATTGTATAAAACAGGGCCAAATCTTATGATCAGAAGGTGTGTTAGGGAAGATGAGATGCCTAAGATTCTTAAGTCATGTCATGATGAGCCGTGTGGTGGACACTTTGTTGACAAGAGGACAGCCTATAAAATCCTTTCATTAGGATATTATTAGCCAACTATCTTCAAAGATGGTAAAGAATATGTCAGGAGATGTGACAGCTGCCAAAGGGTAGGGAAACCTACCCCCTCAAATGAAATGCCATTACAAATTCAGGTACTCATCGAACCCTTTGAAAAGTGGACCATAGATTTCATTGGACCAATTTGTCCTCCATCTAAGCGGAAAATTTATATATTGGTATGCACTGATTATGTCACTAAATGGGTGGAAGCTAAATAATTACCTTTTGCTAATGAAAAATCTGTAGTTAATTTTCTTTATGAGGACATCTTCACTTGTTTTGGTGTTCTAAGAGAAATTGTGATAGATCAGGGATCTCAATTCACATATAACATGGTGGAAGGGCTTGTGGAAGAATACAAGATCAAGCATAGGAAATATACTCCCTATCATCCACAAGCAAATGGTCAAGTGGAATCTACAAATAAAGTGATTGAAGGAATCCTCACCAATACTGTGCATCTACATAAAAGAGATTGAGCAGAAAGGCTTCCTGAAACCTTATGGGCCTATAGAACTACATGGAGGAACACAACGGGACATACACCCTATGAACTTGTTTATGGGAAACAAGTTATGTTCCCTATAGAGTTCTAAATCAGAACTTTCAAGATGGTAATCCAATTAGGACTAGATTTATTAAAGGCGCAAAAGCATAGGCTAGAGAAATTAAATGAACTTGATGAAATCGGGCAAGATGCAGTTCAAAGGGCTGGTATAGTCCAACAACAGAGGGATAAATGGCATGACAAATAGATCAAGGACAAGAGGTTTCAAGTGGGAGATTGGGCACTGTTATTTGATTCAAAGTTTAAATATTTTCAACGGAAGTTTCAAACTCATTGGTTTGGGCCATATGAGATTGAAAAATTCTTTAGTAATGGAGTAGTGAGGATTAGAACAATAGATGAAAGTAAAACTCCTCTTCTAGTGAATGGTCATAAATTAAAGATATATCATAAACCAACCTCAAAAGAGGAGTTCATCAAGATTTTCCAAGACAATTCTGAAATGAAGTTAGTAAAGAAGAATCCTTCTTCTCCACTAACTTAGTCTTTATTTTTCTTATGAAAAAAATAAATAAATAAAAATAAAAATAAAAAAAGTAATAAATTGTATAAGGTTGAAAACTAATCATTGATTGGCATACTTATACAGAAAATACAGAGTGAAAATCAAGAGGTTTCTAACACTCTATATTTTCCATTTTCTTTCCAACTAAGTAGTGACAAGAAACCACAGTCACTCTATAGTTCATATTTTGAAAAGTCATCATCTCATCTCACCGCACTCCATTTTATTTTTACAGTTTCACTTCATCTCATTATCATATGCCATCAATAAATTTCTCCTTTTCAGTATTCATTCAATTTCCATTTCATTTATCATCTTGTCTTACATTTCATTTCATTTTTCCTACATAGCCATTTCCATTTCATTCATGATCCATAAACCATATTTTACTTTCTGTTTCACGTTCTGCAGTTGGTTCTATTCTACAACTGATTCTGTTTTGCAGCTACAATTTGATTATCAGTTCAGGCACAAGTGTACAGTTCATAATAAAATCATGTATGCAGGGAATTGAATAAAGAAATCAATTTTTGAAGACCAATCATGCTCAAGGCACTTGTAGATCAACATCAAAGGAAAATTTTAGCAAGCAAAAGGTAAGGATTCCAAAGGTAAATGCAATTTTTTTTTTCAAAAAGCAATTTGAAAACATAAGCTTGTATAATATGTATAATCACATGTCTCCTTAATTAGCCATCATTTGATTTGACTGCCATGATATCTCTGCCATATCCTTCGCCTTTAATGACAAACAGTCTCAATGATTTTTTCATAACCGATCTCTGCTTCAAACTCCATAACTTGTACTCAAACGGTCCTCCACAATTACACTTGCTACACTTGTTAATGGTCAAGATAACGATGTGACCTACCTATCTACGACTCTCTAAACCCTGACTGTCTATTTATTACATGCCAACTCTTAAGTTTTTCTCTCATATTCATGCAACCATTTCATATATACAGTCATTATATTTCCATATCCATAGTCATTTTGTTTCCATATACCCAGTCACTTCATTTCCATACACATAGTCATTCTACTTCCTAAATAGCACTCGTTCCATAGACAATAAAGAGTAATTTTGAGATCAGTAAATTCTACAGAACAAAGACCATGGGACTCATCGTCAGGGTAGAGCCCGTAGGGGCAAAATTCATGGAAGGATATCCCCAACTTAAGGAGATGTTGCAGAATACTAGATGGCTCAAGTTCATTGAAAAGTTTGAAGGATATCATAAGGAGATAACGAAATCTTTTGCTAGATCCTTTGATGGTATAGAAGTGGAGATTGGGGACATCAAGTTTACAATAACAGAATCCTACATAGCAGAGGCTACAAAACTACCAAGAGTTGGTGAGAGGTGGTTCAAAAACAAAGAATTCCACAGTGAATCATGGAAGGTATTCCTCAAGAACCCAAGTATGGATGTCACTGTGTTTAGGAAAGGAATCCCTAATTTAGCACTCAAAAATAAATGGAGAAGCATGCTTTTGATATTGCAAAAATTTATTACTTGTGAGGGAAGATTTGGATGTATGTATGTTTATCATATACGTTTATTGATGAAATTTTTAGACAATGGGGACATTAACCTCCCTTTCTTCCTCCTAAATAGTCTAAGGAGAATGGCTTCAAATGTACAGAAGAAAATAGAATCTTTGGAAACAACCATGTATCACCACGGATTGGTCAAAATCCTAGTTGAATATCATCTAAGGAAAATAGGGGACACCTGGGAAAACTTTCTGATAAGAAACCATTTCCAAGAGGTACCAGAATCTCCTGAAAAATATAGTGTCAGAAACAGTAGGAGAAAGAAGACCAATCTCACCATTCAAAGCAACCCTGAACCTTCAGCACATAAAAATGATGAGGAAGAACCAATCTCTAAAAAATTAACAGAGATTAGAAAGAAAATCAAGAAGAGGAATAAGATAAAATAGAAAGCTGGTGGAATTACTGAGAACACACCTGAATCTCCATTACAACCAGATGATGAACAACCAATCTCTAAAAAATTGACAGATATTAAGAAACAAATCAAGGGGAAAGAAAATATAGGAAAAGAGAAAAAGGGTGCAAAGGAGGAGAACATAAAACCCCTTAGAAGAAGCTCGAGGCTCAAAGGAATGCTAAAGAAGGTCTCATTAAAGGAAATAGAGTTCATCAATTTGGAAGGAGAAACCCCAGCATCATCTCCTGAAAACATTCCATTTACATACAGTCCCCAAAACTCTCCTAGACATTATTTTGAAGGTAGCCCCAGTAGAGGATCTCCAGGCATAGATCCATTTCAACAGCAAATTTATGATTACATAGAATCAATGGAAAATAAGAATGCCTCAAAGGATCCAGGTTCCTCATCCAATCTAGAACAACCTGTCAATCCACAAGAACCTCTGACTGACACACTCAAACAGGAAATCTATGAGATGGAGATATTGAACGAGCACATTAAGAAAGAAACTGAAGCCCTAAAAGAACAAAGAAAATTGGATAAAGCCATACATGACAATACCATACTGCACTTGGGGCTAAGGTACAAGAAAAATAGGAAGTTTTAAGAGGAAGAACAGAAATTTGAACAAAGCAGTGATCAACCTCAAGTACGAACTTCTCATGAAGAGACCAAGGATGGTTGTTACTTCAAAGAAAAGAAAGAGAAGAAAGTTAGATGTATTGGCAGAGGTATCTGAGCAGATGCAATAAAGGAAAAAGTTCACAGTTTTGGCAATATTGCATGGGGACATGCAATGATTTTATAGTGGGGGTATGTTGAGCCTCAAAATTACTCTTTCCATAACAACCCTTTCTCATTATTTTTCCTTGCTTTTCCATGAGAAAGATGCATTCTCAGCACCAATGACCATTATATACTATCTTAGGGAGGACATTTAGTGATTTACATATTAAGCTTTTATGTTTTGTTCTTTGAAAAAGTTTTTGTATATTAGCTACGGAACACAACCTATTCTATAGCTAATTGGTTGTTCCGCAGCTACCTTCATGCTTTAATAGGTTCCAGGTGTCAGAAGACGAAACTAACTATATGGGCAGCCTAGAAATCATTGTGACATGGACCCTGTCCTATTCACCTAGCCCAGGTTGACAAGGAAGATGGTACAACACTACGATCAATGGAGAAGTCAAACGCAGAGACCGAAGGTAACAGGACTCTATTTCATGGATAACTAACATGTTTCACAGTGATGGGAAGCATTTTCTGAAACAGCTACCTGAACCTACAGACTCCAACAGCCATCTGTGCAACCGAATCCAACAACCACCATCTTGGATTTATGTCTCCAGCAGCTGAGGAAGAAATTCCACGTACCTATCTTCTACATATTTTTGGCTATAGCATATTTTTCTCCACAAACAGTTGTATGGTTTTCTTATAAATACCCGTGTAAAGAACCGAGGAAGTTAGTGGTGATAGTGATAGTTTTATTGTGAGATCAAATTCTGAACTCTGTAATTTCTGGGCATTTTGTGTCCTTGTTGTTAATATGAAGACCGCATGTTTTATGAGAATTTGAAGGAGTTTCTTTGGAGTTGATTGAGCAAGCGTAGCCTAATCAATTGCAGAGGGCCCTTGCACTGAAAAGGTTTCATTTCATGTTATTTTTATTCTTCTTGTTAAGTGTAAATTCATCATTTTCTTTCACAATGTTTATAATCATTTTCTTGCTAACAATGTTTGTAAGGCAGTCTCCATCATTTTCTTATTAACAATGTTCATAATTCAGAATAGCTTCCATTTGCTTGATCTCTTTTTTAGTTTTTATCAGTAGTTAGAAAATTAAGTTCAGTAATGTAATCTAGTTTTCTTCATTCATTGTTTTACTAGTCTTTAAATTCTCAATTAGATTGATCAGTGCCATCTACTGTCTTTGCCATTTTTTTAAGTTTACTAACTCATGGTGTGAATGAATGTCTCTAAAAAACCCTTCAAGTTGATGATTCATCCTAAACTAAGTGGTTGAGCATTTCATTTATGCAATGAGTCTTTGTTGCATCTCTGTATTTGCTTTCTGTTAGATTAATGAAGTACATAATTCCTCAAATGTCATCCCAAGGAGACTTTCTCCCAAAATTGAGAGGCAGAGTAACTAAGTATTTCATTTAGTTTTATTTATGTAATTAGCTAGGCATCAGGTATAAGTTCCACTTTCAGTTCTTAAATCATGATTTTGAAATAATGGTAACAAAGGAATAGAAACTCTATTTTCATTTCTTGCTTAAGATTTGCTTCCAAGTCTGTCTCAATTCTGTTTTCATCTCTTTCTTAAAAGCTCTATTTTCATTTCTTAGATTTTGAGTAGTCCTTACAAAAGTTAGATTTAAGTTTTTGGATAATTACATTGTAAATAATTAGGTGTTAAAAGACCAAAAACCCCCCAAAACAACATAAAACACAAAAACAACGAAGTAAGAAGGGTTATCTAGCACAAACAGTGCACTACACTTCATCAGTTTACGGTACTCCGACCGATAATTTATGTAGATCAATTTAGGACACTAAATTGACCAAACAGTATGTGCGGAATACTTTTCCTTATCAAATTGATCGCACTTCTTGGTGAGACCTTTGCAAGCTCTTCCTCATCCCCTCGTGGAGGTGAAATCAAGGGGCTAGTCTCTAATTCTGCACTACCTTCGCTTCTGTAAATTTTCCCACTTCGTGTAGTACTTACCTCGTGGTCCTTTGAGGAAGTGTTGTTCTGCCTTGATATAGCTGACTAAAGTATCTACAATGAACTTAGTGATGAATCCTCCAATACTTTGATCGAGCCAGTGATCAACAATGCGTGATATCTTATCCTCCGATGCTTCCAATCTGTGCACCAATTCTGGAGTCCACACAATAGGTCTATCAAGCTTTCACCTTCCTTGGCTATCTGCTAGCTTCGCGATCCACTCGTATAGCTCATTAGGGAAAGATGCGAAGAAAATTTCATGGATCTCTGTGTAAAGGTAGCAATCTAACCACTCTTCTTTTGGTAGTCACGGATTCCTGTTCTCCTGCACTGCAAACTCGTGAATCTTCCTATCCAACTAATCTTCAATTCCTTTCTTGATTGGATTCCAATATTATGACATAGGACATCTCTATGCAGATCCTGATCCCCACAATGGAACAATTTTTTGGCTTGTTGGGGACTGACATAGGTTCAAAGTTAATTAACCAAACAAATCCCTATACTATTGGCCCTTTTGGAAACAGTCTGTGGAGCGCGGACTAAGGTCTCACCCGAAGTAGTATGGGGGGGTGTTGGAACTAGGTTTCCTCACCCTTGAGATTTTTGAGGGGTTGATTTGGTCCAACTGAGAATCTCTTCACGCTCTTCCTCGGGCTTCATGCCTTGATATATTCGCCTTCGTGCAGCCCTAACCAAGGGTTGTGGGGTTTCTGCGCTGCTGGAGCAGTGACCTACACTATTTCCCTAAGTCACACCTGAGATCTTACTTATCTTCTTACACCAGTTAGCTATCTTTGCGTAAATGGATGCCTTATGTTATATTAACTTATACAACATATTCATATGATTTCATGCAACAAATAAACAGTAACTTGTAATTCATACCCAATAATACATAAAAGAGGAAAAGATACACAAAAATATGGTAAAACTTCTCTTTATTAATGCTTCTAACGTTTACAGACTCGACCTACCCTGTGCATTCAACTGCAGGGGTCCACGCACTTAGTTGCAGATTACTAGACCTCTGCGCACTTAGCTGCAGAGCCTTTTCCTACTCTACGACCCAAAGACATGACTTGCACTCCGACTGAATGCTTCATCGATTCCTTAGACTCATCTTTCTTCCTTTTATTAACTGTTTTCTACACTTAGAGCCTCGCTCTATTTATACAATTCCATGGTCCGCGGACCATGGGTAGATATTTCAAATTGACATTAAATTACAAAAACAAGGGTGGACAACCCTATGACTCTATTATGGCTTCGCGCTCTATGCCCACAATTCGTGGAGTCTTTACAATGGACTTAGTCAAAACTTGGGCTTTAAGCCCCAAAACATGGCTTGGGGGGATTCCACACCCAATAGTCTTGAAACAACCTCCTCTTCTTCCTTTTGGTTTGTGGCATGGACCCTGAGATCTCTCCCTTCTATGCATGTTTCTCCTTTATTTCAGCAGTTTCTGCTATGTGACCCTTCTCGCTTGTCTTAGGCTTTTTCATATTTCTAACCCTTAGCTCAGGAGTGTCCTCTTGAGGAAATTCAACAACTACCTCTGAAACAATACCTGTGAGTTCTTCTCCAGCACTATCAACTTGCTTCCTTTTCTTATTCTCACCCTTCGAGGCTTTACTTTGAGTTGTTGAATCAAGAGAAGGGATTTTACCTTTTAATGATTGCCTTGTTGGTGTAGGAGATTCCTCTTCCTCTATCTCTTTACCCTTGTTTGACTCATTCATGGATTTTGGTGAAGTACAGCCAGCAATGTCTTCTTTAATTCTTGACTTTTTCTCTTTCTTCTTAATACTCTCTCGTCCAAATCCTTATTATTATCCATTGGCTTGTTCCCTTCTATGGATTTGGAACTGACTTCTGGAGCAAAATTTTGTCTTAGTAACTTTTTCCAATGCTATCCGCTTCCTTATCTCATGATTAACTAAACGTTTTATCAATCCATGATGATAAATTTTGGTCTCAACATTTTTGGAAACTAATTTAACCCCTCTTGCCATATTTTTCAAACTCATTGAAATGAAATAAGGAAATTTTATTTGCGACCCACCTTCAAAATGTAACAAAAGTCTCAAATGGTAAAGAAAAATGACTGGATACCTTCCTTCATATGTTAAAAATCTCTGCAAGTTGTTGATCATGAGCTTATATTCCTCTTTGATCCAGTTCCTAGGAATACCCTTAGACAAGTCAGGGTTCACATGTTCAGGTTCCAAGAACTTTTGATAGAGCTCTTTGTTGATATTTACACCCTTGAAGTATTTCTCCCCTACAGCTAATAATCCTGTAACTTCCTCTATAGTAGCTTATGTGATCTCTAATTGCAGACCACCTAGCTAAACATATTAGCCATCATAACTTTGAGTGAATGTGTGATAAATATCCTCATGGTATCCCATAAACTTCTCCAAGAATGGAATCCAGCTAGCTTTCTCAAATTTCTCTTTGCATAACTAATATTCTTTTGTTTCTTGATAAAATTGGAACTTTGGTTCATGTCGACCTACCTCGATGCCAACTTTAAAAATGGGTCTTAGACAATTTATAGGGATAAAACATAGGAAGGGTTGACATAAAGTACCAGGGTACTAGAAATAGAAGAGTAGCAGAAGTTGGGTTGGTGTGACGGATCTAGCACTGGATTAATGAGAATGAAAGATGAATGGTATGCAAGAGGGAAATGATGCTCATCTGGATGAAGAAGCCATCGAGAAGATTATTTATAGTTTGAGAGGAGATGGTAACGGTCAAGTGGTTTCCATAATTACAAGGTGAGCGTATATAGGATGATGGCAATAAGTCGTATGCAGAGCTTATTTAGACGTTCATCTCCATTAATGATGTAAAATTTCATTCAAGTGTAGGTTAGACACGATGGAGAGAACGCGATTGATTGCACCAGTACATTGGTACAAGACGGTCAATGTCATGGTTTCGATGATCATTCATCACAATCATTTAGTTTATGGTTATGGGGTAGTGGTAAAATTATTGTTTAAACAACCCACGAAGGTAGAATCTCTATCATGAGATATTCAACATATAATACATTTTCTCAAATTAGGATTGGCATTTGCCCAATCACACTCATGATTATCCCATTCGATCATATCAAAAAACATTTTTTTGTTATTAGAAAATAGGGGAATAAAGGTGAGAGCTTTAGGATTAGGATAGGGGCTTAACAACTGATGGTAATAAAATTTTATGAGGGTAATTATATATTCATCACATGATTAATATGAATCTTAATAGCAGAAAATAAAACACTGACCTCATACTTCTATTATCAGATTAACATAGGAAATATTTTAGTACTATATGAAAATTGTTTTTCAGTACCGGGTGAGTATAGGAAACTACTTTTGAGTACCGAATGAACACAGGAGACTTCCTTCCAATACTAGATGAACACAGGGAGTTTTTCTTTAGTGTCGGATGAAATTTTAATAAGATACCCGGATGCATAGTCTTCAAATTGGAATCTTGTAGGCTTATCCTTGTAGCTTTTCATGTTCTGAGGGTCAAGATGGAGTAGGTGATAGTGATTAATGATGTTTCTTTGTGAATTTATTATGCTGGAAGGATTACACTGGAAAAACCACAAATAACAAACTGGTATAGGAACTTTGAAATTTTAGTGGAAGTGTTTGAAAATGAGGCAAAAGAATTCAATGATCAGGCTCCAAGCTCTGTAACATGAAGGTATTCAGTAGCTAGAAAACTTCCTGTTTTTGGAACCAATATAACCACTACTCCCGTTTCTACTTCCATTTTATTGAAAAATAAACCTAACTACTAATGTTCTGTGGATTTTTCTTGAGCCCAGATGAATTAATGCTCGTCAACATTTTCATTTTTTAGGAGCCTAAAAAACTTAAAGAAAACTTCATTTCACTTACTAGTAGATTTTTCTCAAGCTCAGGCTAGTTCGTGCTCCCCAGTGTTTTCAATTTTAAGGAGTCTGAAAAACTTAAAGAAAACTCCATTTCACTTACCTGTGGATTTTTCTCAAGCCCGGGCTAGTTCGTGCTCACTGTGTTTTCAATTTTAAGGAGTCTGCAAAAATTAAAGAAAACTCCATAGGTTCCTTTTCCATAGATAATTTACCAAGGCTAGTTAAAGGAATAAACTTATGTTGGGCATGGAATCCCCCCAAGCCATGTTTTGCGGCTTAAAGCCCAAGTTTTGACCAAGTCTTTTGTAAAAGCTCCATGAGTTATGGGCGCAAAGTTATAATAGAGTCACAGGGTTATCCACCGTTGGTTTTGTAATGTAATCTCGGCTTGATAGACCAATCCATGGTCTGCAGACCATGGGATTGTATAAAAAGAGTGAGGCTCTAAGTTTAGAGATAGCTAAGATAAGAGGAAAATAGAAGAAAAGGAGGATGAGTGAAAACAATTGAGTCAAAGTGTAAAGTATGTATTTGGGTCGTAAAGTAGGAGAAGGCTCTGCAGCTGAGTGCGCAGAGGCCTAGTGGTATACAGCTGAGTGCGCGGAACCGTGCAGCTGAGTGCGTAGGACAGGTCGAGTCTATAATTATCAGGAGAATTAATAAAGAGAAGTTTACCATATTACTATGTATCTTTCATTGTTTCAATGTATGATTTGGTTTAAATTGCATGTCTATTGTTTATTTGTTGCGCGAACTCTTATGAATGTGTTGTATAAATAAATATAACATAAGACATCCATTTACGTGAAGATAGTTGTCTAGGAATAGGAAGATAAGTAAGATCTTAGGTGCGACTTAAGAGAATAGCACAGTGCACTGCTCCAGTAACGCGGAAGCTCCATCGCCCCTGGTTAGGGTTGCACGAAGAAAAGCATATTAGGGCGCGAAGGCCTGGGAAATGCATGAAGAAACCTGTGCGAAGGGACTAAATGTTGGACTAGTTCAACCTCTCAGACATTTCAAGGGTGCAGAAACTTGGTTCCAGCAACCCCCCATACTTACTTTGGGTGAGAACTCAGTCTGCGCTTAGTGAACTGTTGCCGAAAGGGCCACTAGTATAGGGATTTGTTTGGCTAATTAGCTCTGAACCTGGGTCAGGCCCAAACAAGCCAACAAATGGTTCCATTTCTGAGACCAGAATCTGCATAGAGATGTCTGATGTCATATCACTGGAATCCGTCAAAGAAAGGAATTGAAGATTGGTTAGACAGAAATATTCATGAGTTCACGACACAGGAAAATAGGAATCCGCGGCTATCAAAGGAAGAGTGGTTAGACTACTACTTATATACAGAGGTCCACAAAAGTTTCTTCACATCTTTCCCTACTGAGCTATATGAGTGGATTGTGAAGCTAGAAGACAACCAAGGAAGGTGTAAACTCGACATACCTATTGTGTGGACTCCAGAATTGGTCTGCAGATTGGAAGCAATGGAGGATAAAATCACACGCGTTGTTGATCACTGGCTCGATCGAATCATAGGAGGATTCATCACCGAGTTCACGGTAGATACTTTAGTCAGCTATAGTGAGGCAAAAATGATGCTTCCTCAAAGGGCCATGAGGTAAGTACGTTAAATCTTTGAACACTTGGATTAAAATTCTACTGTGTGAAAAATGGGTTATGTGAATAAATTGATGTTTGGGGTTACGTGATGTGGGAGGATCTACAGAAATGAATATAGTACAGAACTAGAAATTAGCCCCTTGATTTCACCTTCACAAGGGGGCAAAGAAGAGCTCACAAAGGTCTCACCAAGAAGGGCGATCAATCTGATAAGGAAGAGAATTCCACGCATACCACCCCACCCACTCCACCACTAGTTTCACCCTCTTCACCTCCATCTTTGCCCATACCACCTCTGCCACCACCGCGAAGCAATATGGCAAGCATGATAAAGTTACCAGTGTTCAAGTGAGTAGGAAATGAAGATCTGGACTAGTTTTGGTTCGTGATAAAAGCTATATGGGAAGCGCATGGAGTCACGAATGACAATATAAAGAAGGAAACATTTTTCAATGCTCTTCAGGATCGTGCGTTGACCTAGTACATTAAGCATTCCAATGACAATCCAAATGTAGGGATCATGGATATCCAAGATGCGCTGAACAAAGAATTTAGCAGGGAAAATTCAAAAGTGCAGTCGATCATTGGGTTCAAGGAAATCACAATGCTACCAGGCAAGACCCCTCGGGAGTTGGATCAGAGATTGAAGTGCACAATTCACGAAGCTAACATGAAGTTGACAGATGGACAACGCCACGAATGGTTTGTAGCATCATTAACGCTGCATCTAAGGAATGCGCTATCAAAACAGAGGCTAACAACTCAAGCTGAGTCCTTGGAGGTCATGATGAGATTTCACAAGACCACAATACAAGATCCCAACCTGGAGTTCAACATATTCACATGTAGTTTAAAAACTTGTGCCTTGAGATGTAAAGTTTGAAACACGATAGGATAGCCCGCCCAGAAGTGCGCGATGAAGTATGGTGTGTAAAGTGCAAGGGCTAGGGACATGACAAGGACCACTGCCTAGTGTTCAAAAATTACCTTGTGGAAGGAGGGCCAATGCCATTGAGACCAAAGGCACAAGCAGGACCGAGAGTGGCGCATGCACTATGGTACACAATTTGTAAGATAGGAGGGAAGCATGCTACGTATAACTACCATTTATTACAAAAGTATACACAGAATGCACAGTAGTTGTTCTATAATTTCTGTAGATTAGTGGGACATGATGAGTGCGCCTGTATAAGTTATGAGCTGATGATGGATCGAACTCCTACCCATAGAGTTTAGGCTGAAACATGGCCCCTCGATCAAAACGCAGGGATGGCACGCAACAAATTGTAGGAGCACAGATGAGGCCGAGGTGGAGGGGGACCAGGAAGAGGTCACAGACAATTGATATGTTACAATTGCAAAGGGCTAGGGCATTATGCTTGTGATTGTATGAATATAACGTGACCATCATGCTTGTATTGTATGTTGTTTGATCATGAGACAGAGGATTGTCCCACATTGATAGCGAGGTTGTGTGATAAATGAGCACTCCAACCTCCCCTGAATTAGAACCTTCAAATGATGAGGTTTGAGCCACATGAGGAAGACCCTAATGTAAATATCGTGCTCCGAAGTGGAATTATAACAGGGGATGACAGAGGCAAGTAGGCTGAAGAAATTACTTGGCTTTGCAAGGCTCAAATGAAGGAACTGGAGTTTGATTTGGAGCACAGTAAGGAGACCTTCATGGAAGCCAAGAGGAGCTTCGATGATGCCTCCACTTTAGGAAGTAAGGACAAAATGGAGCTGAAAATGGACCCATCAATGCTTACTATGTTCCTGGAAACATTAATGAAGTTGTTGTGCGATAGCAAGGCTGTAAAGGGGCTATAGGAAATCATAAATAGATGCATTGGGATTGCACCAAGAGAATAGCGCGTAGTCTAGAAGCTCGGAAAGCACATGATGCGAATGGGAAGGGAGATGAGGTTAACCACATAGATTGGAGAATATGAGATGGACCAAGGGATTCTTGATCTAGGATCAACACGTGAACGTCCTGCCAAAGCAAACATGGGAGCACATGGGAAGACCTACACTGCAATGGTCTCCTATCCAACTATGAATGGAAAACCAACAAAAGATCCTACCTATGGGGAGATTACAGGGAATCACAGTAGATATTGAAGGAGCAAGCGGGTTAGCAGATTTCGAAGTGATAGAGATTGTTGATGACAACAATCCATACCCTACGCTATTAGGAATAGATTGGGCCACTAACATGAATGGAGTAATAAATCTGAAGAAGTGCAAGATGATTTTTGAGAAAAAGTCTCTACGCATAGTTGTACCTTTGGACCCTGTAGAGGGATCACGCTACGTGGAGTCGGTGTGTGACTACGATAGTGATGATGACTTGGACTGCATCTACAAGATAACCATGTGAGAGAAAGACTCAGTGACCCTGACCACGGATGGAAAAATCTCATGGGAGCGTGAAAGTTCATGCACAACGGACTTGGATGAGGAAATAGAATGATGGTAGAACCAGTTACACGAGGTAACCACAGTGAACTGTAACATGATGACGAGATCACTCCACTGCGTATTGATAGAGGTGAGAGACTTGCCTACGTATCATGGGTTAATTGAGATGGATTACTTCCTAAGCAAATTTGAAAGAGAAGTGCCAAAACAACAACGTTTCGAAGCTTTGAAATGGGTACTGCGTGCTACGCCCGCAAGGTGGTGGGGTACAAAGCAAAGAAGTTTTGAGGATTGGCGTGAATGTAGAAGGAGGATGTGCATGCAATTTGGGCAGCCTCAGATGTGATTAACGGACAAGATCGCTAAATGAAATAGTCTGCGCACCCACCTATCCAGATGGATGCAGGCATATGGTACGAAACCTGCATGGAATTACACAACCTTTGCATTGGCAGAAACAGTTAGTAAGCATGTACGGGCAAGGCAATGGCATGAACAACCCCTCCATTTGGAACCACGAAGTATGGAAAGACCTAGTGTACAGAAGGTTATTCACGCAGAAGCCTTTAAAAAAGTGTGGGAAGTGTTGAACAAGGTCCACAATGCAAAGTGGACTGACCGGGACCTACGCGTACCAACGCTTCTATGGGCTTATAGGACCACGTGCAAGAACCTGACCACACAAGAACTGCCAAGGCTGGACTATGAAGCGAACGCTATAAGCCCCATAGAGCATGAAAAGCCTATTCCATGCATGGAAGCACTAGTAGATACGACGGTTCATGAAACCTTTGAAGACGAAATCCAACAAGGAAATTTTAGGCTGCAAGAACTTGAGAAAAAAGGGTGTGATTAAGGAAGAAAAGCGCTCTCGTAGAGGTGGAAGTCAAGAAGTTGGAGGACGAGATAAAGGAAAATTTTCTCGATAAGAAGACCAGGGTGGCAAGATAAGGTGCACACAATCACACTGACAAGTTTGAGGATTATCATTGCGAATTGATCAGTCTGATGCCTTGGCTTGGACCACACATTACTAAGCGAATCAACTAGGGTGGCACGTTGCAGATGATACAGTGCGCGATGCCGCCAGTAACAATAAAAGGTGGGTATTTTTCATAAGGAGTGATGGATGACTGGATGAAACCCTATGCAGGTGGCACGACCACCTGACTAGCCGAGGGAAGTACAGTCTTAGTGCTCCAGGCAGTTGAAAGGAGGCACGAGACTATAGACTACACTACCGGGAAGCTGTGTGATGTTGGAGTTGTACGCAGAAGTAAGGAGTCACAAGGTCTGCGACCACGCAAGGGGGGTTGTGCTGCCTTGCAGGTTGGCCAGAAAGTGACCATTGAAGTTTTTATTCGCGATGGGATGCTTGACTTGAGGCCAAATGGAGTGGGTGGCAAGCATTTAAGATGCGATTTATGGGCAAGATTTGGGAAAATATGCCACCAAGGGAGCATTAATGAACCGAATTTGGGGGGAATGGTCGAATTCAAATTCAAAAGACACTATAAATTACAAAGGGCTGCCCAGCAAACAACACTTGTCCATTTGCAAATTGAGCAGTTGTATACCCCGCGTAGTCTAAGCAGAGCCCTGTTTGACTTGTGCCGAGCGTTCATTGAGCCCATGAATACATGAATGATAGATTTCTAGTTGAAAACAATGGAAGAATTTGAGGAAGTTATGGATATCACAGAGACGACCGCTGAAGAGGCCATGCAAGCCTTGACTATGGGGGATGCCCCTGAAGGCACTGGGATTGTGGCAAAAATCCTGAAATCACCGCAGACGCCAAGACCAAAGAAATACAAATAGGCTATGGTTCCAATATGTGTGTCCCCACGAAACCTGTTGTGCACCAGGCTGATGATGGAAGAGAATGGGAAAGTTGTTAACATAGAAACTCACGAGGAAGAGGAAGACTTAGAGGACCTGATCATCGAAGAAGACAAGGACGAAGGCATGGAGGAGGAAATTGAGCCTACACACCCTCTAATGAAACTTCCCGCCTATATCCCCCTGCAGAAAGGGAAGGCTAAAGTGCCCAAGGATCTTGATGAGATAAAGAACTTCTCCGGACCCCTCTCCTTCCAGACAACATCATTTTTTAGGGCACGCACCTGGGACGGGTGCCTAGTTTAAAATTTGAATATTAGGACCTCGCTGACCATGAGAAGTTCCCTCACCTAGAGACTGCGCAACTTATGAATCCTAAGCAGAACACCATAGTGGAGGTTACCAAATTAGAGCCGCAAAAGTGGTTACGCGGAGTGGAAAAGGTAGTGCTACTAAACCTGCTTTGGGTGCAACATTTCCACTGTGCCCCAATAACAATTTTCATCATTAGGTAGCTGCTCTGCCTGGTGCATGGTGGGTGTTTGTGGCCAAAGGAGCCCATCCCCTTCACGGAACATTTGATTCACAACATCACTCGACTGCCATGCAAAGGAGAGGACCTCATGGATATCTTAGAGAGGAAAGCAGTGACTTGGCTGTCACGGAGGCCATGAAGAAGAAGTATAAATTGGAAAAGAAGAAATGGGGCTGCATCATATCCAACAAATGACAAAGAAGTAAGAGTGGTAACCCAAATACTAGCAGGTAAGGTTATGTGCAAGTGCCACGCGGACGAGGTACCCACGTTAGTGGTATCACTTGCTGAGTAGTGTGTGGAGGGGGTCCAGTTTAATTGGTTCGAGTTCCTCTGCAAGGAATTCTTGGAGAATTGCCGCGAAGCTCAGGAACAAGGCAAGATGTTCCACTATGCATGGCTTCTATTGTCCATAGTGCTCGTGGTAGGGGAATTGCTAGAGGTTAGTCAATTCCCCACAATTGATAGGGATCTATTAGAGGGCACAAAGTACGCTTTGCTCTGGCCCATAAAGCATGTAAATAAGATCCATGACAGTAAGATATTCTGGGTGTTCATGGAGATGAACCTCAGAATGGGGATCAACCGCAAGCTGTGGTTATCTCCCATTGTCTAGAACAGTCTGGAAAGTTTTTTAGAGTTTAAATCAGACCTTCACAACATATACATCAGAGTGCGCAAGGACCCAACCAAGAAATGTAGCAAGCTACCCTTTGTAGCCATGGACGATGTAATCTTTAACTTACTAGAGACATGTCTGCCAGAGTGGCACGCTCCAGACATCGCGGCAATGGAAAAGACTGCGGCATAGAGGGAGGAAGAGGAGGCCAAACTATGCATGGCACAGTTGGCAGAAAAGATAAGGAAGGATGCAGCAACAGTAGAAATGCAGGAGGCATGGGATGTTGCACAAAGAGCAGCTGAACAAAGAAAGGTAGCAACAGTGTGGGAGGTAGCCAAAAAGGTACGTGAGGGCCAAAAGTCACCTTCGCATGGGTAGGAAGTAGAGGAAGAGGAGGGAGGCACGAACCCACAAACCACGTCCACACCATTGAAGCACCAACACTCGATCGAGTGGACAGGGCCGCACAAGAAGGTCAAGGCATCAAAGTTGTCGATTGACCTGATCACCCTTACCGAGGGTGATCTGCACGACATCGGCGAAAAAGTGCGTGATGTCACCTCCGAGGCCCTCCAAAATTTTATGCAGGAGAACAAAATTTTGTTTGGGGCCCTCATAGTGCAACTGCAGGAGTTATAGGTGCATACTCATCAGGCCGGTACCCTTTCGACCAGCCTCGCAGTCGGGACAACGACAACAGAGAAAATGTTGCACACTCGGGTAACAAATACCATAATGTTGCTAGAAGGGGAACTTGTGACAACAAATGAGGCCGACAAGCCTACGATCAATGCACCAAAGGGTATTGGAATCAACATGGCTGCACTCCCAGGGGAGATATTATACATTCTGGAGGATGGGATTATTGCAGAACTACGGGCTAGGAAGAGCCGTGCACTGTAGGTACTAAGCGAGTAGAAAATCGACATAGAAAAGTTAAGCTTGTAGCGTGATGAAGTGGTGTCATAAAATCGGCAGCTGGTACAGGTACTCAGCGAAGCCTATCAAAGTGTCCTTAAGCTGGCCATCCTAGCAGACACATCAGTAGAAGCACGCATCCATAGGCAAGTAGCAGGGGTGCATGAGGTGTGGGACGAGATGAAAAAGGTTTAGCTAGAGCTGAAGCTTTAGATCATAGAGCTGCGATTGAAGGCGAAGCCGTCCACCCCTTTGGAACTAAGAGAAAAATGTGCTACTGCTATTACAACGGGACTAGATGAGATTGGTAGTGCAGTGCAACACTGCACCAGAATGTTGGAAGATACCTTTGAGGTCCTCACAAATCTATAGGAGGACCCCAACATCCAACGCTTAGAGATAGAGGCATGAGAACTCTAGCAGCACTATGATAGCATGAAAGGAAATATGCATATGGTGGTCCTCCCTTAGAGGCTTGCATGGATGCAATAGGCCAAAGCGTTGAAAGAATAGGTGGACGTGGCACGACATAAGGAAGCAGTCTTGAAGGTGCACGTTCAGCCTTGGATCAGGACCCCAACATCCAACACTTAGAGATAGAGGCATGAGAACTCTAGCAACACTATGATAGCGTGAAAGGAACTGTGTAGATGGTGGTCCTCCCTTAGAGGCTTGTGTGGATGCAACAGGCCAAAGCGTTGAAAGAATAGGTGGACGCGGCACCACATAAGGAAGCAGTCTTGAAGGTGAACATTTAGCCTTGGATCGACGAGGCCTTCACCATCAAAGTAGTAATTGAAGGCAAGCTTGCACAGATGCAAGGAACACCGGCACAGATGCAAGGAAGAAGTTCTGACACCGTGGTCTCAGAACAACGCGTCTGGGAGATCCAGTAGGCAGTTGCTTAGTGCGCTATTGACCTTGCAGTAGCTTGGATAGAGTTGGAGGGACTCTGCGTGAAGATCTCCACGCTAACAGAGTCACTCGAGGGCGAGTCATGATGTTTGTGTTGAGCGCCTATTGGGCATGGAATCCCCCCAAGGCATTTTTTAGGGCTTAAAGCCCAAGTTTTTACCAAGTCTTTTGTAAAAGCTTAGCAAGTTATGGGTATGGAGCGTGAAGTTATAATAGAGTCATAGGGTTGTCTACCCTTGTTTTTGTAATGTAATGTCGGCTTGATTATATAAATAGAGCGAGGCTCTAAGTGTAGATTTAGCTAAGAGAAGAGGAAAACAGAATAAAATGAGGATGAATAAAAATGATTGAGTCAAAGTGTAAAGTGTGTCTTTGGGTCGTAGATTAGGAGAAGGCTCTATAAGTGAGTGTGCAGAGGCCTAGTAGTCTGTAGCTGAGTGCACAGACCCCTATAGCTGAGTGCGCAGGACAGGTCGAGTTTGTGATTATTGGGAAAATTAATAAAGAGAAGTTTACCATAATACTGTGTATCTTTCCCTGTTTTAATGTATGATTGGGTTTAAATTGCATGTGTATTGTTTATTTGCTACCCGAACTCTTATGAATGTGTTGTATAAATAAATATAGCATAAGACATCCATTTACGTGAAGATAATTGACTAGGCGTAGGAAGATAACTAAGATCTCAGGTGTGACTTAAGAGAATAGTGTA
Organism: Pinus tabuliformis; assembly: GCA_031772625.1. Classification (NCBI taxonomy): domain Eukaryota; kingdom Viridiplantae; phylum Streptophyta; class Pinopsida; order Pinales; family Pinaceae; genus Pinus; species Pinus tabuliformis. The sequence goes on from CM062811.1 coordinate 18,303,502, forward strand.
GTGCGCTACTCCAGTAGTGCGGAAGCTCCACCTCCCCTAGTTAGGGTTGCACAAAGATAAGTATATCAGGGCGCAAAGGCAAGGGAAGTACACGAAGCAACATGCATGAAGGGACTAACAGTTGGACCAGTTCAAGCTCTCACACATCTCAAGGGTGTGGAAACCTGGTTCCAGCACCCCCCCATACTACATCGGGTGAGACCTTAGTCTGCGCTCCATGGACTGTTGTCGAAAGGGCTAGTAGTATAGGGATTTGTTTTTCTAATTAAATCTGAACTTGGGTCAGGCCCCAACAAGCCAAAAACTTACACCTAATAAATGTCCTTCTTTATTGTCTATCTATAGGGAAGGTAGAACAGTCAGTGATACCAAAATCATTATCCAACAACATGCCTATATAAATATGTACAAAGTTAAATTAAATTATATACCAAACTTACAGTGGTGGATCAGTGAGAGGAGAACTCCCCTTTCTAACCAACTGCATTTTAGGATTTTGAAGAACATGTTTGTTGGCATTATGATATAGGTGTTGTCCTTGATGGAAACTCACTCAGATGAAAGATTATAGTGCAAGATCTCAACAACAAAGAATTACTGTTCAGACTACAAAGAATGAAGAAAGAAAGGTATACGCAGGTTCACTGAACACAAGAAGTGTATACGTAAACATGCACTTTCACAAAAGGAAAAATGCGTATATCTTGGAAAACTAAGTTTTTGGTCCGAGGTATTTGGTCCAAGGTATTTTAACCCAAGGTATTGGTCCAAGGTATTTGGTCTGAGGTATTGACCCTAGGTATTTGGTCCAAGGTATTGGTCCTAAGTGGTTTTGGTCCATGGTATTGAGAAAGTCCTAAAACTATATAAGGATGAGAAGATCATTAGGCTAGCATGTGCAAGTATTGAATATCTAATGAAGTGAGAGATCTAGTATGCAGGTTATTGGCTTATGGTTTTGTGCTTGATCTGAACCAAGGATGAACATTAGCAGTTGATGAGGGATAAGATCTAATGATGGATCGGAATCTTAAGGCTTGAAATGAATTATCATTATGTGGTTTGATCATTTATAGTCTAGATTTGAATACTGATGGATGTTTTATTTTGTAAATATTATGACCTGGGTATAACTGAAGTCTGGAATAGCTGCAGAATTATGAATTAATATTTTCAAATGTGTACACTAGTTGGCTTTGATAAAAGCTTGTATACACGCTGGTTCAACACATGAAAGTAGCGTATACCTTATGAAGTATGTTTTAGTTTGCTTCTATTTGCTGTTACAGAGTTCTGGGTTCTGTTTTGGATTCTGGTGACTATATACTGGTGATAGTATTCTGAATAATCAGATTGATTGTGATTTGCTATAGTGACAATGGGTTGTCAAAGTGATTGATTAATTTAGAAATTGATGATTGAGTTTCATTGATTAGTTGATGCAGATGTATTTGATGATTGTATTGCAGTTATGGATCCAGTCTAAAAATTTATGAAATGTGATCCTTGGAGGAAGAAATAAGGTTGTAGCCTTTTATAGGTCATCACCTACATACTAGTAAACATATGGCTAGTACAAGAGCTAGGGGGTTGTAGCTCCCTTCCAATAGAAGCCGGAGAACGAGAGAAGGTTGTAACCTTTTGCAGGTAGAATCCTTCGTATTGGTATGAGTTTGCACCAGTACAAGATTGTAAACAGATTTTCTTATTATTAAAAGAAGACAGAGACGACAATAGCAGGTGGTTTTTACCCACATTGGGTTTCCACCTTATATCTCGGTGTTCATGTGCGTTGCTTATGTGTGATGCTTTATTATTCTTTACTGCACTATCTAATAAATCTCTGATATACTGTTTAAAGTTCAATGCATGATAAATTGGCTAAATCAAAAGTTCTCTGCATATACGCTGGTTGCTTTAAGTACAGTCACGTGTACATGCTAATTCACTTAGATGAAGTAGCATATACAAATATGTTTTGGAAAAAAATTATTGATCTGATAATACTGATTCACCCCCCTGTTAATATCATTTCCAACAATTGGTATTAGATCAGGTTCTTCAGAAGAAGCTTGATCGCTTGAAGGGAGATCCATCATCATGAGTAATCAAGAAAGCGTGGGATCCATCAGACCACCAATATTTGATGGGAGAAACTATTTTTATTGGAAAATAAGAACCACAACCTATCTACAATCACATGGAACGGATTTCTGGGGAATAATGGAAGGAGGATATACATTTCCAACTGCAATTCCTACGGATACGGAAGGTAAAAGGAAATATGAAACCAATGCCAGGGCTGGCAATACTTTATTGGGAAGTTTTTCACAATCAGAGTTTGTCAAAGTTATGTAGCTCAAATCAGCCAAATAAATATGGGAGAAAATCGTTTTGAGCTACGAAGGAGACTCTTAGGTAAAACATGCTAAACTTCAAACTTTCAGAATTCAGTATGAAACTCTTAATATGCACAGTGATGAAAACGTAGCTAGTTAATTCTTACGTATAGATGAGGTTGTTAATTGTATGAAGAATCTAGGTGAAGATATAAAGGAAGTCACCTTAGTTGAGAAGGTTTTGAGATCCTTGTTTGCTAAATTTGAATCAAAAGTGTCTGCTATAGAATAAAAATAGGATCTACAGACTATCATTATGGCATAGCTTCACGGAATCTTAACTGCCTTTGAGATGAGGAAAGGAGGTCCATCAGATATGAGAGAAGCTGCATTTAAAGTTTCAACAAAAGGAAAGGAATAACACAATGAATTAGGACATATTTCAGAAGAAGAAGATGAGGTAAACTTTATCAAGAAGCTTCAATAGGGTTCCAGAAGATTTAGCAGTAAGCTACCCTTCAAATGATTTGCCTGTGGCAGAGTCGATCATTATGCTGCCAAATTTCCTCATAAAGATAAAAATGAAAAAGGGAAGGAATATGAAAAATGGAATAGAAAACAAGTTGTAAATAAAAGGAGCTACTATACTTATGAAGATAGTGATGGTTTATCAAATAGTGATGAAGATGAAAATAGTAATGACTATAGACTTCTAATGGCTTATGATGATGATAATTCTTGGGATGCTTTAGAAGAAGATGACCTTCATGAAGAAATATCTAAACTCAAAATCTATTTAGAAGAAAATAATATGATTATAGATACCTTGACATGCCAACTTGCTGAAATAGAAAAACACAACGAAAAACTAGAATGTGAAATTATGGGTCTAAGAAAGGATCTTGAGAAAATGAAATCTCTCAATCTTAGATTTGCTAAAGGACCAGAAACCTTAAATGAAATTACCAAATTGCAGTGTTCTCCTTTGATAAAGATAGGTCTTGGACATACTGAAGAAGCATCTCAATCACAGAGGTCATCAACCTCCACTAAAAGCTATATTGATGCAGCAAATACCAGTGAACAGTATGACAATCATAAAAAAAGGCATAAAGTAGATCACCAGGTAAATCAGACTCAATTTATTCCAAGGATGAATAGAAGCCTCAACCAACCTCAGGCAAATCATACTCAATTTTCTCCAAAGATGAATATCAATAGAAACTACAATCACCAGGTCAATTGATTCGATAGTCGCAGGAACTTATTTAATGGACAATGTTTTCAATGTCATAATTTTGGACACAAAGCTGCTCAATGTGTTTATTATAAAACCATCATGACTACAGAAGCATGAAATCAAAGGAATGTAACAAGGGTAAAGAAAATTTCCTATAATAACTTCTCTCTTCTTGAAAATGAAATAGAATGCTCAATCTGTAACAACTTTGGTCATGAAGAATCTAAATGCAGGAGCAAATTTCAGCAAACATCTCAAAAGGAGAAAACTCCATTAAATCCCAAGATATGGAGAAGGAAAGAATCTCAAGTAGAAAGATGTTGTATAGCCTTGTATGCAAAAGGACAAGAAAATCAGTGGTACATCGACAGTGGATGCTCAAAACACATGATAGGTGACAAAGAAAAACTTCACTCATATAATGCCTTAGAAAAGGAAAAGAATGTCTCATTTGGAAATGACACTCCTGCTGCCATAAAAGGTAAAGGATCTGTTTTCTTGAAAGAAAAGGTTAAAGATGGAAATTTTATATATGTAGACGGTTTAAAGCATAACCTGTTGAGTGTCAGTCAAATGTGTGATCAAGGAAATGAAGTGTTGTTTCAATCAAACAGATGTGTTTTTCATGAGCTTGATACAGGGGAGACCGTGATCAAAGGTAGAAGAACTCCAAACAACTTATACATACTCAAAGCAGGAAAACAACAATGCTATCTAAGAAAAAATGATGAAAACTGGCCGTGGCATAGAATATTGGGACATCTAAGCTTTTCTCAAATAAGAAAAGCATGCAGATTCAAGGCAGTTCGTGATCTTCCAGATATTAGCATCCCTGAAAATACAATATGCAAACCATGTCAATTTGGTAAGCAAACCAGAGCTCACTTTATTGTAAAAGAAGGGTCAGCTAGTAAGCCTCTTGAACTTGTCCATACTTATTTATGTGGACCATCAAGGAAAAAGTCACCTCGTGGAGAAGAATACTTTATTTTTTTCATTGATGATTTTTCCAGAATGTGTTGGATAGGTCTTCTAAAGCATAAAGATGAAGCATTTGAAAAGTTCCAAGCCTTCAAAGCTTTGGTTGAAAATGAATAAGATCGAAAAACCAAATGCCTCAGATCTGATCGAGGAGGGGAATTTACCTCAGATGAATTCTTTGACTTTTGTGAACAACATGGAATAAAAAGGCAATTCTCCACTGCAAGGACTCCTCAGCAAAATGGAGTGGTAGAAAGAATGAACAGAACTGTTCAACAAATGGCTCGAGCTATGCTAGATGAATCTGGAACTCCTGCAACCTTCTGGGGTGAAGCTGCATTCGCCACCGTAACTATTCTCAACCAAGCAAATGTTCGGGTAAACAACACTCAAACTGTTATGTACCTAGGGGGGGTAATATGGGGTACCAAGGGAGGTACCCAAGGTAATAATGTAATAATGGGATGGGCCATAGTAATAAATAAGGTGGTTAACCCATGTCATGTAAGGGACCACAAGTAGTTAATAATAATGTAATGGGCCCATGGTATTAGTTGATGGTATGAGGAAAACATGGTAATGATGCATGGTATTGTATGTATGAAGCCTATATAAGGGCTAGAGACTCCACAGGAAGAGGAAGAGAAGTATTCTTGTATGAACAGGCATATGGCTTGTGGAGTGTTCTCCTTCCTTAAGGAGTGAATGTATGGTGTTGCCCTACCTTAAGGGTTGAGATCAATAAAGAATCATTTCATATTATTTCTGGGTTTATTTGCTATTATCTTATATCTTTGGATCAGATCTACAACAAGTGGTATCAGAGCACTTTCTTGGGCAAACCGTGGAGATTTTTTTTTATATTTTTTGCAGGGATTTTTTGGGTGGTGAATTTGCAGATCAGATCTGTACGTTTTGGTGCCATATCTATAGAATATAATTGAAGATCTGTATTCCTTATGAAAAAATACCCAAATTCAAAAAAAAAAATCAGTTGAATCGGAGTCCGGATGAAGGAGATATCGCTGATTTAAAAAAATCAGTGGGGTTGCAGACAATTTTTTGTGCAGCGAATTTGCGGCGCAGATCTAAAACTCTTGGCACCAGATCTGCAAAATCTAATTGTAGATATGGAATATTTATGAAAAAAAACCTGATTTCAAAAAGAAAATCAGTCCAATCGGAGTCCGAATGAGGGAGATATCGCTGATTTAAAATCAGCTCTTTTTGCAGAAATTTTGGGTGACGCCGGGAGAGTAGCAGCGCAGATCTGAAATTCCAGTGTCTGAATTAGGATTTCTATTACATGGGAAAATGCAGAATGGTTGTTTCATTTCCAAAAACAGGTTATAATAGAGATTCTGAGCAATATTGACAGATTTGTGGCCATTTCAAATTTTCGCCAAGTTTTTGCAAAACCCTCTTCATGGCTTCTAGCAAGGATCTATATTTTACAGGAAAAGATGATGGTCCTACTATTGAAGAATTCATACAAAGAATAAAGTCCGATTATGGAATATTTTGTTGAAAAGGTAAAGCACGGTTTAATTTGACAGACGAGGCTGACAAATGGTGGAGATCACTTGGCATCAAATACTTTGGCGCCCTGCCTAATGAAGAATTTGAAAAATTACTTTTAGACAGATGGTCTCATGCTAGAAAACAAGATAAGGAGAAACATGTGGGGTTATTTCCTACTGGTATATCCTTATTGCAGGTTCATGGATTGATTCAGAGGGAGAAAATCGTTGTGTCTATAAATCCTAGTTGCAAGCAAAATCTTATCAGTGTTAATTTGGCAAAAAGATTGCAAATTCTAGCAAAACAAATTGAACATACACAGGTTGATGATAAGGATGTGAAAATCTATAAGGATCTGAAGCTTTCTATGGATAAGTATGTGTTTCATGGTTATTTTTATGCTTCAGATATGGATAACATGGATGTTGTTTTGGGATACCCTTGGATGGAATCAGTGGGTACCATAAATATTAATGTGCAGAAGAAATTCCTGAAGCTTTGGTATAAAAAGAAGAAAATTACATTACAGGATATTTCCATTAATAAGCAGGTAGAGTCCAAGCAGGCTGAAGCAGAAGATGTTCCAGAGTCTGATGATGAGCTAGTAATGATAGATAATCAAACACAAACAGAGGCTGAAGCAGAAAAGGCTACAGGTGCTGATACATCCGAGGACGGCTCAGTGGTTGAAGTCATATTGAAAAAGAAGACACCACAACAGGCACCACAGCAGGGTGAAGTAAAGAAAAAGCCATCGTGGGTTAAAACTTCAACATATCATCACCCACATCACCCCGCAAGACAACCATCAAGATGGAAACCAAGTAGTCACATGACGGATAGCGAGGAGAGAAGATCCACCCACTACACATCAACACAGAAGAGCTGCCACGGTCAACTTCCATCTCAAGTGAGCGAGGCACCAGCGAGATCGAGGGTTCACCTTTCTCTTGGATGGCTAGATGCACGTGCATGGTATCAGTGGACTACTCTTTTGAGTAGATCTTATTATTTATGTTCTTCCCATGTTTCAGGGATGAAACATGCTTAGGGGGGTGGAATGTTATGTACCTAGGGGGGGTAATATGGGGTACCAAGGGAGGTACCCAAGGTAATAATGTAATAATGGGATGGGCCATAGTAATAAATAAGGTGGTTAACCCATGTCATGTAAGGGACCACAAGTAGTTAATAATAATGTAATGGGCCCATGGTATTAGTTGATGGTATGAGGAAACCATGGTAATGATGCATGGTATTGTATGTATGAAGCCTATATAAGGGCTAGAGACTCCATAGGAAGAGGAAGAGAAGTATTCTTATATGAACAGGCATATGGCTTGTGGAGTGTTCTCCTTCCTTAAGGAGTGAATGTATGGTGTTGCCCTACCTTAAGGGTTGAGATTAATAAAGAAGCATTTATCTATATATTTCTATCTTGTTATTTCTTGGGTATATTTATATTTTGGTTAGATCTACAACACAAACTCCACATGAACTTTGGTATGGTAAGACTCCTACTGTAAAATACTTTAAAGTTTTTGGAAGCAAATGTTATATCAAAAGGACTTATGAAAAACTCGGTAAGTTTGAGCCCATAGCAAATGAAGGTATTATTGTTGGTTACTCTTCCCAAAGTAAAGGATATAAATGTTATAATAAAAGACTTGGGAAAATTGTTGAAAGTATTGATGTTGTAATTGATGAAGCATGCAAAAATCCAAAACAGATAAAAACCAGAGATTATGACAACGAAGAAGATGAAAATTATTTTCCCACATCAAACCACAATGATTCTGAAGAAGAAACCAATGAAGCACCAAAATAAGAGATAACGGCAGAAGAAAAGACTCCATCTAGGTATGTTCAGAAAAATCATCCAGAAATTCAAATTTTAGGGGAAAAAGAGGCAGGTGTACAGACAAGAAGAACTATTACAGAAACCGCGAGCTATCTAGCATTACTATCCTCCACTGAACCTCAAAATATAAATGAAGCATGCAAAGATGAATGTTGGGTCAAGGCCATGAATGGAGAACTTGAAGAAATTGAAAAGAATAATACTTGGGAATTAGTTCCTAGACCTCATGATAAAAATATTATAGGAACTAAATGGACATTAAAAAACAAGCTGAATGAAAATGGAGAAGTCATTAGAAATAAGGCCAGACTTGTTTGTAAATGGTATGCTCAACAAGAAGGTATAGATTTTGAAGAAACTTTTGAACTTGTTGCTAGACTTGAAGCCATAAGGATGTTTCATTCTCTTTCTAGCTTTCAGAAATTCAAAGTATACCAAATGGATATAAAATATGCTTTCCTTAATGGAGATTTAGAAGAAGAAGTTTATATTGAACAACCGGAAGGATTCATTCTTGGAAATGATGCAAAACATGTATGCAGAATCAAAAAGGCTCTCTATGGCCTAAAACAAGCTCCAAGGGCCTGGTATTACTGTCTTGACAAATATCTACACCAACAAGGTTTTTCAAAAGGTTCAGCATATAGCAATCTATATACAAAGATTGACACTGATAAATTGCGAATTATTGTTGTTTATGTTGATGATATCATTTTTGGTAGTAATGAAGAATCCATGAGTCAAAATTTTTCTTCAGTAATGCAGCAAGAATTTGAAATGTCCTTGCTTTGTGAACTTACCTATTTTCTTGGTCTACAAGTTCAACAAAATAAAGATGGTATTTTTCTTTCACAAACCAAATATCTCAAATAGATCTTGAAAAGGTATGGCATGGAAGATTCTAAACCTGTATGTACCTGAATGGTAATAGGATGCAATCTCAGCTCAAATGATGAATCAGCCATAGTACATCAACCAACTTACAAATCCATGATTGGTAGTTTGCTTTATCTAACAGGTAGCCAACCTGACATCATGCATGCAATAGGAATAGTTGGAATATTCCAAGCAAATCCAAAGGCATCACACCTTCAGGCAATCAAAATAATTTTCAAATATCTTCAAGGAACACAAAACTTTTGTTTATGTTATCCTAGAGATACAAATCTCACTCTTCATGCATATACATATGCAGATCGGGCAGGAAGTGTTGATGACAGAAAAAGCACTAGAGGTGGTGCATTCTACATGGGTTCCAGGTTAGTATCGTGGTTCAACAAGAAACAAAGTTCAATTGCAATATCTACAGCTGAAGCAGAATATGTGGTTGCTTAATATTCTTGCACACAACTACTTTGGATGATGCAAACCTTGCAAGACATTCAGATCACATGTACTCCACCCATTTCCATTCTATGTGATAATACAAGTGCCATTAGTATTTCAAAGAATCCAGTCATGCACTCCAAGACCAAGCACATACCCATCAAATGCCATTTTCTACGTGAACAAGTGCTTGAATAAAAGGTCAAATTGGAGTATGTTCCCTCCAAAGAATAGGTTACTGATATATTCACTACACCACTGCCCAGAGAGACATTTGAATATCTCAGAAAAAAGCTGGGAGTAGTTGCTGCATCATCCTGCTATTAAATCCAATTTTTTTCGCAGAGAAAGGTTATTATATGTAGGTTTCATGAAGTATAGTTGCATACACATGTGGGTTTCTGTGGGTCAGTAAGCATATATGTGTTTTAGACAAGAAAAACAGTGGGGCAGGTAGCATAGGTTCAGGGGGAGCATTAGCCTTCACCTACATTCATTATTGTTGGCATTATGGTTACTTAGTCCAGCCATGGCTTCAGCTATTTATACCATTTGTTGCTCAAGTCATGTAAAAGTCTAGGGTGTGATACGTCTTCTCATACATTTGAATGAGTCCTCTTGGACAAATGATGTAATTTGTATCCCCACTTTACATGGGATGGATGATGTAATATTTCTTGTTTTTGTCATGTATAAACAATTGGTATATCCCCACTTGGTTGGGTGGATGAGTCAAATTTGGTATATCCCCACTTGGTTGGGAGATGGATGTATAAGTCATCGGTGATAGGAAGGTCATCCTCACATAGTTGGGAGATGGATGTATGAGTCATCGGTGATAGGAAGGTCATCCTCACATAGTTGAGTTATAGAGTCATGATATTCTTTTAGAAAATATTTTTGCAAACTTTTCTTGTGCTAAGGGGAGCATGGATGCTTTCAATGCATCTTAGCATGTACAAAAAGGGGATCTCAATCAGAAAATTTAGCATGTACTCAGGGGGAGCATGAACAACATAATGCATGTAAAAGGAAGAAAATATATTGGTCCACCCTTTGCCCTTGATGTCAAAGGGGGAGAGTGACTTGGTGTTGTTGTTTCTATTAAGTCCAAAGGGGGATATTTTTGGCATTATGATATAGATGTTGTCCTTGATGGAAACTCACTCAGATGAAAGATCAATGCAGCATGTCAACAACAAAGAATTACAGTTCAGACTACAAAGAATGAAGAAAGAAAGGTATACACAGGTTCACCTTGACCAAGCTGCGTATACAAGCAAGTTCACTGAAAACAAATAGCATATACGTACACATGAAATTTCACAAAAGGAAAAGCACTTATATCTTGGAAAACTAAGTTTTTGGTCTGCGGTATTTGGTCCAAGGTATTTTGACCCAAGGTATTGGTCCAAGGTATTTGGTCTGAGGTATTGACCCTAGGTATTTGGTCCAAGGTATTGGTCCTAAGTGGTTTTGGTCCATGGTATTGAGAAAGGCCTAAAACTATATAAGGAGGAGAAGATCACTAGGCCAGTGTGTGCAAGTATCGAATATTTGATGAAGTGTGAGATCTAGTATGCATGTTATTGGCTTATGGTGTTGTGCTTGATCTAAACCAAGGATGGACCTTAGTGATTGATGAGGGATAAGACCTAATGATGGATCAGGATCTTAAGGCTTGAAATGAATTATCATTATGTGGTTTGATCATGTATAGTCTAGATCTGAATACTGACGCATGTGTTATTCTGTAAATATTATGATCTGGGTATAACTGAAGTTCGGAATAGTTGCAGAATTATGAATTAATATTTGCAGATGTGTACGCTAGTTGGCTTTGATAAAAGCATGTATACACGTTGGTTCGACACATGAAAGTAGCGTATACCTTATGAAGTATGTTTCATTTTGTTGTTGCGGAGTTCTGGGTTCTCATTTGGATTTTGGTGACTGTATACTGGTGACAATATTACGAATAATCAGATTTATTGTGATTTGCTACAGTGACGATGGATTGTTAAAGTGATTGATTGACTTAGTTGTGGTTGATTCAGAAAGTGATGATTGATTTTGAGTGATTGGTTGATGCAGATGTATTTGATGATTGTATTGCAGTTATGGATCCAGTCTGAAAATTTATGAAATGTGATCCTTGGAGGAAGAAATAAGGTCATAGCATTCTGTAGGTCACCGCCTACGTATTAGTAAACATATCAGCTAGTACAAGAGCTAGGGGGTTGTAGCTCCCTTCCACTAGAAGCTAGAGAATGAGAGAAGGTTGTAACCTTCTGCAGGTAGAAACCTGTGTACTGGTATGAGTCTGCACCAGTACAAGATTGTAAATAGATTTTCTTATTATTAAAAGAAGATAGAGATGACAGTAGCAGGTGGTTTTTACCCATATTGGGTTTCCACCTTATATCTTGGTGTTCATGTGTGTTGCTTATGTGTGATGATTTATTCTTATTTTACTGCATTGTCTAATAAATCTCTGATATACTGGTTAAAGTTCAATGCATGATAAATTGGCTAAATCAAAAGTTCTCTACATATACGTTGGTTTCTTTAGGTACAGTCACATGTACACACTAGTTCACTTAGCTGAAGTAGCATATACAAATCTGTTTGGGAGATAAAATGATTGATCTGATAATACTGATTCACCCCCCTCTCAGTATTATTTCCAGCAATGTTTGGTGAAATCCTCTTTGGACAGCGGCTTATCATAAAATTTCAATCGATGTCCATTCACGACAAAGGAGGCTTGATCTGCATCAATATTTTTTATCTTGACCAAGACATTTTCATAAAATATATCTACCTCATAAGGTCCAAGCCACCATGTTGTCATTTTTCCTTTGAAATCCTTAAATCTGCTATCATACAACAGCTCCCAGTCACCTAGTTGAAAACATTTATTTTTAATAAAATTATCATTCCATTTGTTTCTTTTCTCCTAAACAAGAATCATCCTTTGAATAGAATCATGTCTAATCTCATCGAATGCATTCAATTCCATTAGCCTTTGTTTTTGTGCCTCATCTAAATCCATTCCTAGCTGCATGGCAGTTCTAAATGTTTTAACTTGGAATTCTATAGGAAGAAAAACCTATTTTCCATAAACCAACTCATATGGAGAATGTCCTGTTGTGTTTCTCCAGGTTGTCCTATATGCCCACAAAGCTTCTGGTAACCTATTAGCCTAGTCTTTACGAAGCACCTTTATTTGCCTAGGGGCGGTAAGTTGTAAATTTCCAGTTTCTGATTTTATACTGCTCTGTAATAGCTTTGACCAATTTGGAAGTGAATTGAGCACCTTGATCAATTAATATTTCCATTGGTACACAAAAATGGGTAAATATCTCTTCAAGTAAAAAATCAGCAACACATTAATCATTATCATAATATAGTGTTTTTGCCTCTACCCATTTGGTTACATAATCCATACATACCTAAATATATTTCTTATTTTTGTACATAGGAGAAATCGGTCCTACAAAATATAATGCCCATTTATCAAAAGGTTTTGATCACTACCTATGCTTGAAGATGCATTTCATCTACTAGGACAGGTTTCCCCATCCTTTGACAATCATTACAGCTGACCACATATTTCTTTGTGTCCTTGAAAATGGTGGGCCAATAATACCCAAATTGTAACACTTTATATGCAATTTTTGTTGGTGACATTTCCACCACATGGATCATTATGGAAATCTTTTATAATGTCTTGTATATCATCTTCTCGTAAACATCTTCTGATCACCAGATTTGATCCAGTATGATATAAACAATCCTCATGCCACATATAATTAGCCCTAAGTTGTATGATTCTCTGTTTTTCCCTTGAGGACAAATTTTGTGGAAACTTTCCTATAACCAAGTAATTAGCTACTTTTTCATACCACGGAGTATAAGTAGAAATATCAAATAAATTCTCATCCAGAAAATCATTAGTAACCGATGCATTGTCACCTGTGTCGACAAGTCTAGATATAATGTCAGCAACAAGATTATCTTTTCCTGTTCTATCAATGATAGATTAAATTGTTGCAGTAGTAATAACCATATAGTATCACAAGCATTGGTAATACATTTATTCATTAGAAATTTAATAGCTGAATGGTATATATGTACAAAAACTTCATACCTAGTTATATAATGTCTAAATTTATTAATGGCATGAAATACTGATAAGAATTAGTTTTTTGCAACCGTGTAATTTAGTTCTGTAGGAGAGATATTTTTCCTAACAAAATAGATGGAATAGAGAATTTGATTCTCTCTTTGGCCTAAAACATCCCTCAAAGTTGTGTATGAGGCATCAGTACAAATGTGAAAAGGGAGGGCCCAATTTGTTCCTCTTAGAATTGGAGCATTTGATACTTTTTGTTTAAGAGTTTCAAGGGAAATTTGACTCTAAGAATCCCATTGGAATTCTGTATCTTTGGTTAAACGTTTGAACATAGGGGTGGAAATTGTTGTAAATTTTTGAATAAATCTTATATAATATTTGGCATACCCTAGAAAGCTTCTAACTTCTTTTTGAGAGATGGGAGTTTTGATATGAGTGATTATTTCAATCTTAGTAGGATCTACTCTTATCCTAGTCCTAGAAATATGGTGGCCTAACACAACACCCTCTGCAAGCATCATTCTAGATTTTTCATTGCTAAGGGCAAGGTTGGCCTCTTGAAATCTGATTAAAACCTTCTCTAGGTTGTCTAAAGCTTGTTGTAAATCTTCCCCATATATTGTGAAGTCATCCATATATACTTCGACATAGTCTTGGGTTAGAATGGAAAAAATAGCAAGGAAAACCCTTTGAAAGGTGGCAGGAGCATTTCATAGCCCAGAAGGAAGTACCTTGTAGGCATACGTACCCCATGGAAAAGTAAATGTAGTATTTTCTTGGTCTTCAGGTGCAATTTGGATCTTATTATAACTGCTAAATCCATCCAAGAAGGAGGATTACTTCTTCCCAGATAAGTTATTCAATACTTGATCGATGAAAGGCAAGGGAAAACAGTCTCTAAATGTAGCTTATTTAGTTCCCTAAAATCCACACAAATACTCCATTTTTCATTTTCCTTACGACTAGTGGTGATACCCACTTACTATCAGAAATAAGGTAAATGAAGTTACCATTTAAGAGATTTTGAAGTTCTTCTTTTACTATATCCTTTAGGGTTGGGTTCATCCTTCTTTGAGTCTGCCTCACTGGTCTAATTTCATCATTTGTGTAGATGTGATGCATGTGGGTGTCAGGGTGGATTCCCTTCATATTAAAATAATGCCATACAAAAGCACCACATTGTCTTTTAATCATTTGAATCATTTGTTCTTGTTGCTCTACTTCTATAACAAAATTAACAGATAGACACTTCCCAGAGTTAATTTCAACAACATGGACATAGTATTATTTACCTTCACCTATTTTTGTTATGGAAAACAATGTGGGGGTAGAGGGATGACATGCTTCATGAAATTCATAACTAAAAATGTTCTCATATTCTTGAAAGGATTGTGGATAATCAATAAATCTTGTTGTGGTTAAGAACAAGTTCAAAACTTGATCTTTGGTTTGTTATTGGAGACATTTAGATTGTTAAATTGTTAACAAAGGTTCAGTACATTATTCCTCTCCATGTGGGTTATCTATCCATAAGGGGATTTCTGTAGCAGGCTGGGCAATAAAAACTAAGCTAATATTTTTGCTTTTACATCCGTCGTAAATTATCATCTCTCTAGTCTTGCATCCAATAAAGACATCAATAGTGGGTATTCAAAGTCGACCCAGTACTATTGGATGTCTAGGTTTGAAAGATTTTGGATGGATCACAAATAAGTCTACAAGATATTCCCAGGAAGCTAGTATGAATGTTATGTCATCCAAGCTTCCTACAGGTTTAGGGATGGATTTGTTTGCTAACTCCAATAGTGTTTGAGTTGGACTCAAGACTTATAACTACAACTTGACATAATATCCATAGTCATGACATTTATTGCTTCACCTAGGTCAACAAGAGTTTTTGGTAAAGATATGCCATTAATATGTATGGTTAGTACTAGATTCCTAGGATCAGTGTATTTAGAAGGCATCTCTGACATGGTTTCTGACAATTGGCCAACTACTTTTATAATACATGGGTCCTTCGTTTTTCTTCCTGGAATTGTAATGCAAAGATACCTTACAATCTTGGCATAGATAGGAATATCTTTGATGGATTCAAGCAAGGGTATCTTTACATAAATATTTTTCAATTCAACCTCTAAATCATATCCTAGCAGGACCTCAGGCTTTTTGAAAAGCAATCTCTTTAGATAGGGTGGTTGATTAACCCCTAAGATGGTTTAGGTTGTATGGTAGAATTGATGGGTTCTGGCGGGTGGTTTCCTCTTCATGAGGATGAGCATTTTCCTCTTGACTACGTACGTCCTTGTCTTCAAGAGGTGATTATGTTGATTGTTCTTATTGAATGATCACTGCAGGTCCTGTTTTATTTAAAACCTTCCTAGATCTTAGTCAAATTTGACTTATTGGAATTGAAGTGATAATGTATGTAGGGAAGGTTTGTAGCTCCACATTCTGTACAGGATGAGATGACCTATTATTAGGCTTTGGAATGGGATGTGCATGTAATTGAGTAGTTCGAGGATTATTAGGGTTTGGTAACATTTGTTGTTGATTCAGATTCATGGGAAGAGCAAGTTGTTGTGGACTTGTATTCATGGGTAGTCATTGTTGACTTGGATTCATGGGCAGAGTAGGTTTTTGTGAACTTGAGTTCATAGGCAATTGTTGTTGAGGAAATGAAGATAATAGAGGTGGGTTAAACCCTGGAAATAACTTAGAAATATTTGGAGGATATTGATTGGTATGGTTTGGAGGAATATTCCCATAGGGGTTTCCCCCTCCAATCTTGTTTCCAATAATGTCCTTGTGATGGCTGAGGCCCCTATTAGGAGTAAGGAATTTGAGGGGCCCACTGTGGTTGTGCAAACTGCGTGGTAGGGTCCTGGAACATGGAGGGGTTTTGTTTCCTCCATGGTGTCCTAGGGGGATAAGATGGATTTTGTGGTTCTGTTCCCCCTTTGTAAATGGCTTGCAACTGAGGTAATTATGGGAATTCATTAGTTGTGTGTTTACTCATGCAAATTCCACACACCTTTATGGCATTAAAAGGGCCTTTTTTTCAGGATGCTTCTTCCTACAGTAAGGGAAAAAGATATCTAAAGAAATTTTTTCCTCTTCCTGTTTCCTCTTACTATTGAGGGTACCTAACTAGTTACTAATTGTGCTGAGGATATTAGTTTTAGTATTTTCCAATATATTTCCCAACATTATTGTGGTTACACCACTTGTGGTGGGTTTTCCAACTCAACTTGTAAGTTCTCTTGGGCTTTTCCTAGCTTTAGCTTGACTATGGAAGTAATTCTTGCAGTATTCAACAATTTCAACAAATTATTTTTGCTAAACATTGCCAAATATCATGAGATTAAGTACTTCCATGCAGTCATCCCGTACTCCTTTTAGAAAATTGGTTCTAACTATCGCTAGCTCAAGAGGAACTTTCTTGGTTTTTTGGTAGTTGTAAAGGAACCTTTCTAGGTAGTATTCTAGGCTTTCTTCTTTAGTCTGTTGCATTTTAAATATTTCATTCTTGGCATCCCTAGGTCTACAGTAATCCTAGGATCTATATAGAAAGGGTGCTTTGATATCATCCCAAGATGTAATAGTGTGTTCCCCTAGACTCATGAACCATCTTAATGCTAAGGTTTTCAAGGTGGCTAGAAAAAGTTTTAACTTTTGAGCATTATCTACATAATTATAATTTCTACACATTATATCGATTTCAAATAAAAATTAATCAGGATCTTCGGATGACATACCGTTGAATTGAGGTAATGATGATAAAGGAATGTTCTTCATGGTGACATTCCTAGTAATGTCAAGAATTGGAAATCCAAATGTTTCTGGCTCATTGTTGGCTTGATTGTTTTCTAAATTGTCTACTCTTCCTCCTCCTTTCATTATTTCTTCCCAAAACTTGGAATTTGTGGAAGTAGGAGATGTCTCTCTTTTAGGAGATAATGGTTCAGACACTAGTTTATCTACAATGTTCCAAGATACTCTCTCCAATGTAGTTTGAACTTCCTCTGCCATTGTCTTTGCTTTTGATCCAAGCTCCTTTACTGATGTCCCCTCTGCTACTACCACCAGAGTTTTCTTCTCTAGAGTTTTCCTTGCATTGCAATTAGTAGAATTAGTTGGATTAACAATTTGGCACCATATAGGTTTTCTGAGGATTTTTATGAAACAAACCTACCTTTCCTATCTCTAATTCTTCTCATGAAATGAAAGCATCAAACTTTAACTACTTACCAATAGAGAGGACAAATTAACTTTGGAGCAACCCCACTATAGTGGTTTCATGGCTCTTCACTCACATCTTACCATCTTCTGTCTGCCCTTAGGTTTTCCTCAATACCACTCAAAATCCATTTAAAAAAAAAAATCGTTACCTCTTACCATTTACAACCCCCAAGAAATGACTCCAAAAATGTTGGGGCTATTATATGAATGATATATCGCCACAAATTAAATTATCAACCAAGGATTCATAATTAGTAGAGTTGATACAATATATGTCGATAACGGATAAGTTCCTACATCTTATGAGTATATCCTAGATAAGAAGCATTCAAAACCAATACTCCATTTGACAAATTTCGATCTAACTTCCTCACACAATTAGAAAACAAAACTCAAAAAAAAAATCTTAATAAGCATGTAATCTAAAGGTTCTTGCTCAGATAACAAGTTTGTGCATTTATAGGCTCATGAAATGAAAAGATAGACTTAACGTTATTTTCCAGTAGCAACTAATTTCAATTAACTTACTGCAATCAAGCATCAAAGCAAAGCATTCCTAATCTAACTAGTTCTAAAGGAAGCCACACATTCTTGTACAAGAAATGTTAGGTATGACAAGGGTCTTCACTTAACGGCACATGTAGGTGAATGGTGAGATCTCTATTCTTAACTCTCCCTGTTCTTTCCAATTAGAATTCAACACTTAAACCTACAACCTGAGAAATAATTTTGCATTCATAAAACCAATGTATTATCACTTAGAAATTAACATCTCCATGTTTATATCTCACACTCTCCAATATATTACTCAAAACTCGAATCATATCAAATACTCTGAAATTAAATTATCACACCAAGTCACTCTTCACGCATAAACCAAACTAAATTCACAATAATTGTAACAAAAAATTTTCATTATTGCTTTAGTGGGCCCTTGCCGAGCTACCAAGGAAAGCTGGAAGAATTTATAGAACTAATAAATCTACTAACACATTGAATTCATCAATTGCTGCTTATATCATTGATTTGAAAAGAAAGGATTACAAAATCAAGTCTCAAGCATAACAATAATGTTAAAACTCTGTCTTCAACTCTAATTGTGTTACTAACTCTCCATCTCCAATTCTAACTGCAATTGTCTTACTAACTATCTCTGACACCTATCATCTATGAGCCTTCTCTTATAGAGGAATGGTCGTTACATAAAATGTTAAAAGATAAGATCAAATCGATATAAGAATATACAGTTTGTTTGCTTTTACATGCTTGGCTTCTTCCTCATCACACATGCAGTGCGTGAGTGATGAAGCATATCATCTCGATTTTCCATAAAAGGTAATGCGCTAACCATTAGTTCCATCGGTCTCATCAAAGGCATCTCACTCAACCTGTCAAAGCTGAAGAGTCGGGCCTGGTACATGTTGAATATAGGTAGTGCATGATGGTCACAGGTACCAGATGAACATAGTCGATATCGGATGGGTGATATTAGTTCTGGAAGAATGCAGGTACTAGACAAATACATGTAAATGGGTACTACATGAGCATGGGTACTAGATGATTATAGGTGCACAGGTACCGGATGAACATAGGTGCATGAGTACCGAATAAGCAGGAACACGGGTACTAGATGAGCAATTTTGGTACTGAAAGAGTAGGAACAAGGTCTAAAAATCTACGTGAGACAATCCAATCAATTAGAGAGTACAAAGAATCAACTATTTCATTCCTACTAGCAAGAAATCATAAAAAACATGCTTTAAAATATAAATTACCTCATATATACACAAGGAGGCTAAAATTCATGTTCTTGAAGAAGGTAGGAAAGTGGTGAGTAGGTTTTGAGGTAAAGCTAGTTAAAAATAGAGGACAATATGGGGTATGAAAGGCATTAAAAACGAGACTCAAAGCTCTGCATCCTCATCCTCCTTACCTTTTTCACTAGTGATACTGCAAATAATACACACTCTTTTCTGTGACTACACTTTTCTTGCATAGTTGTCACCATCTAACTGATGTTTCCTTACCCTGTAAGATTCTCTGCTCCCCCTCGTCATCTAAGAACTCAATGGATTTGTCATAACAGTCCACTATGGTCTTATGAAGATATAACCAGTTCATACCTAAAATCATACTATATGATCCTAATGGTGATATGCTCAAATGTGTTGAAGTAGGCATTCCATTCAAATCAAATGCATAAGCTCTTACCTAATGATGAACTCTCTTCTTGGTCCGTGTAGCCAGATGCACTAACCAAGATTCTGCATGCACTTCTTTATTCAAACCAAACTTATCCACCAAATCAGGGTTAACATAACTATAATTAGACCTAGGGTTAATAAAAATGGAAACAACTTGATCACAAAGCTTACGGTCCATCTCAATGATCAATTCCTGATGATCTTCTTGCCTATTATCCAACAATGTATACATACGAGGAATCCTCTACCCAACATCCCCAACAGTGTGTGCCTCTTGTGCACTATATATCTAAGGCATGCCACCCTAATTTTGTGGACAATCTCTCTTAAGATTCTCCTTGCCCACATGTCCAGCACTCCAACCATCCTGTACCGTCACCTCTATTCTCTTGTTGTGTCCCATGTCCCTGTCTAGTTGCATGGAACATCTTATCCATTGCAACATTCTCTTTTTCTTCTACATTCTCAGGCCTTGTTCTTTTCAGCTGCCATTTACCTTTACTTTTATCTTTCCATTTCGATCCTTGCTAACATTATGTCTTACACTTTGATTATTCATAAGAATGCTTTAGTTTCCCAATAACTTCCTCAAGTGACCAAGGCTCATCATACTCAATCCAATCTCTAAATGCTAATGTAAATCCACTACAAAATATCTGAATTTTACCCTTTTCATCTTTAAGATACAATACATACCTCAAGACCTCCAAGAACTTGGTCGTATACTCCTCATCTGTTACCAATCCCATTTTGAGCTCATATAATTCCATGGATTTGTTGTCATAGTACCTTTCCAAAAAGTACTTCTTTTTGAAGAGTCTCTGGAATTCATGCTAGCTCAACTCTTCTATCCTTATGTCTCTGACCCATTTTACTTCTTCGCACCAGATATTTGTCTTCCCTTTGAGGTTGAAGACAGCTATTCTAGCTTTCATGTTGGGTGCGGGATCCCCCAAGGGATGTTTTGGGGCTTAGAGCCTAGATTTTGGTCAAAAATTGTAAATTCAATGTAATGAGTCTGCATTTTATGGGCATGGAGCACGTACCTTGTAAAATAGTCATAGGGTTGTTCGCCCTCAATTTTTTTATTGTAATCTTGGCTATAGAGATCTACCCATGGTCCATGGACCATGGGAGGGTATAAATAGAGTGAGGTTCTAAGTGGTTAAGACAATCATGAAGAACGGATCTAAGGATGAAGAGTTATGATATCTGAAGTGTAAAGTCTAGTTTTGGGTCATAGAGTAGGAGAATGCTCTACATCTGAGTGCGCAGGGCAAGTCGACTCTGTAATAGTTGGAGCATTAATAAATAGAAGTTTTATATCCATTCTGCATATTTATTTCTTGTTTTATGCATCTATTACATTGAATATACATTGCACTTTTAATGCTTATATGGTGCGTGAATATGTATGAATGTGTTGATTAAGTGAATGCAATATAGAATATTTGTTTACGCGAAGTTAACTATGATATTTAAGAAGATAAGTAAGATACGTGGTATAGTTTTGAGAAGTAGCGTAGGTGTCTACCATAGCTACACGAAAGCATCTCAGCCCCTCGTTAGGGCTGCGCGAAAGGAGATTATAACAGATTGCGAAGGTACTGAAGGTTAGGAAAGTGTGCAAAGTAACCTCCGCGAAGATAGGCACAACTGGACTAAATCAACACCTCAAACATCTCAAGGGTGTGGAAACTTGGTTCCGGCATCCCCCCATACTACTTCAAGTGAGACTTCAGTTCACACTCCGTAGGCTGATGCTGAAAGGGCCAGTAGTAGGGATTTGTTTGGCTAAATAACTCTGGACCTGGGTTAGACCCCCTCAGGCCAACAAATGGTTCCATTGCCGGGACTGGAATCTGCATATAGATGTCTGATGTCGTATCATTGGAATCCAACTAAGAAGGAAATTGAAGGCTGGTTGGACAAAATAATTCATGAGTTCACAACACAGGAGAATAGGAACTTGCCACTGTCAAAAGAAGAGTGGTTGGACTACTACCTGTACACGGATATCCACAAAATCTTCTTCAAATCCTTCACTACTAAGCTATATGAGTGGATCACGAAGCTAGCAGATAGCCAAGGAAGGTGGAAACTTGACGATCCTATTGTGTGGACCCCAAAGTTAGTGCGAAGGTTGGAAGCATCGAAGGATAAGATCGCGAGTGGCATTGATCATTGGCTCGATCATATTATAGGTGGATTCATTACTGAGTTCGCAGTTGACACCTTAGTTAGCTACAGTGAGGCAAAGTGACACTTTCTTAAGGGACCGTGAGGCAAGTACATAAAGTCTTTGAATGCTTGGATTAAAATTATATTATGCGAAAATAGGGTTATGTAGTTACCTTGATGTTTGAGGCTACGTGAAGTGGAAAATATTACAGGAATGAAGGGAATAAGGGACCAGAAACTAGCCCCTTGATTTCATCTCTGCTAGGGGATGAGGAAGACCTCGCAAAGGTCTCACTACACAGTGCAATCCATCTGATCAGGCAAATAATTCCATGATTACCACCTCCACCCACACCATTGCCAACCTAACCGCCATCACCTCCATCTTCACCCATACCACCTCCACGACCACCACGATTCAATATTGCAAGCATAGTGAAGTTGCCTGTGTTCAATGGGTTGGGGAATGAGGATGCAGACCAATTCTAGTTCATGGTAAGGGTTGCATGGGAAGAACAAGGAGTTACAGATGACAAGATAAAGAAAGCAACACTAGTTAGTTCCCTGTAGGACCATGCGCTGACCTTGTATATTAAGCACTCCAATGATAATCCAAATGTGGGAATAGCAGATATCCAAGTAGCATTAAATAGAGAATTTAGCAGGCTGAATTTTGAAGTACAATTGATCATTGGATTCAAAGAGATCACTATGCTACCAGGTGAGACTCCTTGGGATCTAGATCAGAGGCTAAAATGTATGATTCATGAAGCTACTATGAATCTAGTGGATGGATAACATCGGGAGTGGTTTGTAGCTTCACTAATGCCACATTTAAGAAGTGCGTTATCTCAGCAGAAGATAATGACTCAAGTCGAGGCCTTAGAGATTCCTATGAGGCTACATGAGACCCCGATGTAGGATCCCAACTTAGGAGTTCAGTAGATCCACATGAAGCTAAATAATTTATGCCCTGATATGCAGGGTCTGGAACAGGACAGGACAACTCGACCAGAAGTGCGCGAAGAGGTATGGTGCATAAAACGTAAGGGTCAGGGTCATGACAAGGAACGCTACATGGTTTTCATAAATTACCCTGCAGGAGGAGGACCGATTGTCTTAAGACTGGAAGTACAAGCAGGACCTAGCATGGCACTTGCTTTGTGGTGCACGATCTGTCAAATAGCAGGAAAATATGCCATGGACAATTATCACTTGTTACATAAGTATACGCAAAATTCACAACAGTTGTTCTAAAACTTTTGTAGGTTAATGGGACACGATGGGCGCACTTGTAGAAGTTATGAGTTAATGATGGATAGAACTCCCACCTATAGAGTTCAGGCTAAAACGAAGCCCCTTAACCAAAATGTAGGAATCGCACGAACAGGATTTTAGGAGCACGGACGAGGCCGAGGCATAGGAGGACCTGGAAGAGGTCGTGGATAGTTGATATGCTACAATTACGAAGGGCTAGGACATTATGCCCATGATTGCACAAATCCAATGCACCCATCGTGTTTGTATTGCAAATTATTTGATCATGAGACAAAAGATTGTCCTACACTGATATCTAGGATACGTAACAAAGGAGCACTACTGCCTCCCCCGACTCAGAACCTATAGATGATGAGGTCTGAGCCATGTGAGGAAGACATAAATGTGAACAATCTGCTCTGAAGTGGAATTGCGAAAGGAGATGACAAAGGAAAACAACCAAAAGATATTACTTGAGTTCGCAAAAACCCCGGAAAAGGAAGCAGAGTTTGATTTCGATCGCACTCGTGAAACCTTGATGGAAGCCAAGAAGAGCTTTGCTGATGCCTCCACTTCTGGAAGCAAAGATAAATGGTAGCTAGAGATGGACCCATCTATGCTCACAATTTTCATTGAAACATGTATGAAGCTATTGGGTGAAAGTAAGGTGGTAAAAGGGTTACAGGATCTCATTAATAGATGTGATGGGACCGCGCCAGGAGAACTGCGCATAGTCCGGAATATCGGAAAACATAAGACAAGAACGGGAAGAGAAATGAGATTGACTGTGTAGATTGGAGAATATGAGATGGATCAAGCCATCCTGGATTTAGGATCAGATGCGAATGTTCTTCCGAAACAAACATGGGAACGAATGGGGTGACCTGCGCTACACTGTTCTCCAATTCAGCTGCAAATAGTGAAGCAACAAAAATAATACCCATGGGGCGATTGCAGGGAATTACCATGGATATTAAGGAAGAGAGCACGCTAGAAAAATTTGAAGTGATAGGAGATTGTTGATGACAACAGTCCCTACCCCATGCTCTTAGGAATTGATTGGGCCACGGACATGAACGGGGTGATTAATCTAAAAAAGCAAAAAATTATTTGTGAAAAGAAGTCCCTACGCATAATTATACTCCTGGACCTTGCTGAAGGATCGCGATATATGGAGCCGATGTGCAACTATGAAAGTGATGATGATTTGGATTGCATCTATAAGATAACAACGTGAAACCAAGACTGGGTGAATTCCACTGCGGATGGGTGGATTTCATGGGAGCACGAAAGCTCTTGTACTTTGAATTCAGATGAGGAGATGGAGCAATGGCAGAACTGGTTACACGAGGTAACTATGCTTAATTGTAATATGATGACAAGGTCATTGTGTTGCATATCAAAAAAAGTAAGAGATCTACCTACTTATGATGGTTTAAGTGAGGTAGATACCTTCTTGAATAAATTTGAAAGGGAGGTTCTAGAAAAGCAACGCTTTCAGGTGTTGGATTGGGTACTGCACGCTACACCAACGAGATGGTGGGGTACGCATAAAGGGAGCTTTGACACCTGGCGCAAATGTAGGGGAATGATGCACACATGATTTGGAAGCCTAGGGGGCAACTGATAGACAAGCATAATGGGTAGGATGATCCGTGCATGCATCTGGCTAGGTGGGCACAGGCATATGGAAAACAACCTACGCGGATGCACATGAACTCCACACTGAAAGGTATGATCAATAAACATGTGTTGGGGGCACACATGTGCAAGTGGCTCTTAATCTTGGGGAGACATTATGTAGGAAGAACAATCACCCAGAAGGTTCTCTACGTGGAAGCATTCAACAAGGTATGCAACACGCTGAACAAAGTATGTAATGCGTAGTGAAGTGATTGGGACCTGCGCATACCTCGTCTATTATGGCTTATAGGACAACATGCAAGAAACTAACAGGACAGATGCCTTTTAGGCTTGTTTATAGAGTAGAATCCATAATTCCTATGGAATACATCGTGCCTAGTTTGTGCATAGAATTTCTCAAAGGTATGACAGATCAGGGAGCCCTGGAGGAGAGGCTCGCGCAGTTGGAGGAGCTTGAAGAAGAACGATTTTTGGTTGGATTTCACCAGCAGGTCCAAAAGCAGCGCAAGAAGGCTTGGCACGATTTACATATTAAGTTGTGCAACTTCAAGGTGAATGATTTGGTGTTGTTGTATGATAGTAAGTTCAATAAATTCCCAGGGAAACTCAAAATGCATTGGCTGGGACCATATGTTTTTAAAGAGATCACAAATGGTGGCACAGTGCAGTTGGTAAAGTTAAATGGAGAACTCTTCCCAGGAAAAGTGTAGAAATTTTGAATAATTTAACACATATTCAATGGAGATTATCCTGATCATGTACTAATGCGGAAAACATACACAATACATAAGCTCCTCTACGTTGATCAAGAATATAGCAGCATCAATAACAATAAAACATCAAGAGCATTCACACATTAACACAGTATGTATCACGGGGAAAGCATCTCGCTAAAAACCCCACACTATCTGTATATTAATGATTGAGTCATGTAACATTACACAGCATAATACTTCTCACAAGTATCTCCACCTCTGTTACACACAATACAGCTCAGATCTGATCTCCAAATCTCTTCCACTGCTTGCCTGCCTCCACTGCTCAATACCTGCTCTGAAAACTGATGAGAATTGCTTCCCAAACTCGTTTTTCACCTGCAAAATAGTCACTCACTCTTTGTGGACGTGAGAAAAGGCTAAAATGCGGGCCAAATACGTGAGCAAACTCATTGGCATACTCAATCCTTTGATTGTGCAAGATCTGGTGCACAACTATAGTCACAACTGATAGCAATCTGATTCTCTACCACCTGTCCCTGTTGAACTGAACATGCACTGACATGCAACTGAGTTAACTGATGTATTCTTTAGTTGTATTATGAGTTAATAATTAGTTTAACAACTCATCATTAGTCTATCTGCAGTTAGACTAACTACAACCAGTTTAACTAAGTTAAACTGAACACAACTCCATCAACTGTACCTCCAGTCCACTAAACTCAACTCACTTGAGTTCTAACTGAAGTCATGCATGCAACAACTCAACTGACTCATAAGAAAAATGAATTTCCTTCTGACAGCTGCATGTGCCACTTCCGTAGCTCAAACTGAAGTGCTCCAAGAGAATCAGATTAAGTTTATAGTCCAAATATTATTGTGAGATAATAATATTTGACTTTTCTATTTTTTGACAGCCAGTCTAAAAATAGACTTGATCACTCACACTGTGATCACTCACACTTTCATCAAAAATAGAAGTCCATCTATTTTTCCCAACTTGATCAATCATCCATAAACATAGACATGATCCATATGTCTAAAAATAGACATAGTCTAAAAATAGACTTGCGCCAAAAATAGCCTGCGGGCCCACTTAGTGAAGGCGACTCTTTTCACTAAGCTCCATCATCTTGTTACAATCTCAGCACTCCCTCTCGACAAGATATGGATTATCAGCAACCCCTATCCTGCCTCGGTGGTACTCGAATTTGCTCCTGGTGAGAGCCTTCGTCAGAATATCAGCATCCTGATCCTCCGTTGGAATGTACGAAAGTAACATGATCCTCCGCTGCACACAATCTCCGATATGATGGTACCTGATGTCAATATGTTTAGATCTATCATGAAATACAGGATTAGCCGAGAGTTTAATGCAACTCTGGTTATCACAGTAAATCACAGTAGGATCCAAATGAGAACCGAACAAACCAACCAGGATCTTCCTCATCCATATAGCCTCGCATGCAGCCAAACTTGCTGCCATATACTCGGCCTCCGCTGAACTGAGTGCCACAGATCTCTGCTTCCTGCTGTACCAAGAAACTGCTGTCGATCCGATACTGAAGACCCCTCCTGATGTGCTCTTTCTGTCTGTTGGGCTCCCTGCCCAATCTGCATCTGTGAAGCCACATAGCTTCACCTCATCCTCCTGTCTATACCACAAACCATATCCCGATGTGCCTCTCAAGTAGCGCAATACATGCTTGCCCGCCTTCCAGAAGAGCTTGGTAGGCTTAACCATAGCTTGTGAAAGCTGGTTAACTGCATAGCATATATCAGGTCGTGTATTGACCAAATACATCAGTGACCCCACCAACTGTCGATAAACAGTGGCATCCACTTCTTCTCCCGAAGTGGCATCCTCCTTCCTCCAACCTCCAGGAAGAGGAGTATCAACAGGCTTGCAGCCATGCATGTTGAACTTCTCCAGTATCTCCCGAGCATACTTGCCCTAAGAAACAAACAGTCCACCACTGCGCTGCCATATTTCCAATCCTAGGAAATAGTGAAGGAGGCCCAAATCCTTCATCTCAAACTCTGTAGCAAGATCCTTCTTGCATGACAGTATCAACAGCTCATCACCCGTTAGAATCAAATCATCAACATATAGTACAATGATAAGCAACTTACCCTCCACCACAATCTGGTATAGGTTCGGATCCGCCTCGCTTTTGGAGAATCCAAGTCCTGTGAAATAGCTGTCTATCCGTGTGTACCAAGCACGTGGTGCTTGCTTCAACCCATACAACGCTCTCTTGAGCCTGCACACATGCGACTTGCTGCTGAAGACTTCAAAGCCTTCGGGTTGCTCAATGTACACCTCCTCCTCAATGACTCCGTTGAGGAACACAGTCTTCACATCCATCTGATGAATGTGCCATCCCATCTGCGCTGAGAGAGCAAGAATCGTCCGTATGGAAGAATACCTTGCGACAGGTGCAAAGGTCTCCTCATAATCGATCCCCTCAATATGTGAAAAGCCTCGGGCAACAAATCTTGCCTTGTACTTCTCCACACTCCCGTCAGCTGCCTGCTTAACTTTGTAGATCCATCTCGAACCTACCACTGATTTCCCTTCCGGTCTAGGAACAATCTCCCATGCACTGTTTCTGACAATAGAATCATACTCTTCCACCATGGCGTCTACCCATGCGGGATCCTCCACAGCTTCCTCGAAAGAGGATGGCTCAGTCACAACACACTTGCTCATAAGAGCCATGTATCCAGTGTACCGATCAGGTGACTGTCTCTGCCTACGTTGGGCTGTAGGTGGTCCTACAACTTTCTCTGCATCTTGAGCCAGTCGCTCAGCTTCTGTCAAGCGCTTTCGCCCTCTGATGGTTGGCGCTGCATGAGTGGTCTCTTCCACTCCATGAACCTCGTCCTGTGGCTGATCCACATCCTGAAGCTCATCCTTAGGAACTAATAGCTCCTCATCTGCATGCAAGTGTAGCTCCCTCTCAAGCGAACACTTCATGGCTTTCTCCTCCTGAAATTTTATATCCCGTCGCACAACAGTTTTACCACTATCTGGCAAATACACACGATAGTTGTGGGGTGTATCAGTGTACCCCACAAATATCCCAACCTCTGCAGTCGGTTCCAACTTCTTTCTGGCATCCTTCGTCACATGCATGTAAACGTTAGCACCAAAAATCCTCAAATGAGAAAGATCAGGCTTCTTACCAGAATAAGTCTCCTCAGGTGTACTCATGCCAAGTATCTTATGAGGACAACGGTTCTGCACATAAACTGCTGTATTGCATGCTTCCGCCCACAAGTGAAGGGGTAGGCCCTGATCATGCAACATTGCCCGTGCAGCACCCACAATCGTTCTGTTCTTCCGCTCAGCTACCCCGTTCTGCTGCGGGTTATGGGGAGCTATGAGCTCTCTACGAATCCCTTCTGCCTTGCAGAAATCCTTGAACTCGTCCGAGATGTATTCACCACCATTATCGCTCCTAAGAGCCTTCACCTTCTTCCCCGACTCCTTCTCAACCAGTGCTTTGAATTCACAGAACTTTGAATATGTCTCACTCTTCTTCTGCATGAAGAAGATCCAGCACTTACGAGAGAAATCATCAACAAAAATCACATAATACCTGTGTTTTGCTGTCGAAGCAATTGGGAAAGGTCCACACACGTCTGTGTGAATTCTCTCAAGGATCGTCGTGGCGCGACTATCCTTCTCGTGAAAGGTGGCTTTCACAAACTTCCCAAAAGTACACCCCTTGCACTGATCTGACTGCGCAAGTGTGCCTTTAGGAAGCCCTGTAGTGATCTGCTACAGTATCTTCAAGGCTCCATGGTGAAGGTGACCCAATCTCCTGTGCCACAACTCGCCATCATCCCGGCTCACCAATCCTTCTGCCTTGCCTGCCATTGCTGCACATCCATCTACATGCAACTGATAAAGGTTCCTCACTCGAACCCCTATCTTCTGGGTCTCACCAGTTGTCTTGCTGCGCAGGAAGGCCTTTCCCTCGCTGAAAACAACATCATACCCCTTGTCTTCTAACATCGCCACTGAGATGAGATTCTTCTTCAATCCTGGAACATGCATGACTTCCTTCAATACAAAGGGTTTACCAGACTCCCTCTCAAAGGAAATGGTACCGATACCGGTCGCACTGTATCTACCATCATCGCCCATCTCGATGTGCACTCCAAGATCTTTGTCCTCCAGATCAGAGAACAAATCTCTATCTCCCGTCATGTGAAAAGACGCACCACTGTCCAGAAACCACACTGATCCCATCACACTTGAAACCAAGCATGCGATCAATGAAAAATCAAGCTCAAACTGAGAAGCTAAAGCCTCTCCCCCTGCAGATCCAGCAGCTTGCTTGTTCTTCTTCTTCTGCGGACAATTTGTGGCATAGTGTCCATGCTAGTGACAGTGAAAACACTTCACCTTGGACATATCCTGCTTCTTGCCTTTCGCACCAGACTGAGAAGCTTTCTTGCTCTTCCCTTTCTTTGCTTTGGCAGCCAAAGCACAATTCTCTTCATCAGCTCCCTTTGACGAAGATCCGTCCCTGGTACTCCGCCTGATCTCCTCCTGCACAAGATCTGACCATAGTCTTTCCCATCCTGGCAACTTCTCCCGACCATTGACAGAGTCCTGATAGGAATGCCAACTCTTCGGAAGACCAAGGAGAGCCAAGCTCACCAAGTCCTCATCATCGACAGTAACCCCCACACTTCCCAGCTCATCTCGACACTGAGTGAACTTCGTGAGATACTTGGGAATACTGTCTCCCTTCTCGCATTTGATGTTTCTGAGTTTATCTTTGGGCGCCAGCTTCCTCTGATCGCTCTTGCTTTGGAATAATTCTGTTAATGATTTCCACATCAAATATGGAGTAGCCTTTCCATGGAGGCTGGACACAATGTGATCCTTCACGCCCTCCAACAGAATTCTTCGACATTTTGCGATCTTCTTTTGCCAAGCATCAGCTTGAGTAGCATCAGTAGGCTTTGGGATATCCGTATCTATGAATTCCTTCAGCCCGTTATCATCCAATACTGCCTCCATCCTGTCCTTCCATGCAATATAGTTTGAGCTGCCCTCAAGAGCATACTCCAATCGCAATCCGTTGAAAGACATTGCTGCGTTGTCACCAAGAAAACACTGCTCCAAATTTGAATTCCACCAGCAACCAACTCAACTGCTTCCGATCAACCCTCGCTTGATATCCTGTAAAAATCTCTTCTACAAATCAAGCTGCTCTGATACCATGTAGAAATTTTTCTACAATTATCTAGCTCGCTCTGATACCATGTAGAAATTTTGAATAATTTAACACATATTCAATGGAGATTATCCTGATCATGTACTAATGCGGAAAACATACACAATACATAAGCTCCTCTACGTTGATCAAGAATATAGCAGCATCAATAACAATAAAACATCAAGAGCATTCACACATTAACACAGTATGTATCACGGGGAAAGCATCTCGCTAAAAACCCCACACTATCTGTATATTAATGATTGAGTCATGTAACATGACAGCATAATACTTCTCACAAGTATCTCCACCTCTGTTACACACAATACAGCTCAGATCTGATCTCCAAATCTCTTCCACTGCTTGCCTGCCTCCACTGCTCAATACCTGCTCTGAAAACTGATGAGAATTGCTTCCCAAACTCGATTTTCACCTGCAAAATAGTCACTCACTCTTTGTGGACGTTAGAAAAGGCTAAAATGCGGGCCAAATACGTGAGCAAACTCATTGGCATACTCAATCCTTTGATTGTGCAAGATCTGGTGCACAACTATAGTCACAACTGATAGCAATCTGATTCTCTACCACCTGTCCCTGTTGAACTGAACATGCACTGACATGCAACTGAGTTAACTGATGTATTCTTTAGTTGTATTATGAGTTAATAATTAGTTTAACAACTCATCATTAGTCTATCTGCAGTTAGACTAACTACAACCAGTTTAACTAAGTTAAACTGAACACAACTCCATCAACTGTACCTCCAGTCCACTAAACTCAACTCACTTGAGTTCTAACTGAAGTCATGCATGCAAAAACTCAACTAACTCATAAGAAAAACGAATTTCCTTCTGACAGCTGCATGTGCCACTTCCGTAGCTCAAACTGAAGTGCTCCAAGAGAATCAGATTAAGTTTATAGTCCAAATATTATTGTGAGATAATAATATTTGACTTTTCTATTTTTTCACAGCCAGTCTAAAAATAGACTTGATCACTCACACTGTGATCACTCACACTTTCATCAAAAATAGAAGTCCATCTATTTTTCCCAACTTGATCAATCATCCATAAACATAGACATGATCCATATGTCTAAAAATAGACATAGTCTAAAAATAGACTTGCGCCAAAAATAGCCTGCGGGCCCACTTAGTGAAGGCGACTCTTTTCACTAAGCTCCATCATCTTGTTGCAATCTCAACAAAAAGTCAATGGAAGTCATTTGAAGGTGTGCACAGGGGGCTCGGCCATCTGACTAGCTAAGAGAAGCACAGTCTTAGTGCTCCAGGTAGCTGAAAGGAGGCATGGGACTATAAACTACTCTACCCAGGAGTTGCACGATGTCAAGACTGCGCACAATAACGAAGTGTCATAGGGCCCGCGACAGCGTGAGGGTAGCTGCACTGCCACGCGGGTCGGCTGGAAAGTGACCGTTACAATCATTATTGACGATGTGATGCTTGGTTTGAGACCAAATGGAGTAGGTGAAAAGAATTTAAGGTGAACTTTATGGGCTAGGTTCTTGAAAATATGCCACCAATCGAGCATTAATGGACCAAATGTGAGGGGAACAGTCAAATTCAAATTCAAACGGCGTTATAAATTACAAAGGGTTGTCCAGCAAACAACACTTCGAAATTTGAGGACTAAGTTCTTGCACACACAGACATTCATGAACCCTGATCTGTTTGATCTTCTGAAGTCAAATTCATTATTTGAGCAATTGCACGAGCCGTTAAGAGAATTGTGGAACATCACTATGGCAACATTCGAGGAAGCTATGGATACCAGAGTAATGACTATTGAGGAAGCCACATAGGCCATTACAGAAGCAGAAGTCCCAGAAAGTTTTGGGATAGTCACAAATATCCCTAAATTTTCACACATGCTGAGACCTAAGAAAGAAAAGCAGGCTATGGTACTAGTTCACGTATCCCATAGGAACCCGTTAAGGACTAAGCTTACCATGGAAGAAAAGGGGAAGATATTAATTTGGAGGCCAATGAGGAGGAATGATTTGAAGAAATCCTGGTAGAGGAGGAGGACGATGTAGAAATGGAGGTTGACACCCAAGGTGTGGACCCTCTTACCAAGTTTCCTGCATATATTCCTTCGCAGAAGGGTAAAGAAAAGGTGCCCAAAGACATAGATGAGATCAAAAGCTCTCTGTGGACTTTGTTGTTCCCTGAGGACATCATTTTCAAAGGAGCGCACTCGGGGCGATTGCTTATACTAAAATTTGAAGACTGGGATCTCGCGGACCACTAGAAGTTCCCATATTTGGCAACTATATAGCTAATGCGCCAAAAGAAAGACGCGTTGACTTGATTCATAGAGTTAGAGCAACGTAAGTGGTTGAGAGGTGTAGGAAAGGCAAGTTTGTTAAACCCGTACCATCGCATCCCATTGACCATTTTTGTCATCAGGCAGTTGTTCTATGTGGTGCATGATGGGTGCTTATGGCTAGAGGAGCCCATACCCATCATAGACCACTTGACTCACAGAATTACCCAGCTCCCTTGCAAAGGGGAGGACCCAGCGAACATCTTGGAGGGAAAGAATGATGATTTTGGCTTCGCGAAGGCCATGAAGAAGAAGTTCAAGCTGGAGAAGAAGAAGAGAGGGTACACGATTTCTAGTATCAATAACCCTATGGTCAAAGTTGCAAAACAGGTATTGGCCGGGAAGGTTATGCGGAAGTGCCGCACGGATGAGGTGCCTGTGCTGGTGGTTGCACTTGCAGCGCAATGCGCAGAAGGGGTCCAGTTCAACTAGGAAAACTACTTATGCTGAGAGTTCCATGAGAATTACCTTGAGGCACAAGAGTAGGGAAAGAATTTTCACTATGGCTGGCTTCTATTTTCCATAATACTGGTGGCATGGGAATTGCCTAAAGACAGCCAGTTCCCAAAGATCACGCAGGACCTTCTGGAGGTAGTGAAGTACGCTTCACTTTGGGCAACCCGAGATGCGCAGAGGATAAGGGATAGTAAAAACTTCTGGGTACTCATGGAGATGAACATCAAAATGGAGATTAGTCACAAGCCATAGTTATCACCCATGGTCTATAGCAGTCTGCAAAGCTTCATGGAGTTCAAGGTAGATTTCCATCAAGTTTACATCAGGGCAAGGAAGGACCCCACGAAGACATGGCTTAAGCTACCCTACTTGGCGACAAATGATGTCATCTTCGAATTCCTTGAGTTTTGGCCACCGAAGTGGCATGCTCCAGCCAAATCCTTGGTGGAAGAAAAAAATTTCGCCACATAGCGGAAAAAGGATGAGGCAAAACTGCAGATGGTGTGGTTGGCAAAAAAATGCAAGAATGAAGTGACAACAACTAAGGCCCAGGTGGTGTGCGATGCTGCGAAGCTAGTGGAAGAATAATAGAAGGCAACTGAGGAAGAGCGCATGAGAGACAAGTTGCCTTCACCCGAACAGGAGACAGATACAGAGCAAGGTGGCATGGACCCATAGACAGCACCCACCCAGCTGAAACAACCATGCCCAAGAGAGTAGGTAGGGCCACGGAAGAAGTCGAATGCTTCAAAGACCTATTTCAACCCAATCACCCTCATTGAGGGGGATGTGCATGACATTGGGGAGATGGTGAGGGATGTCACTGTAGAGACCCTCTAGCAGTTTGTGGAGGAACACCAGATGGTGTTGGGGGCTCTTCGAGCATAGATAAAAAAGTTGCAAGTGCGCACCGCACAGGATGGAACTGTGTCAACCAACCTTGCACTAGGCACGGTCGTAGTCGAGGATATGCTGCATGCCTAGATGACTAACACAATAGTGCTGTGAAAGGGCAGTGCTAGTTACAGAAAATGAGGTCGACATGCCTATAGTCAATAGGCTGAAGGGAATTAGGATAAATATGGTTGCGCTCCCTCAGGAGATGCTCTATGTTTTGCAGGATGGAGTTACTACAGAATTGCGAGCCAGGGAGGATCGCATGCTCCAAGTAATGAGTGAGCAATGCATCAACATTGAACAGTTGAGCCTACAACGTGATGAGGTAGTGGCACAAAATAGACATCTCGTATAGGTGGTGGAGGAATCCTGCCAGATATTCTTGGAGTTGGCCATCCAAGCAGAGGAACCAGTGGAGGCGCGTGTCTAGAAATTAGTAGCAGGAGTGTGAGGGGCATAGGAAGAAATGGCTAGGTTTCAGCTCGAACTAAACCTTCAGATAGCCAGAATTCAATTGAAGGCAGAACCTTCAACTCCACCAGAAGTTAAGGAACAACACACCAGCACGATTACAATGACAATGGTAGAGGTTACAAGTGTAGTAAAAAATTTAACAAAGCTATTTCAACAGTCGTTCGAGGTTCTCACTACTTTGTAGGAGGATCCAAACATACAGTGCTTAGAGACTGAGGTGAGTGAGCTAGAGCAAAAATATGATGAATTAAAAGGGACCACATAGATGGTTTCCCTTACACAGAGACTCGCGAGGATGTAGCAGGCAAAAGCACTCAAGGAACAGGTAGATGTTGCTCGACATAAGGAAGCCATTTTGAAGGCGTGCTTATAGCCATGGATTTATGAGGCATACATCATTACCGCCTCCATTGAAGCAAAGCTCATGCAACTGCAAGAAACACAGGAAAATTTTTAGGGTAGCATTTCAGCTACAACGGTCTCTGAATAACACGTCGAGGAGGTACATCAAGCAACCGTTCAGTGTGTTGCCAATTTTACAGCAATCTAGCAAGAATTGGGAGGTCTTCACAGAAAGATCTCCGCACCAACAGAGTAACTTGAGGGTGAGTCACGATGTTTGCATTGGGGGCCTGTTGGGAACAGGATTCCCCAAGGGACGTTTTGGGGCTTAGAGCCCAGATTTTGGTCAAAAATTGTAACTTCAATGTAAAGACTCCACATTTTGTGGGCGCAGAATGCGTAGCTTATAAAAGATTCATAGGGTTGTCCACCCTCAATTTTGTTATTGTAATGTCGGCTATAGAGATCTACCCATGGTCTGTGGACCATGGGATTGTATAAATAGAGTGAGGCTCTAAGTAGTTAAGACAATCATGAAGGACCATGGGATTGTATAAATAGAGTAAGGCTCTAAGTAGTTAAGACAATCACGAAGAACAGATCTAAGGATGAAGAGTTGAGTGATATCTGAAGTGTAAAGTCTAGTTTTGGGTTGTAGAGTAGGAGAAGTCACTGCAGTTGAGTATGAAGACGCCTCGTATTCCGCAGTTGAGTACGTGGATCCCTACAACTGAGTGCGCAGGGTGAGTTGAGTCTGTAATAGTTGGAGCATTAATAAAGAGAATTTTCATATCCATTCTGCATATTTATTTCCTTTTTATGCATCTGTTACATTGAATATACATTTCACTTTTAATGCTTATATGATGCGCGAATATGTATGAATGTGTTGATTAAATGAATGCAAGGTAGAATATCTGTTTACATGAAGTTAACTAAGATCTTTACGAAGATAAGTAAGATACGCGATATAGTTTGGGGAAGTAGTGCAGGTCACTGCCATAGTAGTACAAAACATCTCAACCCTTGGTTAGGGCTTTACAAAAGGCGATTATAACAAATCGCAAAGGTACTGAAGGTTAGGATAGTGCGTGAAGTAACCTGCACGAAGATAGGCACAGTTGGACTAAATCAACACCTCAGACATCTCAAGGGTGTAAAAACTTGGTTCCAACAATCCCTCATACTGCTTCAGGTGAGATTTCAATCCACACTCTGTGGGTTGATGCCGAAAGCACTAGTAGTGTAGGGATTTGTTTGGCTAAATAACTTCGAACCTGGGTCAGGCCCCCTCAAGCCAACACTTCATATTCTTTGTATACTCATGCAATTCAAATAACTTATTCATGCCAAGTAACCAAGGCTCTGCATCCTTAGGTTTCTTCAGCTCTCCATCAAAAGTGTGTGGCTTCCATTTCTTAAACTCATCCGACAAGTATCCCCTATCACTCCTCCTATAAGTGTTGTAATGATGATGATCATGATATCTGTCAAAAATAGATATAGAATAGTACTTATGTCCATCACCTCTCATATTCAGAGTATCCAAGAATCTACCATCTCTGATCATGTCATCTATATATGGCTTGTGACCACCATGGGACCTACTTCCATATGCCCCATTAGTTCCATTCTCTTGTTTGTAGCTGATCTGGAGCAGTCTTTGTCTTCGCAAGTATGACAAGATCTGAAGGATTATTGCATTAACCTCTTATTTTTTCTCCCGTGCCTGCATCATTATGTCATTATCTGCTTTACAAATCTTTATTTCTTCCTTCAAAGCCCTTAATGTGTCTGATAAGTTATAAGAGTGCCCAACACCACATTGCTCATCTGATTCATAGGTAGAATTTTTGAAGTATACCATCTTTCTAGTTATCTTGATCTCTTCCAGCAAGGCATATTATGTCAGCTAAACCAAATCATAAAAAAAAAACGTACCTTATTATAACTCGGGGACTATATTTCATCTGTAAGATTGACTAGATTAGCATAATACATGTATAAACATAATCATAACAACATATAGATATCATCCTAACCATAGTCTAGTCATCAATGCATGACCATATCAACCACACATCATGACCTCATGTATGACAACTACACCCATATCAATGTATGCATAACAACATATGTAGGACACACATGAATGTACCTTACATATAAACACTAACATGAACATCCAATGCATAACTGACATAAACTCATGATAAAAACATACAACAACAATGCCATTAACTTTTCACATGGCAACACCACTGCAACCATAACCAACACCATGTATACACATCCAATACATATACCATAAACATGAGAACACATATTCATCCAACATGAATGCATGACCAAGAAACCGCCCATCCAGTACAACGTGTGGACCATGCTCTGATACCACTCTGTAACACCCCCCCCCCCCCCCACACATCTACCCAAGTAACCAACCAAATGGGGTTAACATGCTACACGAGGTTACTATGATCTGATCCAACCTCCTAGGCCACCTTAAGGAAGTGGAACCAACAAAACAAAACCAAATGGATGATATAGACATCCTAAAAGGCCTCTATGAGCTACCCAACCTTTCCAGGTGATCAACCCCTAAAGAAACTCAACAGTTCAAGGATCTAGAGCACCAGTTTCTCCCTTGCCAAGCCCTCCAGGTGACTAAGGGTCCCAGTTGATCCCATGAGCCTACCTAAGTGAAACTGTAGACATTTTCTGCGAGTTCTATGCCAGTGACTGTGATATTTAAGGCTAAATTCTAAGGTTAGGACCCATTCACTCACTGGAACTTCATGGAATTCACATAAATGAAAATAAACATAGAGAAAATGATACCAATGCAAATTCTTGAACAAAGACTTGACTGGACCCCTACTAGCCACATCATACATTTCGTCAAACATGCCACAAATATGTATTCTACAAATCATAATAACAGATCTGAGCATAGGGCTCTTATATTTATCTAAGAATCACTGAGAAGCATTGATGCCTTATCACATTAGCTACATTATCATATACTAGTTCATAGATTCATTATTGAAACATGATGAGAACCATGCATTTTCATTGTCATAAAAGACATTAATAACTAGCATATAAACAATAGAAATAATGATGGTACAACAACCATAAATTCCAAAAATAATCGAATACATTTACTCATAAAATACCAAGGAAAGAAACTCTTATTAGTGAATTCAAAATCCAACTTGGTATGGGACTACGATCATAGAAAATTTTAGGGGCGAAAGTTCGCCCTTTGGCGAAATTAAGGGGTTTTAAATTTTTAGTGGGAAAATATTTTGTATCATAGTACATTTTTACAAATCACCTCAAATATCCCACCTTATTTTAAGGGAGAGGGTAAAAAAGGTAAATTTAGCCCTTGAAATTAGGAGTTACAACCTTCCATTTGCCCATTTTCAAGAATAGGTTTTATTTAAGTGAATCCTGTGGGCCAAAGGCCCAAATACCATATTTATAAAAGAGGTATGGTAAATTAATAAAAATATAAATAAATGAGAGGTATGGTAAATAAATAAAACATTTTTTATACTTACTCCATAAGTCACCTTATATACATACATGCAAGGGTGTAAACAAATAAAAATATAAGTAAAGTGGAGGTATGGTAAATAAATAAAACGTCTTTTTATACTTACTAAAAAGGTATGGTAAATAAATAAAAATATAAATAAACTAGACGCATGGTAAATAAATAAAACCTCTTTTTATATTTAGTCCATAACCCTCGTTCTATTTATGAAGGCTCAAGAAAGAGGTTTTATTTAAGTGAATCCTATGGGCCAAATACCATATTTGTAAAAGAGGTATGGTAAATTAATAAAAATATAAATAAATGAGAGGTATGGTAAACAAATAAAACATTTTTTTATATTTACTCCATAAGTCACCTTATATTACGAACACTCAAAAAATGCGTTATATTTAGGTGAAACCTATGGGCAAAATACTATGGGACAAATACTATGGACTAGATTGTTATTAATACCATGCAAAAAAACATTATTAACCCTAATATTAGTATTAATAAAAATAAAAATGGCACATGGTATTGACCCATGGTATTCACCAAAATGGAACATGGTATTGACCCATGGTATTCACCTAGAATGTAGCCTATTTAAATGGGGGAATTAAACCAGCATAGATCCATCTTTACTCTGGATCTACAAGAGGTATCAAATATCGTGATATGTAAACTAGCATAGAGTGAAAAAATATTTGATCCGATCAAGAGTAAAAATGGATGTTGTAATTTAATGTATGTTAAACATTTTAGCTTGGTTAAAATAAAAAATAAAATAAAAATCAACTATTAATCTTATTAATTTTTATAAATTACTAATAGTAATTTTTAAGCTCCAAGTTTATGATAACCCATGGTATTGACCCATGGTACTACCATGGTATTCATGTGAGCATAGAATATTTAAAGGGGAAATTCTATCATCTTAGATCCATCTTAATTTTGGGTCTACCAAGTGCTCAAAGGGATAAATAGATTTCATCCCCCTAAGAGTGGTAGATGTGGAGTTAAGATGAATATAGGTTGGTTTTTATGATAATGAAGATATTAAA
This sequence comes from Pinus tabuliformis, assembly GCA_031772625.1. NCBI lineage: Eukaryota > Viridiplantae > Streptophyta > Pinopsida > Pinales > Pinaceae > Pinus > Pinus tabuliformis. The sequence goes on from CM062811.1 coordinate 18,343,517, forward strand.
TAGACTTAGGAAATTATATTGTAAAAGCATCTTAAGGTGAATGGTTAAAGCATAGACATTGGACAAGTATATTTGTATACTTCTGTTTTAAACAAAAACAAATCTAGGGATAAAAGGAATGGATTGATTGCACTAGTCATCCTTCTAAAACTTTCCAACATATGCTGGAGTAAACAGATTGTAATTTGGGTAATTTTTCTAATTGCAAATAGGAACATACTTGTGTATTGGCAGGGTGGTTACAAGGTCCCTAGAAGTGATGAATTTGAATTTTTCTTGGTTTTATATATAGTATTAGGTTTTTTCTCATGCTTTCTGTGAATGGCACGGGTGAATTTTATCCTACACCCACTAGGTTATCGATATGTAATCTTGATAATTTTGATTTCAAAATATATTTTAAAGAAATGAAATGATTTCATTTGTGTATTCAATAAACACAATATTTTATTATTTAGTAAAATATTCGCCATGCCTGGTGAGAGATTCGCCAAAAAATTATATATACATATCATATTATTGATAAATCGCCTTCCATTTTTCCTATATACCATGGAGATTCGCCCATTTATTATACATGTAAATTTAGTGGGGGTTCTTAAAATTTTCCCTGACTACGATGTTCCACCTGACTATAGATTGGATGAGCCAGGTCTCTCTTCATCCAATCATCCCCATGCCATATTCCAAGCAATAGTGTGGGACTCAAACCAAAAGAACCAAGCAGGGCTTCCCAAGGCTAAACCACATCACCCTCATCAATATAACCAAGCTTTACCATGATCCTTCCTAGATCATTATGCCATAAGCAAGCATGGATGACACTAGATTCCTCCACCTACACCATGGGGAAATTTTATGTCTCCTAGTCTCTAGGATTTACTGCAATCCATAGTATGATCCAGGGATCACTAGGCCATAATCAAGATAGCACCCTCCAAGATATACCATGTATCCTATCATTTACCAACAAGGATTCCTAGGCCTAATTAAGGGAAATCACCTCTAGTATTTAACGTATATCCCTCGATTCATCGGTCAAGGTTTCGTAGGCCCACCGAGGCACACAATACCTAGCTTTACTGAAACCCACAGTCTGGTTTATGGGTCACTAAGCCAGTGGCTTTACTGCAATCAATAGTCTAGTTCAGAGGTCACTAGGCCATATGTTCTTTCATTCAGAGATCCACCTCACTCAACTTCGAATCCATCTGGAAATCCAACTCAACCAAAACATGAGAACCCCATCTTACCATGGCTATCCAGAATTAGCAAGGTAAGACTGAAGAACAATGACACACATGGAAAATCCCATTCCCATGACAGCAAGAGAACCAAGAACACACGTGCGTAACCATTCATGCCAAATATAGCAAGGAAATCAAACATTCAAATCCATACCTCCAAGTAAACCCATCATAGCTACTTGATCCTGCTCTTCCTTGCTTGATATTTTCTTCTTCTTTTCCTTCTTTTCCTTGATTGAATGATAAAGTGATCCAAAGAAATTCTAAGTATCCAAGAGTGCGTGAAAGAGATAAAAGAGAGAGGACTCCAAAACTGAACTGACAGAAGGTACCAACTGATCCTCATAAGCATTTTTATTAATGTGGCCTCTATTTCCTTCATTTTCGATTATTTTGCTTCATTTTCTTCATCATGTGCAGCTTGTGACTCTTCACCTTCATTTTCTCCTAATTTCCATTATTTTCATAAATAAAATGCCAAATAATGCCTCTTTCCTCTTCAAATTCCATTTTCATTTCCTTCGCCAATTTCCTTAGCCATAATAAACCAAATGAACACCCACACTCGGATGTCTTGTCCAACATTCAACTTGGAATAAGTGTCCCATAACTGTGGTTATTATTTTTCCTCTATTAACTTTTATTAAATGGAATTTTCACTAGGGTTGTTACAAATTAAGCAGAGGATCTTCCATAGTTTGAATAAGTGTGGGATTATTAAAGTATTATATGAAACCAAGGTAAGACTTGAAGATGATCACACACTCAAAATAATCGACAACACAACATAGAACACTCAACACTTCAGGAACAACATGATCACCTTAATGTGATGGTGCAACAATACTCTCCTGAAAGTACAACACTTATGTTACACTTTGAAACAAAAATGATGGCACTTGTATGAAAATGCATGAAACTTTGGAAATGGATCTAATACATGTCCATATGATAAATAGGACTCACTGACAAAAAAATTATCTTTTGGAATAGAGAAAAGTAAGAGAAAAGTGAACATGACACTTGAAAAATCTTAAAGAAATTGGGAGCGACACATTCGAGAGCGAAGATAACATGAAAATGACACTTATCAAAGTGAATCTAAGTAAAAACAATAGTTACGAATGTGAAAGTGACACTTGACAAAACAAAGGTGTGCCAGAAAGTTAAGAAACATCATTGAAATAAAAGTGTATTTTCAATCATAGGGAGGGATATTGTCAATGGAGATTGCACACTAACTGTAAATATGTATTGCATAGTGAACTATGCTAATGGATTGTGCAAGCCTTACATTGAACAGATGAAAAATTCTCATCTGAGCTTACATAGAAAGATGTTTGTTTGTGGATTCATCACTGATCCAAAATGGATCCTGAAACTCTCTACGTCATCATGAAATCTCTATAATTTATGCCAAATATTAAAAATCTTGTGAAGGTCAAGCTTATCAGAGGAATCCTCATGACAGTTGCTAATTGCGATCAGCGCTGACCAACGAGGGTCGTCGATCAAGCGTGTAGAGTGGCAGACCATGGTAACGCGTGCTATCGCGAATTGGAAAAAGTCAGCAATGGTTTGAGTCAACGGGGGGAGGAATTTGATATGCGATTAACGACAAGTCAAAAATCACATATTGCAGGGAAAACCCTCGAAGAAGGAGAGCCACACACGCCCAGACCTCAAAAATCATGAAATGCAGCGGAAAGTGTTTCAATTCTATCCGAGGCGGGATTCCATAGAAACTGAAAGGATATCAGAAGGACTTCGAGCAATAAGCGGTTTAGAATGAGTCCCGCTCGATGCCACATAGTGAGTCACACGCGTCCAATGGAAGAGAGAGAAAACTGCTCACACCGGACGGGTAAACGTCAAGCAAGTTATCCACCTAATATGTGTGATGATCATAGGATCTAGAGGGTCTAGATCAATGGTGGAGATGTGACCTGGTGGATGACCGAATTTGATGAAGTTATAAAGTAGATTGTACGGGAATTTGAAGTCCGACGTGGACGATGAGTTGGCAAAGATTCGTGTTTCGCAGACATTCTTGTAGTAAACGGAAAAAATGGTTGTTTCAAATGATCGAGTGTTTCCATTGAACCTGACATGCTCCACCATTAAAGGAATAGGTGGCCACCTCCCTATAGGGCATTATGCAGTTATTGTAACCACCAAAAGAAGGGATTCGAACAGACAGAGGCAGAACTAGAAAGCTGAGAAGCAGAAACAAATAGTCAGGAAGAAGATTGCCTTTAAAGCCATAGACTAATAGAGAGTTGATTAGAGAGTGGCCTAGGAAGCAATAAGCAGACCTAAAAGTAGACAAACCAGAGCCGATATGACCTAAAGAAGCAAAGGCAGCAAGTGTGCCAAGGTTAAGACAGAGACAGAGAGAGTTAGAGAGTCTATGTACTCCAGAGAGTCTGTGTACTTTATAGAGACTTGTGGGATCCAAGAACAGTCCTAATGATTTTATCTATTATGTGAGACTCAAATTGAGCTCACTGTAATAGGTAGAGCCACCAGAGGTTGGAGGCAGAGCCGCAGAGCTAGAGAGCTCTAATAGACTTCTAAAGAGCCACGAGGCTGCAGTGAAGTTGCAGCACAACAAGAGATCGAACGATCAAGTTGTGGCTGGTTGTCTGAGGTGTGTCGAAGACAGGAGAAGGAGTTCCAGAGACAAATGCAGAATTCTGAGGGAGTCAGAGAAGCTAGAAGCTCGAGAAGCTCAGAGCACTGACTGAAGGAGTCAAGTCCAGAGAAGCCTAGACCTATCTACAGAACAAGGACAGCCAGGGGTAAGATGGCATTCTAAGCCCATTGGTTCAACTGTAAACCAATGGAGTTAAGTGTAGCACTTGTAAAAGAATTGAATCCATAATCTCAGAGAGCCTAATCAAGTTGATTAGAGCTCAAGGAGATGTAGCCCAAGATATCAGGGTGAACTCCATATTATATTGTTGCCTTATGGGTTTGTTGAATTGCTGCTTTATTTACTGTTATTTGTGTTTCACATCAGCATAAGAAAATGAACATAAGAACTCAGTAGTCAAAAACAAATACAAGCATACACCTATATTTTCAAGCATTTCTTAATTTTTCATTCGTTAATCATTAAGACTTGGGAAAATTTAAAGCTTTGGAAGTGGGAGAGGTTCTTGTAAAGTAGACAAGAAGCCTAAGAGCCCCATTTCCAGATCAATTGCAAATAGAACATGTGTGAGAAAGTGACTTTGATACCTAGAAGAAGACTCAATACTTTACAAATTATTAGATGACCATGAAGTGAGCATAGAATGACATATTTCAATATCCTCAGTAGGCTCCAAAATTCCAGTGTAAGAAAAATTTATAGGGTGCTTTTTAGAGTGAAAACAACATGATAATGGCCATACTCTTAGTGAGATTTATTTCCCCAATGAGGTTATTTCACTCTATATTTTTTGGGTACTACGATGCTAGTAGAATCTGGTTTCTGTTATTCTATGTAGGCTTCTAATTAGGAAGGTTTGACTATAATGATGTTGAATTTTATGCATGAATGTGTGGTTTGGGCCTGTGTTTCAAATTGGGGAAGAGACTCTTGTTTATCTATGGAATGTTTCTTCCTATAGGAGTTGTGAGCATTGTATGGTGTCTTGTTTTCTTCCATGAGTTTGTTGTCTAATTCATATTAACTAAAAAGGCCTACAGATCTTTGAATGGTTATGAGTCACTAATTGCATAAGAATCTTGGTGAAATTGAATGGAAAAGACCCTTTCCTATTTATTATGTTACCAAATAATTTTCCATTAAGTCCTAGTCTAAGCTTAAGAAGGATCGCTCTCTCTCTCTCTCTCTCTCTCTCTCTCTCTCTCTCTCTCTCTCTCTCTCTCTCTCTCTCTATATATATATATATATATATATATATATATATCTTGAAAGGTTGAATGGACTAGGAAGATCCTTGTTCAAATCTCACGAGATATAGCTCTAGGTGAGTGATTCAAGTGCATACACAGAACACAAATTTCAATGAAGACTAGATCAAAGCTTTCCAATGTGATGGGATAGTCACATGGTGATGTTGGGATAAATTTGAATTTTTTGTAGATATTTACATTAAGAAGTGACTCTTGTTTGAGAATAGGTTGGAGGAAATATTTCCTAATGTAAATGTAATTTAGTTTCCCTGATTTTGTGAGAATGGAAAATGAATCATCTCTCATGATACTTGGTTATCCCATGTAGTTTTCTTTAAAAGGAGAAGAAGAGTGTTTGAGAAGAGTAGTGTAGCAAAGGCCAAGAGAAGGAGAATAAGGGAGAAACTCCATCACTAGGAGAAGAGGCAGAGGTCGAGAGGCCTGGGCTGCACATGCCCACATTTTATATTTGACTATGATTAATGTATATTTGAATTTGATTAATGATGAAATATGTTTATGTGCCTTTGTGTTTATGTAAAACCCTCCTCCCACATCTACCCAAGTAACCGTACAACCAGGGTAAACATGTGACGAGAGGCTACTATTATTAGATTCAACCTCGTATGTGACATTAAGGAAGAGGAATTCACACAAACACAACATACATACCTTCCTCATCAGCTATAGGATTCCCAGGAACCATCCCAACCACTTAGGCAGCTAGTTCTTGGGTCCCACTGAGGTTTTATATCACTTGACCCCGAGACTCTCCCATGATATGGACCTAACAACATCCAGGAGGCTCTAAATGCTCTCATGCCAAGGCATGCCAACGTCCAGGTACTATTTTTTCTAGTGTTGTGCTAGCGTCCCTAGGATTTGAGCCACGTTTTCAGGCCCAGAGCCCAGGTCATTGCCCAAAATTGAATGACACCTTCAGCATAGTAAGATAGAATGGAAACAATAACAAAAAAGTAAATACCTGAACAATCCCTTAACCGGACCCCTACTAGCCATGACAAGTGTTTTGTCAAACATATCACGAATATGTAATCTATAGGTGTAAACAAGAAATTTAGAATAGGGGTCTGATACTTATATGAGAATCGCTATGAAGAATTTTTCCCTTATATCATTTACTACATTATCATGTGTTAGGTCGTAGGTAAATTGTTCATTCATTTACAAGTAAAAGCATGATGAGATCCATACATAGCCATTGTCATAAAACACATACATAACCAACATAATAGCAAAAGAAATACCAAGGAAATCACAATCATATGATCGACATATAAAGAGGTATAATACTCATAGAAATACAAGGAGAAATGACCTCATTTTTATGATTCAAAATCCAAACCCAGGATGGGACTACCACGTTGCACCTGACCATAGATACTAACCATATATAGGCTGATCCAAATCACTCTTCAACTATTCACCCCCGTGCCATATTCCAAGCATGAATGTGGGACTCAAACCAAAAGAACCAACTATGGAATCCCAAGGCTAAACCAACTCACCCTCATCAATAGAAAGCGGGCTTTAACGTAATCCATCCCATATCACTAGGCCAACACTATTAACATGTAATAAAAACATTTACCATGATCTCCAACTAATCACTAGGCCCAAAAAGCATGGATTCCACTTGATTTTTCCACCTACACTGTGAAGAATTTTCTTATCTCCTAATATCTCAGGATTTACTGCAATCCACAGTAGATCACTCAGCCCTAAACTGAGACCCACTCTCTAGGGTTTACCACATCTCCCAACCTAGGATTACTAGGTCCAACAGAGAGAAATCCACCTCTTAGATTTACTATATATCCTTCCATTCAATGGCAAGGATTCTTAGGCCCACTAAGGCGACACAATCCCGGCTTTACCACAACCCATAGTTTAGCTCAAGGGTTACTAGGCCAATGGTTTTACCATGATCCACAGTCCATTTCATGGATCACCAGGCCATGTGCTCTATCATTTGGATATCCACATAACTCATCTTCAAATCGACCTGGAAATCCATCTCAACCAAAACATGAGAACCCCATCACAACATGGCTATCTGGAAATGGAAAGGTTAGTCTCAAAACACTATCACACCTAGAAAAACCCATGCCATAATAACAAAATGACCACATGCAATACCATGCATGCCAAATATAGCAAGGAAAATACACATACCAGTAGATACTTGCAAAGAATACTGCTATAGCTGCTTGGTCCTACTCTTCCTTTGCTTGATCTTTGCTTCATCTTGCCTTCTTTTCCTCTCTTGATCCAATAGCAAAATGATTCAAGAAAACTCTAAGTGTCCAAGAATGAGAGAGGGAGAGAGAATAATGAGAGAGCTCCAAAACTGAAATGACAAAAGGTTACAAAGTGATCCTTAGAAGACTTTTTATCAATTAGGCCTATATTTTCTTCATTTTCCATTATTTTCCTTCATTTTCCTCCTCACATGCAACCTGTGATCTGTCACCTTCCTTCTCTCCTAATTTCCATTATTTTCATAAATAAATGTGCCAAAAATTCCATTTTTCCTTTCAAATCCTTTTCCAATTTCCTTTAGTCATACTAAACGAATGAACACCCACATTAGGATGGTTTTCCCAACATTCAACTTGGAATAAGTGTCCCATTAACCATGGTTATTATTTTTTCCTTTATTAACTTTTATTACATGGAATTTTCACTAGGTATGTTACAGAACCCTCCCCCTTGGGGGACACCATCCTCAGTGTTCAACCACACCTATACCTCAGCAAAACTACTAAAAAACAAACATACTACCCATAGAGCTTTATAAAATAGCTTGATGCAATATTTACAATGATCACCCTATTGAAAGAAAAACGACATGAAAACATGTCAACATGACAACTATAATGACATGACACCCATACTGCTTATTGGATATTTATAACATAGCTCATGGTGGTATTTACATCCATATAAATATGTAAATATACCAAAACATCACCAAACATGTAACAAAACATATACCAAAGACATAAACCAAAACATTGTACCAAAACTGCTTTGCCTCAACTAACATACAATGAAGGATACCTAGCCTGCATCTGATTCGCCATCTCCCATGTAGCTTCATTAGGCCCAAAGTGCTTACACTACGCTTTAACCTACTTAATTTCTTTAGCATGAGAACCTTTTTATGCAATATATGCTTAGGTTCCAACTGGAATTCTCCATCTGGTTCCACGTCCAATATAGATTAGTCAATCAGAGGATCAACATATTTAACATACTTCATAAGAAATGACACATGGAAAAAATCATGGATTTTCACTTTCAGAGGCAGTGAAAGTCGATAGGCTACTAGCCTAATCCTCTAAACAATACTAAAGGGTCCACAAAACCATGGTGCTAGCTTGGCACATGATCCGATCCATAAGGATGTCTTCTTTGGTTTGATACGCAAGTACACTTGTTCCCCAATGTAGAACTCCTTAAGCCACCTGTTCCGATATGCATATATCTTCTGCCTATCCTATGCTGCCTTTGGATTCTTATTTATAGCCTACATTTCCTATTCTATGTCTGCCAACATGTCCAGTCCAATCGACACCCTATTAACTAGATCACTCCAACTGATGGGAGTATTGAAACTTTGCCCATACAATGCCCCAAACAGACTCATCCTCAAATATTCCTAATACCCATTGTTGTAAGAGAACTCTACTAATGGAAGATACTCTTCCCACTTTCATTGTTGATGCATTGCATACATGCTCAACATGTCCTCCAATATCCTATTGACCCTCTTAGTCTGTCAATCTATTTGTGGATGATATGTTGTACTGAAGGCTAACTATGTGCCCAAACCTGCAAACGACTCCTTCCAAAACTTGGAAGTGAAATTTACATTCGTGTATGGCACAATATTATTTGGAACACTATACTATTTGACCACATCTCTGATGAATACCTGTGCTGCATTTCTAGTTCAGAATGTAGAATTCACTGGAATGACATGTGAAAGCTTTGTCATCTTGTCCACAACAACCATGATGGAATCATGTTGTCTCACTGTCCTCAGAAACCCTATCATAAAGTCTATGGAAATGACCTCTCATTTCCACTCTGGAATCATAATCATTTTTAGTAGTCCACGTGGACGATCAGACTCTACCTTCACACACTGACAATCGAAACACCTAGCCACAAACTCTACTACATTAATCTTCAAACTCGACCATTAATAAAAATTCTTCACTGCGGTCAACATCTTCTAGTAGCCTAGGTGACTTGAATATGGTTTCGCATGAAACTCCCTCAATATCACCTTCTTGACCTCACTACGTTTTGACACATATATCCTGTCTATGAATCTAACCAATCCATCCACTGTAAGACAATACTCCACATCCTGTGTACCTTCACCTGTACCTATACCTATACCACTACCTATACCTATTCCTTTACTACTGCCTATACCTATACTCTACTGCAACCTGTGCACAATCTCCATATACTTGACATCTTGTTGACCTGCCTACAAGATCCTATCCTGTAAGTCTATCCCATAGGAGCTCATAGCTGATAAGTGATTTAGCTGTACCGGCCTGCTAAGAGCATCTTCCACTTTGTTCTCCTTTCCTTTGATGTACCTGATCTCAAATTCAAGCTCACTGATCATGGCCAACCATGTAGCCTTCCAGGTGTTCAAATTTGGTTTGTCAAAGAAATATGTCAACCCGATGTGATTACTCATCAGCACAAATCTCCTGCCAAGAAGATAGTGCCTCAACATCTTCAATGCATGTATGATTGTTGCTACCTCAAGATCATGTGTTAGGTAGTTCTTCTCGTGCTTGTTTATTTCTCATGACACATAGCATACCACTTGTCCATCCTACATAAGGACTCCACCAAGTCCTCTCTTTCAAGCATCTGTGCATACTACAAACTCCTTGTTCGGATCTACAATCTTTAACACTGGAGCATGTGTCAACAAATGCTTAGGCTTCTCTATCTAGTCAAACTTCTTACCTTTCCTCTGCAATGATGTAATAGGATAAGAAATCTACAAGAAGTTCTTGATGAACCTCATGTAATAGCATGCAAACCCCATGAAATATGCCACCTCATCCACATTTCTAGGAGCTACCCACTCCATGATGGCCGTTATCTTTTCTGGATCTACTGCAATGCCCTCCTTGGAGTCAACATGTCCCAAGTAATGTACCTCAGTATGAAATAAATGACACTTGTTGAGATTAGCATACAACTGACGCTCTCTCAACAACTTCAATACTGTTGTTAAATGATCGACATGCTCTTCCTCATTTTTAGAATATACCAATATGTCATCAATGAACATAATAACAAACTTATCCAAATACGGATGTAGCACACTATTCATCAAGCACATAAATGTAGTTGGAAAAATAGTCAAACCAAATGGAACTACTACAAACTCATAATGCCCATCCCTAGTCTGGAAAACTGTCTTGTAAATGTCCTCCTCTTTGATGCGTACCGAGTGGTCTCAGGATCTTAAATCAATCTTCAAGAACACTGCTTCTCCATTCAACTGATCAAACGACTCATCAATCCTCGATAATGGGTACCTATTCTTGATAGTCACTTTGTTCAACTATCTGTAATCAATGCACAATCTGAGAGTACCATCGTTCTTTTTGACAAATAACACTGGTGCGCCCCATGGTGAGACGCTTGGCCTAATGTATCCTTTGTCCAAAATTTCCTTCAACTACAACTTCAACTCTACCAATTTACATGTTCTCATCCTGTAAGGTTATTTTGATGTTGGAGGTGCCCTTGGCACTAACTCAACAGAAAATTACACTTCCCTATGAGGTGTTAACTCTAAAATCTCCTCACGAAACACATGTTAAAACTATTGTAGAATTGGGTACTTGCTCAAAACATTTGCATCCTAAACTTCCTTACCTTTGTCACTAGAAATAGGTACAGAAAATAACACACACCCTTTCCTGTGACTACGATTTGCCTGCATAGTTGTCACCATCCGAACTGATGTGGATTTCTTCTTTCCCTACAAGATTCTTGGTTCCCCATTGTCATCCACACAATTTCTTTGTCATAACAATCCATCTTGGTTCTATGAAGATACAACCAATCCATTCCCAACAACATACTGTATGATCCCAATGGTAATACATTCAAATGTGTTGCGGTAGGCTTACCATTCAAATAAAATGTGCAAGACCTTACCTAATGATGAACTCACTTCTTTATACCTGTATCCAACTCCACTAACCAATATTATGCATGCAATTGCTTACTCAAACCACACTTATCCACCAAGTCAAGAATAACACAACTATAATTAGATCCAAGGTCAATCAAAATAGAAATAACTTGATCACAAATCTTATCATCCATATCAATGATATATGCCTGATGTTTTGTCTGTTTGTTATCAAATGTTGCATAAATAAGAGGAACAATCTGACCAACATCCCCAACAGTCTGTTCCTCCTGCGCACTATATATCTAAGGCCTACCACCATGATTCTATGGAAACTCTCTCTTAGGGTGTGCCTTTCCACCTGTCCAACACTCCAACCAACCAGTACCATCACCTATATGTGGTTGTTGTGAACCATGTCCCTGTCTAGTTGTATTGAAACTCTTTTATCATGCCACATTCTCTTTCTCATCTACATTTTGAGGCATTTCTCTTTGCAGCTGCCATTTACCTTTACCTTTGTATTTTCCTTTCCATCCTTTGCTGGGATTCATTCTTACACTTTGATTATTCATAGCAATGCTTCAATTTCCCAATAAATTCCACAAGTGACCGAGGCTCATCATACTCAATCCGATCTTTAAATGTTAATGGAAATCCACTAACAAATCAATGAACTTTAGCCTTGTCATCTTTAAGATACAGTACATACCTCAATAGCTCCTAGAACTTAGTCGTGTACTCTTCATATGTCATTGATCCCATCTTTAGCTCATAGAATTCTTTAGCCTTACTATTGTAGTACCTTCCTTACAAGTACTTGTTCCTAAAAATCCTCTCGAACTCATGCCAAGTCAAGTCATCTATCCTAATGTCTCTAACCCACCTCACATCTTCCTAGAAGATGTTCTCTTTCCTGTCAAGATGAAGATAGATATTATGGTCTTCATATTATCTGTGTACTCATGCAACTCAAAGAACTTCTTCATCCCAAGTATCCAAGCCTCTCCATCTTCTGTCTTCTTCACATCTCCATTGAAAGTAGGTGGTTTTGATTTCTTAAACTTATCTAGAATGTATCCCCTATCACTCCTCCTATAAGGATGATAACGATGACGATCATGATTCCCGTTAAAGCCAGAACTATAATAATACATGTATTCATCACCTCTCCTATCCGAAGTGTCCAACAATCTGCCATATCTAACCATGTCATCTCTATCTGACTTGTAACCACCATGAGACCTACTACCATATGCCCCATTATTTTTTTCCTCCTATCCGTGGATAATCCAAAGTGGCCCTCGTTGCTACATTTCTGACAAAATTTGAAGAAGTATAACATTAACATCTTCTTGTTTCTCTTATGCATGCATGATTTTGTCATTGTATACCTTACAAGTCCTTATTTATTCCTTCAAGCTTCTCAATGTGTCTGCCATGAGTGCCCAACACCACGTTGCTCATCTGGTTCATAGGGAGAGTATTTCTAGTCTACCATCTTGGTAGTCGTTTTGATCTCTTTCTTGTAAGGCATACTATGTTAGCAAAACCAAATTACAAAAACACCAACGCACCTTAGCATAATTTGGGGAGGATATCTCATCTACAAGATCATTGAATCAATATGATACATGTATAACATAATCATAACAACATATAGACATATAATGAATAAGCATATAACCATGTAACTATCAGACTAGATAGAGTCCACGCATCAATGCATGACCATATCAACTACACATACCATGACCTTATGCATGACAACAACAACCATACCAACGTATATCGTCAATACACATGAATAAACAACATGTAACCAATTATACACTCACGATGACATACTTCATAACAACAACATCCTCTTTCACATGGCAACATCATTACAACCATGCCTGACACCATGCATATGCAATATGCACATAGACCAAAAGAATGATTAACACACATGCAAATGATATGAAAGCATGACCAACACACCACCCATCAAGTCCGAGGGGTGAACCATGCTCTGATACCACTTTGTTTCACCCTCCTCCCACATCTACCCAAGTAACCAGCCAGGAGGGGTAAACGTGTGATGAGAGGATAATATGAATAGATTCAACCTCCTATGTGACCTTAAGGAAGTGGAAGCGATATAAGTACAACATACAAACCTTCCACTTCAGCTACAAGACTCCCAGGAACCATCCCAACCACTCATGTAGCTAGCCCTTGGATCCCACTGAGATTTTAGACCACTTGACACTTGGATGCTCTCATGATATGGACCTAACAATGTCCAGGAGGCTTTGGACACTCTCATGCCAGTGTCCAGGGATTTTTTTCTAGTGTTGTGCCAATGTCCCTGGGATTTGAGCTGCTTTTTCATGCCCAAATCCTAGGTCATTGCCAAGAATTGAATGACACCTTCAACACAGTAAGATAGTATGGAAAAAATAATGCAAGAATAAATACTTGAACAAGCACTTAACCAGACCCCTACTAGCCATGATGGGCATTTTGTTAAGCATATAAGGAATATGTAATCTATAGGTGTAAACAACATATTTAAGCATAGGGGTCTCATACTTATATGAGAATCGCTTGTTGAAAATAGCAATAAGAAATGCTAAATATAGAAGTGCTACAAATAGCATTGCCATAAATAGCATTTTGGGATACCTTCCTACTTTAGTTAGTCCCTGAACTAAAATGGAGAAGTAAAATTCGAATTTGATCTTAGCAGTTGTTTGTAAAATAATTAATTAATTCATATTAAGTTAATTAGTTGTAGAAAATCAAACATGAACCTATGTGAGGACATGCAACAGTTATCCCATTAATTGAGGAATTTATCCCTTAGTTAAAGAGATAAGGATGAGTTATAATTAGTTAGCTCAGTTAACTGAGTTAAGTCCAGTTAGATTAGTTCAAATAATTTGTTGAACTAATTGTGGGTTCAGTTAGTTAATGCATACATGCATGTAACTGCTGCACTTCAAATAACTGAATATTCTCTCATAAATAACTCATGCATGTCAGTTCAGATAGAGACCTAGTTGAGATCAGATGATGGGGCAGTGTACTATCAATTGCAAGAATATTCCATGGAGGATATCTCTTGCATGCAGAAGGAATTCATTCCTTGGAGATTGCACAGTTACTTCTTCAGTTTAGTGAGTGTGTGATGAGGCCAATCACATAGGTGGCATCATTAGACCCCAAGAAAAACTATGCAGGGAAATGGGAGGCTTGGAGGGTTGAGGGAAGGCATATCTAGTGTCTATTCAGTCTGTGAGTAGTATTTTTTTATTGCAGAGAGAGCAAGATAGCTTGTGAGTTGATTCATTTTGTAATATGAACATATTTCCACTTGTATGATAATACATAGATTGGGGTTTTAGGCTGAGGCTTTTCCTGGGTTATTCTTCTGTGTTCATGTGTGATTGATTTCTCTTCATCTGTTATATGTGTTCTATTTGATCTTACTCATATTCGATTAAGCTTCTGCAAGTTTGTTGTTGAAGTAGATCTTGTATTTTGCTTTAGTATATTTCATAATCTGTTGATCTACAGTGGGAATTTCTACATGGTATCAGAGAAAAAGTGATCAAAATGAAGAACATTATACAAGAAGGGAGAAGTTCAAAATTTTAGGTTCCTGAATATAGAAATCAAGTTCTTATCACATCTCAATTTCACCAATGGCGTTCAACAGTTTAATACTCGAGTATTCCCTTGATGGCAGCTCGAATGATATAGCTTGGAAGGATCACATGGAAGTAGTATTAGAGGAAAATGGTCTAAAGGACTTCATTGATCAAGAAGTCCCCAAGTTGGCAACAACTAATGCTACAAAATTGGTGGAATTGAAGAAATGTGTGGCTAGAGTAAGGAGAATCCTCCTGGAGGGAGTTCGAGACCACATTGTCTCGAGCCTCCATGGGAAGGAGACACCGTTTTCGATGTGGAAAACATTGAAAGATCTATATCAGAACAACAGTGATCAGAGGAAGCTAGCGCTGAAAGACACACTTAGGAAAATCAAGTGTGAAAGGGGCGACACGATCTCTAGATATCTGAACAAGCTCACCACTTGAAAGGATGAGCTTGGAAGTGTAGGGATCACGACAGTCAATGATGACATGGTGAGTCTTGCACTCCTTGGTCTTCCTAAGAGTTGGCATAGCTACCAAGACTCGGTCAATGGAAGAGAAAAACTACCAGATTGGGAGTGACTTTGGTTGGATCTGATGCAGGAGGAGATAAGAAGAAGCACCAAAGATGGATCCTCATCAAAGCAAGATGATGAGGAAAATCTAGCTTTAGCGAGTAAGGCGAGGAAGCGGAAAGGGAAGGCCTCCCATTCCAGATCTAGTTCTTCCCATGGTGGGAAGAAGTTTGACAAATCGAAAGTGCGATGCTTTCATTTTCATGAAGTGGGCCATTATGCTACAAATTATCCACAAAAGAAATCCAAGAAGGGATCCTCGAAGGGATCTGATGGTGAGGCACTAGCCTCATAGTTTGAGTTGGATTTCTCTCTTATCACATGCATGGTTTCATCTATGGTGGGATGTGTGTGGTACTTGGATAGTGAAGCCTATTTCCACATGTCAGGTGACAAGAATCTTTTCAGTACCTTGGAGGAGAAGGATCTCCAGATGAGGATCGAGATGGGTGATGATGGAAAGTACCATGTTTCAGGTGAAGGCATGGTTGTGTCTCAGAGGGAGCATGGAGCTCCTCTCACCTTGATTGATGTAAATTATGTACCATGTCTGAAGAATCTTGTGTCCATTGCTATGCTAGAAGATAAAGGCTATGATGTAGTCTTTAGTAAAGGAAAGGTATTCCTGAGGCATATCGGCACTAGACAGACCAAGCGAATTGGGATTCGAGTAAAGAATCTCTTCAAGCTAGAGGTATATGACTGTGTTGGATTGAGTTCCAAAGCTAAGATGGTGCAGAGCCAAGATGTTGGTGACCTATGGCAGAGAATATTGGGCCACTTCCACCATGGAGCCATGAAGATCATGTAGCAAATTTCTACCAGACTTTCCAAGGGAAAACTGGAGTAGACAAATACATGCAAAGGTTGTACCTTAGGTAAGTATGCAAAATCTTCCTTTCCGAATCGAGACAGTAGAGTTGGAGCAATCTTGAAGCGAGTTCACTCAGATGTTTATGGACCATTCTCTACAGCCTCCACTGCTAAACAAAGGTACTATGTTATTTTTATTTATGATTTTTCTCATAGATGCTGGATCTACTTTATGCAAAAGAAGGATCATACCTTCTTGAGGTTTTGTGAGTTTAAAGCCTTGGCAAAGAAATAATCTGGAGAGAAAATAAAAGCCTTTCATAGCGACAATGGTGGAGTGTATGTCTCCCAACAGTTTAAGGACTTCTACACTGCAGAAGTAAGTAAACAAGAGTTGACGACACCCCATAACCCACAACAGAATGGGGTGGCCGAAAGGAAGAATAGATCGATTGTGGTAGCAGCTCGAGTGACATTGCATGACCAAAGCCTACCACTACATTTGTGGGCTCAGCATGCAATACAATTGTATACTTGTAGAACAAAAGCCCGCACTTTATATTGGGTGTTATCACAAAACCTAACCATGACAGGCTTCCGATCAGGTAGACCTTGAGTAACTGTTTCAAACCAACTTTTGGTTTGGGCTTAGCCTCCTCAACCTGAGAGGGCTCTCTCACTAGGTTAAAGATTTTGGTAATGGATTAGATGGCTAACTCTATGAAACAAATGAAGGAGTGTAAATGGTTGAAACATAGTCAATAAACATCCATTGGGCTTATGGAGTTAGAAAATTCTTAGTATGACAACAATATCAGATGAACATGGAAGTCAGGGCATCAAAAGTTAAATATATCAGTTAACACATAGAAACATGTAGGAACAATTTACAAATGCATGAAGGAAGTTAGAGCAATGCCAATGAGTTCTAAGTATCATACATTCATACTACTGCAAAAGGGAAATGAGGACAAACATAAAACAAGCCACCATTGAACTCTTTCTGAATCTTGAGAAGTAAAGCCAAAGTCTGTATTCATAAAAACATAATATTCTACAATGACACAATATGAGTGTTTTCTATGAAAATTTCCAACCCCTGGTGCATTACAACTCTTGTCATATATAGAGTTTCCTTACAAGCTTGAATTCCTTCCTCTAGCAAGAGGGGAATTCGAATTTCTCTAGACCTGACACCTATTGAACTTTAAACAAACTATTAATTACAACTGACTGTAAACTAATAGTCTTAGAGACCTAATTTGACTAGGAGTGTAACTCCTTATCTATGTTGGCAACAACCTTAGCTATGAAAACAAACTCGTCCTTTGAAATCTGTCCCTCTTAATTTTTGGCTTGAGTGATGACTTTAAACTTCATGCTGGCCTTTGATTGCTTGTCCTTTAACTGTCCCTGGATAATAGGAAAACTGCCCCTATTTTTTCTGCTTTGTTCTCCAAAGTGGTTCCTTGAATTCTGCTAGACATCTTATCCTTTTAATAACATGTGATTCATTGAATTAGACCAAAGGTCCTGCTCATATACTCGTGCTAAGACAAAACCCCTTAGATGCTGGTTGAAGCATGACAACTGTCTGAGCTACGAAATGATTGTTGTTTTCTTAGTGTAGAATTTGGATTAGATGCTTGTCATTCTTTGAATTTTCCTTTGCCTAGTATTCCAAACTTCTGAGGTGGCCCTTTTGTATCTTCTACAACAGCATTCTTTCATAATGGTTCCCCCCTTTCATTTCAAAATTGATTCAAAAAACAAAACTGGTAGCTTCAGAAGTTTCGTAGCGCACTATGAAATTGCTGTGCATTATATGTTATATAGTCTTCATGATCATGATCATACTTTTCCAAAGCTTTCTATGGCAGAATACAAAGAGAGGGTATTGCTTCCTTTCTCTTTTGAGATTGAGGAAGAATACATTATTTTTGAAAATCAATTTGAGGAGTAGTTTGAGAGCACACATCTGAAGCCTTATGTAGATGATCAAAGTATTGGTGAGTTTTCCAATGCTGCAGAATATCACAAGAAACATCAAACTGACCATGTGTTTTTTGATCCTATAGCTGGCTACATGGAAAGGTTCTATAGTCCAGATTTCCAACTATATTTCCATTATGAATATCAGATATATCTCATGCTGCCTTGATTATCCAGTATCATGTTTATTTTTGCTTCAAGCACAGCCAAGAGATTCAAGTGTCATATCAGATCAATGAATGGCTTCATTGAAAGTTTCATGTTCCTTGAGCTACAAATGGAGATTGCAGTTGATAGGGTAGGTAGGTAGGAAAATACAAATAAGCTCAAGGTTGACTGAGCAGTGTTTACTAGGTACAGTTTGAAGTAGATTGGGTAGAATTTTAGAGTTTTTATTTTAAAGGAATGGATTGTAGCATTGGATCTAATAGTTCTTAGCATAACACAGGGGGCATACTATCCCTAGTGGAGCCATTGTTATCACCCTAAATTTAAAAAAAAAAAACTTTGGAAAGTTTGCCTTGTCTCTAGTCATGGTCTTATAATAAGTTTTTATTCATCACATGCTTAAATGGTTAAGTGATAGGATTAGAGTCTCAATAGTGTCATTATGATTTCCAAATCCTTCTTCTAGTCATGGTGTTAAAGGGTCTCTAGGTCATTTCATGCTTAAAGGGTTAGGTCATAGGGTTAGAAGTCTTTAAGGTCATATTTCATTTCCAAACAAAGTTTGACAACCTTAGAAGTATCACCTTGTGTTTAGAAGTCATATCTCAAGTCATTTTGAAGAAACTTCGAAATTAGCTATGAACCCACGTTTTCATAGCGCAGACAATGTAAAAAACCTGTTTTGCGCTACAAAATCACTGAAGCGGCCTTTTTCAGCAGAAAAATTGTTTTGAGTAGTCAACTTCCAAGGGGTCTCTTGAGCAACTGAAAGCATATTTTGGAAAAATGAAAGAGGTTTTTCTTCCTAACATACCTATCTACAAAAACCTCTTTCCATTTCTTCAAATTCATTATGAGCTGGGTTAATTTGATGACTCAACATGCACAGTAGTTTCGTAGCGCGCCACGAAACTGTTGTAGGTGCAATTTTGTTCTTTTGGTTAATCTTCAAAGGAATGAAGGGGATATTTTTGGAGAAGGATGTTGATTCAGAAATTTAAGGAGATAATTTTAAGAGATTTAAAGCCTAAGTAAAGAAAAACTCAAGGAATGAAGGATATATGCAAGAATTAAGCCTTGCGCTACAAAAATAACAGTTATTTCGTAGCGCATCTAGTTTGACTTTCTTTAGGCAACTTCAAGGAGTTTAGTTTTGGCACAAGTGTAAGAGAAGGGTTCTATGACTAATTCAACATGTTTTATATGATTAAAGGGGCTAGTTTGGTCAGCAAAAGGATTTGAAGACAAGCATAAGGATGAAACCCTAAAAAGGAGGAACTTTGTCTCCTTGTTTTTAGAAATCAACTTCCAAGGGGATTCCTAAGCGATTGAAAACTTATTTCTGAAAAGTGGAAGAGTTTTTTATTCCTAACATACTGTACTACAAAAATATCTTTCAGTTTCTTCAAATTCAGTATGAGGTTGGAGAAATTGATGGTTTAACTTGTGCTACGAAACTGCTAAGAGGAACTCTGTTTTCTGTTTGAGCAGTATTTTTAAAGATCTATTTCTAGCCACATGCAAAAGTGTTTTGAAATTATGAAGGATGTTTCATTCATAAACTATCCATCTACAATAACCTATCTCACTTTTTTTATAAGTGTCACCAGTTGGGAGATACGAGGCTTTCTTTAAAGTCATAATTGCAGGGAACATTTTCCTAGTTTTCAGGACAGATAAAGGAGAAGTTATTGAAGGCCAGCAAGAGGGTTATGGACATCATAAAATTCGAATTCATGGAGTTATAGGTGTCAAAGAGAATTTTTAATTCCTAGATAAGGTTGTTTCAATCATAATAAGGAGTTGTACTCCTAATTGTATTAGGACTCTAAGACAGTTAGTTAGCTGTCACTTGTATTTAATAGTGTGTTTTAGGTATGAGTAGGTGTCAAGTCAAGAAAATTCAAATTCTCCTCATGTTGGAGGAAGGAATCCAAGATTGTAATGAACTCTATAAAGAACAAGAGGTGTAATGCACCAAGGGTTGGAAAATGTTATAGGAAAAGACTACTTTTGTAAATGTTGTGCAGGGACTGATATATACAGAAGCAGTTTGGCTTTTCTGAATCTGAGATTCTTAGTGTACTTCAGTGAGCTTTATCTTTTATCTTTGATATGTTTTACTTCCATAGTATTTATGCTTATTACTTAGAATTCATGGAGGAACATGCTCTGACTTCCTTTAAGTGTTAAACTATGGTGAATTGAGTTCTTGGGTCCTATCTTTGGATGTTTTTCTTCAATGTTTTAATACTTATTACTCAGAATTCATGGTTACTCATGCTCTGACTTCCTTTAAGTATTAAACTCTGATGTATCACTCTAAATACTTTCCTTTTGAATACCTTGATGTATCATTACTCAGAATTCATGTCCACATGCTCTGACTCCTATGAACTTCAAGTTATTGAGACTTTCCTGAATGTGTTACTCTTTCATTGAAGTATATACAAGCCTCAGTTTTATAAGAAGAGCTATTTGTTATCTTTATCTCTATCACTGACTCCATAGCCCAATGGTAGAAAGTCTCCATCTTTCAACCTATAAACATACAAAACCACAAACCACAGAGTTAGCCATCTATCTATAACTTATATCATTAACCCTTGAGAGAGCCCTCTCAGGCTGAGGAGGCTAAGCCTTAGCTAAAAGATTGGTTTGAAATAGTTACACTAAGGTAGTCTAATCAACAGCCTATCAGGGTCCTATTTTGGTGATAACGGTAGGAATGAAGACACCTATGGAGGCCTTTTCTGGGAAGTGACCAGATGTCAGTCACTTCCAAATATTTGGATCATCAGTTTACTGTCATGTGACAAAAGATGCCCAGAAGAAGCTAGATCTAATAGTTGAGTTGGGAATACTTGTGGGGTACATTGATACACCCCACAACTATCAGGTGTACCTGCCTACCAGTCAAAGGATAGTGGTATGTAGGGATATGAAGTTATACGAGTAGAAATCCATGTGAGTATCACTTGAGAGGGAGCTCAAGTTGCATGTAGAGGAGGAACTTTCAGTTCCTAAGGAGGAGGAGCCTTAGATTGATGCGAAGTAGCCGCATGCAGAGGATCTGGGAGTGGAGACATCCACACATACTGAGACTTCCAAAGATGGTCCAAAACACTTAAGGGAAGCTAATAGGTTGATGCTAGATGCACGGGAGAATGTGGGACAACCATCTTCTCAGTGCAGACTGAGGAGGTCGCCCAAGCGGTACACTAGGTACATGGCCCTAGTTGGGGAGTGTGTAGAGTCCGAACCTTCGCCATTCGAGAAGGCAGTGCAACAACCAGTCTGGGTTGATGCAATGGTAGAGGAGTATGACTCTATCATTCAGAACAGTGTGTGGGATTTTGTCCCAAGACCTCAGGACAAGTCAGTGGTTAGTTCCAGATGGCTTTACAAGGTAAAACAGGCAGCTGATGGAAGTGTTGAGAAACATAAGGCAAGGTTTGTTGCCCGAGGTTTCTAACAGGTTGATGGGATCGACTACTATGAGACCTTTTCTCTTGTAGCAAGGTACTCATCTATCAGATCGATGTTGGCACTATCAGCTCAGATGGGTTGGAAGATCCATCAGATGGATGTGAAGACAACATTCCTCAATGGGAAGATTAAGGAGGAGGTGTACATTGAGCAGCTAGAGGGTTTCGAGACCTTCGTTTGTGAGTCGCATGTGTGCCGACTCAAGAGGGCTTTGTATGGGCTGAATCAAGCACCTCGTGCTTGGTACACCAGTATCGATAGCTATTTCACCAGGTTGGGCTTCACCAAGAGTGAAGCAGATGCGAACCGTTACCACATCCTGGTAGAAGGTAAGTCATTGATCATTGTTCTTTATGTGGATGATCTGATTTTGATAGGTGATGATCAGCTGATCCAGTTTTGCAAGGAGGATCTTGCAAAAAATTTTGAGATGAAAGACATGGGTCTTAGGCACTACTTTTTAGGCATGGAGATGTGGCAGAAAGATGGTGAAGTATTTGTGTCTCAAGGCAAGTATGCCAATGAGATACTCAGGCGCTTTCACATGGAGAAGTGCAAGCCCATGCAGACTCCTCTAGCTAGGAACTGGAGGAAGGAGGATGCTACTCAGGTGAGGTAGTAGCTGCTATTGTTTATCGGCAGCTTGTGGGTTCACTTATGCATATGGTGAACACACGACCAGACTTATGCTTTGCGGTGAACCAGCTGAGTCAAGCTATGTTTTAGCCTACCAAGCTGTTTTGGAAGGTAGTGAAGCATGTGCTGAGATACCTCAGAGGAACATCTCAGTTCGGATTGTGGTACAGATGGAAAAAGGGAGTGAAGCTTCAAGGCTTCATAGATGCAGATTGGGCAGGGAATCCATCAAACTCAAAGAGCACTTCTGGAGGATTCTTCAACCTTGGTTCAACTATAGTTTCCTGGTACAACAGGGAACAGAAGTTAGTTGCACTTAGCTCAACAAAGGCTAAATACATGGCTGCTAGTCAGGCTACGTGTGAGGCCATTTGGATGCGAAATATTCTAGTGGGATTGTTTGGTTAGAGGATGGATCCAACTATGATCTACTGTGATAATCAAAGTTGTATCAAACTCTCTGAAAATCTAGTTTTTCATGACAGGTCCAAGCACATTTATATCTTGTATCACCATCTTCGAGACTGTGTGGTCAAGAGGATCATATTGTTGCTATATGTTTTGACTAAGGAATAGGATGCAGATATTTTGACGAAGGCATTGTCAAAATGAAAGTTAAAGTTCCACAGAAGTAGGATTGGGGTTACTAATAATCCATTTCTTGTTGAGAGGGAGTGTTGAAAATAGCAACAAGGAATGCTAAATATAGAAGTGCTGAAAATAGCACTGCCATAAATAGAATTTCAAGATACCTTCCTATTTTAGTTCATCCCTGAACTAAAATAGAGAAGTAAAATTAGAATTTGATCTTAGTAGTTGTTTCTAAATTAATTAATTAATTCATCTTGAGTTAATTAGTTGTAGAAAATCAAACATCAAGTCTATGTGAGGACATGCAATAGTTATCCCATTAATTGAGGAATTTATCTGTTAGTTAAAGAGATAAGGATGAGTTGTAATTTAAGTTGTAATTAGTTAGCTTAGTTAACTGACTTAAGTCCAGTTAGATTAGTTCAAATATTTTGTTGAACTAATTGTGAGTTCAGTTATTTAATGCATGCATGCATGTAACTACTACACTTCAGATAACTGAATATTATCTTATAAATAACTCATGCATGTCAATTCAGACAAAGACCCAGTTGAGATCAGATGATGGGACAATGTACTATCAGTTGCAGGAATATTCCATGGAGGATATCTCTTGAATGCAGAAGGAATTCATTCCTTGGAGATTGCGCAGTTACTTCTTCTATTTAGTGAGTGTGTGGTGAGGCCAATCACACAGGTGG
The DNA here is from genome assembly GCA_031772625.1 of Pinus tabuliformis. NCBI lineage: Eukaryota > Viridiplantae > Streptophyta > Pinopsida > Pinales > Pinaceae > Pinus > Pinus tabuliformis. Next base: position 18,367,490 of record CM062811.1, read on the forward strand.
CATCATTGGACCCCAATAAAAACTACGGAAGGAAATAGGAGGCTTGGAGGGCTGAGGGAAACCATATCTGGTGTCTATTTAGTCTATGAGCAGTATTGTTTTATTGTAGAGAGAGCAGGATTGCTTATGAGCTAATTCTTATTGTAATCTGAACATATTTCCACTTGTATGATAATACAGAGATTAGGGTTTTAGTCTGAGGCTTTCCCCGGGTTATTATTCTATGTTCATGTGTGATTGATTTCTCTTCATCTGTTATATGTGTTCTATTTTATCATGCTCATATTCAATTAAGCTTCCACAATTTTATTGTAGAAGTAGATCTTGTATTTTTCTTTAGTATATTGCATAATCTGTTGATCTACAGTGGGAATTTCTACATCGCTATGAAGCATTGTTCCCTTATGTCATTATCGGCATTATCACCTATTAGGTCATAGATACATTTTTCATTCATTTACAAGTAAAACCATGGTGAGAGCCATACATAGCCACTATCATAAAAAACATACATAACCCGCATAATAGCAACAAAAATACCAAGGAAATTACAACCACATATAAACTAGTATAATACTCATAGAAATACAAGGAGAACTGACCTCATTTTGATGATGAAAAATCCAAACCCAAGATGAGACTACCACATTCCACTCAAACATAGAATGGCTAAGACAAATATCTCTTCAACAATTCACCCTCGTTCCATATTCAAAGCATGACTGTGGGACTCAAACCAAAATAACCAACCAGGGTGTCCCGAGGCTAAACCACCTCACCCTCATCAATATAAACTAGGCTTTACCATCCTGAATCACTAGGTCAACACAATGAACATGTAATAACATGATTTATGATGATATCTAGCTGATAACTAGTCCCAACAAGCATGGATGCCACCAGATTTCTCCACCTACACCGTGAGGAATTTTCCTATATCCTACTCTCTCGGGCTTTACCACAGTCCACACTAGGTCACTAGGCCCTAAAATGAGACCCGCTCTCCAAGATTTACCGCATCTCCCAACCTAGGATTACTAGGCCCAATGGGAGCAATCGACCTCTTGGATTTATTGTATATCATTCCATTTACTGGCTATGATTCATAGCCCAACCGAGGTGACACAATATTGGCTTTACCGAAACCCATAGTCTGGCTCAGGGGTTACTAGGCCATATCCTCTATCATTCAGAGATCCACCTCACTCATCTTCAAATCCATCTAGCAATCCAACTTAGCCAAAACATGAAAACCCCATCACACCATGACTATCTGGAAATGGCAAGGCTAGGTTGAAAACACTGTCACACTTGGAGAAACCCATGCCATAACAACAAAAGAACCACATGAAATACCAGGCATGCCAAATCTAGCAAGAAAAATACACATGCAAATTGATACCTGGAGAGAGTATTGTTGTAGCTGCTTGATCCTACTCTTCCTTGCTTGATGTCTGCTTTGTCTTGGCTTCTTTGCCATTCTTGATCCAATGCCAAAATGCTCCAAGAAAACTATAAGTTTCCAAGAGTGAGAGAGAGAGAATAATGAGAGAGCTCCAAAACTGAACTAACAAAAGGTTACACACTAATCCTCAGAATCCTTTTTATCAATCAGGCCTCTATTTTCTTCATTTTCCATTATTTTCCTTCATTTTCTTCCTCACATGCAACCTATGACCTTTCACCTTCCTTCTCTCCTATTTTCCATTATTTTCATAAACAAATGTGCTAAAAATTCCATTTTTCCTTTCCAAAGCCTTTGCCAATTTCATTTAGCCATTCTAAACTGATGAACACCCACACTAGGATGTTTTTCCCAACATTCAGCTTGGAATATGTGTCTCGTCAACTGTGGTTATTACTTTTGTCTTTATTAACTTTTATGACATGGAATTTTCACCAGGGCTATTACAGTTTGTAATTTATTTGTTTTTATATTATTAATGGAGTTGTTTGTCTGTGGGGTAAATGTAAATGACCAATAAAATGAGTTAGAAATCTATATGCGATTTTTCTTTTGATATGGAATATGAATGGTTTAATTCCTGAGAATTGTGATGTCTAAGAGACATGAAATACATGAAGTAAAGGAGCTAGAATAACTTCATGAGTTAAGTATAGGTTTCAATGTTAGGCTTGTAACGTTGCTTCTATGTGTTTAAATCAACATAAATAATGTTGGATATCCCTGTGTTTAACCCTACATCATTGTCAAGATTTTGGATAAGAGTTGGAGAAGAGCTTTTCTATCAAAAATCAGCATAAACTATGGTCAAGACCTAGAGAGCTGATTTACATTAGAAGTCTAAATATTGTGGCCCAACTGTTGCGTGGTTATTCATGGCTCTTTCGTGATTTGTTTCCAAACCCCATGGATGGATGTTCTCTATGTTTTGGATTCATGACTGTGTGGTATTCAAATCAAATAGAGTGTTGTCATAAGAAACTAAGTACCATGTTTGTATGTTGTCCAAAACTTGCTAGATTTGTTCCAAATATATAAGTTTATGTTATGATTGAAATCCAGGCGAAGAAAGGCATATGAAGTCATGTGAAAAGTTAGGAAACAAGTTAAGGTCATGTAGAAGTGATTGGAAAGTCGAATGGAACAAGGGCAAGTCATTTCAACTCCCTAGAATCTGGAAAGTAGATTTTTCAGAGTGCTACAAAATTATTTCGTAGCTCCTATAGGTTTTTTACTATGCTACAAAATTATTTCATAGCATCTAGAAGTAATTTTCAAGGCTTTGTATGAGATTTTGGAAGCCTGTTTTTCCCTTCTTGTTCCATCGCTTGATAGGTTGAATCCCATGTGAGTTGGGTGAGCTTAGAAAAAATATTAGAAGGGGAGGAAAAACCCTCTCATGGAATTTATCAAGAGAAATTCACATTCTTATTCGAATGCATATTTTAATTAATTCATGAATTTCCAGAATTAGGTAAGAACAGAGTTGTGCTTGTGGGTGTTTTAATCTTGGGTTATTGGGATCCATGGTAACTAATGTTGGTATAACATCAAGTGGTATCATAGCTAGTACGTTGATTGTGTATGAGGGTCTTTTGAATGGGATATTGTGAAATTATCTAATAAATTTTTGAGTAAACAAATTCTTTGAACAAATTTTAAATTGACAGGTGAGAGGATACTTTGATGTATTTTGAAGTAAAGTTATGCATGTTATTAGGAGTAGCCTTGGATAGAATTTTTTTGTTCAAGAGGAAATGGACTTTTAGTTATTTTCCATGTTGAAAGTGGAAATAGCTCTAGAAGACAAATGGAGAGGTTGGCAGAAGATCCATGTGATAGATCTGGCGTAGAGGTCAAGGAACGGTTAATCCATGTACAAATGGAATTTCCAAGTTTGAAGACAACTTCACAGTGAAAAGAGGTTGACAAGAAGAAGAACCTTACATGAAGAGGGGGACAATTTGAATTCTTAGGTAGTAAATGAGATGATTGCAAGGAAGCGAAGAGTTGATATTATTTTGGTTGGAGAGGAATTGGTTCAACAAGTAGATCTAGGAAATATTGTGTAATATGAGATCTTGTGATAGATCTTATGAACATTGAATTTGATGTTTATCCTAACTTGGTAATTAAAAGAATTGTGTTTGTAGGACTAAATTGGTAGTAGTTGTCATAGAAAGTAATCTATGTCAAAGGATATGGAGCTCAAAAGTCTCTTAGATGAAAAATGGTGACATAACTCAACAACAAAACTGAGAATAGTGAGAGTTCAAAAATGCAACAACCAATAACTTTGAAAGTAGAGGAATAAGAGTGCTCAAGAAGAGGTTCTACTACGGAGAACCTAGATAAGAGAAGATACTAGGAGGATGATCGAGGTGGACATGGTGGCCACCAACCTATTCCATGTGGACTCCCACCATTGTTTCCTTCAGTTTTTCAATTTCCTTAATTGTAGCACAATTTACTATTTTTGGCATTTTTTTGGGTCTTGAACTTCCAGAGTCATTTTAAGGCCCTAAACAATGTTTTTTTGGCAATATTCCTTCCAACAATTTCTTTGAAATTGCATTTTCTGTTGTAGTCGTTGTAGAGATATTTCTAATGAGGTTTCATGTGCGTCAAACAAAGATAATATTACCAAGTTACGACCTCGAGAAGTTGGTTGTCCAACTAACCCCAACGGGGCCCATAAACTCATGGTGTTACATTTCCTCGGGTTAGGGTTTTGGTTGTTTAGGGTTTTATCTTATCGTTCAATAATAAAAAGACCCTTTAGCCTCATTGTAGCATAGTTCATAGGCATGTAGCTGCCACATCTCTTCTCAGAGATAAGCTGCTATCATATGAGCTAGTCTCATTTCTATTATGTTTGTAAGAATATTTCATTATTTGATATTAATGAAAGATAATTTTATTTCTGTTGCATCTCTATATTTATGGTTATATATGTAATTTTTTGCGTCCCTATTTAAATTCAGATCATTGGTATCATAACAGTCTTCTATTTCTCTGTTTTTCTTTGCATGTCCACAATAAGGCTGGGATATAAGGAGTTAGGGATAGAATTGGTCGAACCTTTGCAAGACTAGCCTAGGAAATCCTGACACCCTCCCATGGGGGAAGAAAAGAAAGATGAGGGTGCAGGAGATCCTATCAAAATATTTCCTGAGGAGGCCCTCGAGAAGCAAAGGAATGCGATGATGGATAACTTTTCCCACATCCTTCAACGGTTTTCCACCGATGGCGCATCCACATCCAACAGCAACTCTGGAGGCTCCACACCTTTTAAGGTACAAGTAAACTTTGACATTCCCATATTTGAGGGACAAATAGATGTAGATGCAATAGATAAATGGTTGAATCTACTAGAAGGATATTTTTTATGTTCATGATTTTTCCAATTGAGAAAATATTACTTTTTCTCTTCTCAAAGTTGTTCCCACTTGGATTTAATTCCAGAACACATCAAGGAGTAGTACTACCCTATCGAGAGCTACGAGGACAAATACATAAAATGGACCATGCTGTGGAAGGGAAGGGACCAAGATGTGCCAGAGTTTACTAATTTTTTTCATACCCTTCGAATGAATATGGGTATGAAGGATTCTGAGAAATGTTTGGTACTTAAGTACCGTGGCTGCCTACATAGATACATCCAGGATGATATGGAGTTCTTGGACATATCCTTGCTTGGCACGACATAGCAATACACCGTCAAGGTCAAGCAAAAGTTTAAACAGAAGAAGCAAGACTTTGGATCTGTGAATCTGAAGCAAGGGAAAGGTGTCCCCAAACCATAGAACAGAGGACAAAGCCAAGGCCACAAGTAAAGGACAACACTACGAAGATGAAGAAGGACACGAGAAAGTGGTTTGAGTTCCATAAGAGATCCACCACCAACATAAGTGAGTGTCGGGCCAAGCAATCACTAGTGGTCAAACTGAAGGCTTCAAAATCAGATGCATGTTTGGACTTTGAGTCAGAACCCAGAAATGGGAATGACAAAGGGAAGAAGATTATTGATGAGGAGCCCAATGCCACCGTCGCCACCACAAAGATCCAAAAGGAGGAACCCAAAGATCCAGAGGAGGAGGAACGTCTCTTCCACTCCCAGATGTGGGTAAATGTTTCCTCACTATTGTTTATTGTGGACAACGGGAGCCAAAATAACCTCATTGCAGTAGAGGTCATGAAGCCACTGGGCTTACTGACCACAACATACCCACAACCATACACCATCAGGTTTCTTCACCAAGGATGGGATTTGCACGTGAGCCAACAGTGTCACCTTCCATATAGCATCAAGCCCTTCATGGATGAGGTATTATGTGACGTTTCGCCCCTTGATTTTTGTGATGTATTATTAGGCCAACCATGCTTTTGGAAGCGACATGTTGTGTATGAGTCAAGGCCTCGCATTGTTACTATTACATTGGGAAATAAGTTGTACAAGATATCAGAGGTAGCACCGCCTACTTCCATCTCTTTGGTTACTGAAAAAAATGCATTAAGCTCATTTCAAAAACCAGGAAATTTCTTTTCCTAATGATATGCCCTCAAGGAAAGAAGAATACGGTGGCCACGACCTCCAAACAGGACCCCTTCGCACGAAAACAATAGATGGACAAGGTCATGGAGGAGTACAAGGACATCTTCACATCCCCCGCATGGGTGCATCTGCACTGTGAGGTCAAGCACTCCATCAATCTGACCCCAGGTTCATTGTTACCCAATGGACCAATCTATCAGTGCTCCATTCTCGAGAACGATGAAATCAAGAGCCAAATTCAGGAGCTGCTGCAGAAAGGTCACATTCATTTGAGTTCATCGCCTTGTGGGAGCATGATCATGTTGCTACAAAATAAGGATGGGACTTGGAGACTCTGTATGACTATTGGGTGCTGAACAAGACAACTGTCCAGAATAGGTACCTGATCCTGCAGAATGATGACCTTCTAGATCAACTCAAGGGGGAAAATATTTTAGCAAGATTGACTTGAAGTCCAGATATCACCAGGTACCAATCGAGCCCTCTAATGTGTGGAAGACTACCTTCAAAACCAAGGAGGGCCTTTTCAAATGGTTGTTTATGCCTTTTTGGTTAACGAATGTTCTTGCAACATTAATGAGGCTTATGGATGACATCTTGCGGCCGTTCACCAACTCATTTGTAGTGGTATACTGCGATGACATCCTGATCTTCAGCCATAGTTGGGAAGAGAACCTCCACCACATCCAATAAGTTCTCTAAACACTGTGGCAACATAAGTTGTGTGCCAATTTGGAGAAATGAGATTTTAGCATGACCCAAGTTCAGTATTTGGGATACATTATTGATGAACAGGGGGTGCATGTGGATCCAGCCAAGATCCAAGTCATTCAGGATTGGCCAACCCCAACCACTCTAATGGAGTTCTGCAGCTTTCTGGCTCTTGCCAATTTCTACCGCATGTTCATGATGGGTTTCTCTCATATCAATTGGCCCTTGAGTCAAGTCAGCAAAGGAGGAGTGAAAGAAAAATTGTTTTGGTATGAATCTCAACTGAAGGCATTTGTAGAGTTGAAACATCACCTCTGCTCTGCACTAGTGCTCACATTACCAGACTTGCAACAACCATTTGAGATAGAGACAAATGCCTTTGACTATGCTATTGGGGCAATCCTTACTCAATAGGGGCATCCAATGGCATATCACAGTGAGACACTTTTAGACATAGTCTGGAAGTATCCCACTTATGACAAAGATATGTATTCCATTGTGCAGTCCTGCTGACAATGGAAGCATTACAATTTGGGGAAGGAAACGGTCATCCACATAGACCACTGAGCCCTGCAGTTCATACAGACACAAGGGAAGTTGCAGAATGACCAAATTCAAAAGTGGTCCACATACCTGCAACAGTTCCATTTGAATATCAAGTACAAGAAGGGCAGCACAAATAATGTTGCAGACTGCCTCAATCGACCATAGGTCATAGCATTAACTACCATGCTCAACTCTTGTGGGCATGAGACTTCTAATTGGCCACTTCTCTACAAAAGCAACCAAAATTCAGCCACACATACCATACGCTTTTGGAGGGTCAGCAAGTTCTAGATTCTCACCTCTAGGATGCTCTGTTATGCCACCTAGGACACATTTGTGTTCCTTCAAGAGAGCGTGCGAAGATGATTTTGGAAGCACACTAAAGTTGGGCTGATGGGAATTTAGGGGTTGAGAAAATAGTGGCAGTATTGCAAAAGTATTTTTACTGGCCGAATCTTTGACAGGATGTCAATAAGTACATCAAATCCTGCATTGCCTGCACCATTGCCAAACCGACCATCAAGAAACAAGGTCTATATACTTCACTACCTACCCCTAGTCGATCTTGGGAATCCATCTCCATGGATTACATGTCAAGCCTTCATTTTACTAAGCATGGCAATGACTGTGATTTTGTGGTTTTCAACAGATTCTCGAAGATGGCCATTATGTCGGCCTGCAAGAAGAGTATCACAATAGAAGCCACTTCTAAACTCTTCTTTGAATGAGTGCGAGTACACTTTTCGATCCCACAGTCTATCATCTCAGATCAGGATAGAAGGTTCCTTAATATATTTTTTTCTAGTCTCTAGTCGATGCTGGACACTAAGCTCACTATGTCCATAACTTTCCATCCCCAAACTAATGGCTAGATAGAGGTCATCAACAGGATGATTTTACACATTCTGAACATGTACAACTCAAAGGATCCATGCACATGGGATGAGAGCCTCCCCTATGTCTAGCCCAGCTGCAACCAGGCTCTCCATAGCTTGACTGGCAATAACCATTTTTAGGTGGGCTTGAGATTCCGACCGCTATGTCCTATTGATGTGGCCATACCATTTCCAGTGGCTCAGGCAGATTTGGCTCATGTCTTGTTCGAAGCTGACAAGGCAAATAACTTCATTGAGCACATTCAAAACATCCACCAATAGGTACATGACATATTGGAAAAATACAATGCTAAGTACAACCAGCGGTATGATCAGCATCAGGTACCACACAAGTTCTAGGTGGGTGACAAAGTTTGGCTACATTCGCAGAAGGAGCGCCTCTCTAGGCCCCACCGCAAGATTCGCCTGCTTCGATATGGGTCATACACCATCACCAAGGTTATGGGAGATAATTCTTTTCAGATCATCATTCCCCCATTCCTTGGTCTACACCTAGTGTTCAATTTGGATCACCTTTGACCATACTTTCCACCATTACTGGACACATCTGACATTGTAGAACAACTCACACCAACAGAGTTAAATTCAGACTGCATGGAACAAGCTGCAACTGATCGAATCATGGACACACAGATCAAGAACAATTTCTAGTAGAATATCCAACTATATCGAGCTGTCAAAGCCAGCAAACTCCTACACTAAGGAAAATGGCTCACAAGGGACCAAGTTCAGCAGAATTTTCCTCATCTCATGGAGGAACTCAATGAAATGGAGACCATTTCTTCCTAAGGGGGGAGGAATGATCCAGGTGGATATTGGTGTCCATCCATCTATTCCATGTGGACCCCCACCATTGTTTCTTTCAGTTTTTTAGTTTCCTTAATTGTAACACAATTTACTATTTTTGGTAGTTTTTCGGGTCTTGATCTTCCGGAGCCATTTTTAGGCCCTAAACAATGTTTTTTGGCAATATGGATTCCAAGAGATTTCATTGAAATCACATTTTCAGTTGTATTCCTTGGAGATATCTTTCCAACAAGGTATGATGCATGTCAAATAAAGATAATATGACCAAGTTATGACCCTGGGAAGTTGGCTGCCCAACTAATCCCAATGGGGCCCATAAACTCTTGGTGTTACATCTCCTCGGGTTAGGGTTTTGGTTTTTTAGGGTTTTTTCTTATTGTTCAATAATAAAAATGCCCTTGAGCCTCATTGTAACTCAGTTCAAAGGCATGTAGCCACCACATCTCTTCTCAGAGATAAGCTACCATTGCCCGAGCTAGTCCCATTTCCATTATGTTTGTAAGCATATTTCATTATTTGAAATTAATGAAAGATAGTGTTATTTCTACTGAATCTTGGTATTTATGTTTATATATGTAATTTTTTGCATTCCTATTTAAATTCAAGTCAGAGGATGACTTGGTATGGGTGACAAGTAGCAACTTGTTACCGAGAAAAGAAGGGATTGTTATAGCTCACTGGTAGACAATGAGAGTTCACAAGAGGAAGATATGAAGATGATTGTTATTAGTCATAGTAGGGGTTTAGAGGAAAGTCTCAAGCAGAAGAAAAAAGTACCAAGAAGTTGGATTCAAAGGATTGAGTGATGAAGGATTTGGGCAAGATATGGTTCGGTTGGGGATAGAACTCAATCATGTGAAACAATTGCTACAAGAAAGTCAAGACTCACCAGATTTAAGTGCAGAGAGAATGGTGTTGAATATGAAGGTCTACAACAACAAAGGGATGAAAATAGTAAGAATATTTTTTCAACAATAGTTATGTATCCAAGTGAAGATTGAAGAAGAAGGTAGTGGTATCTATTTTTAGTTGATTGTGGATTAATTGAAGATTATAAGTAGCAGTGATAAATGTTGCAGCTGAGGAAGAAAAACAAAGTTCTAAGAGGAAGAGGGTGAATAATTACAGGTAGAAGCCAGAAGAGCAGAGCATGCTCAGATGAATATTATAGAGGAAGGAGTCAACAGAAATACCGAGAGAAGACTAGGATTGGAAGAGCTTAGAATGGTATTTACAAATAGGTTGATGGATTCTGGTTTTTGTAGTGGCTTATGTGCAGTTTGTAGTGAGTGGGGAGAAGCTCATGGAAGAAGGATATTTTTTACTACTAAAATTCATGGTAAGGTTAAGAGATAAGCCATAGTAGATCAAGTTAGGATAAACTTGATTGAGAAGTAGTTGAAATAAAAGTACAACTAGAAATGATGAGAGGATTTTTGTAGAAGTTGAGGAAGACAAGGATTATAGACGAAGTCTCTGGAATAAAGAAAAAAGGATTTGTTGCGGGTGAATTTGAGATAGATATTACATGCTCAATGGAGGAAAATATCAAAGGGAGTTGAGTTGCAGCCATGGAAGAAGAACCTAAGGGTAAAAAACACATGTGATGAAGCAGATGAAGATTTGAGGAGCAACCTAAAGACAAAAAATTTCAGCCAAGGACTGACTTAGGAGGATGAAATTGATAAAAGGAAAGTAGGAAGGTATAGTTGGTTGGATAACCTATAATTATAAGGAAAGTTTTGCCAAGTTTGAGCAACTCAAGAGCAAGTAAAATTTCAGATTTCGCAACAAAATTTGTAGAAGAAGGCACAAATTGATTAAGGATCTAGTAAGAGATTTGTTTCACTGTGTAGGTGACAGTGGAGGAAGGTGAGGGGATTTGAAGCAGCCTAGAGCAAGGAGTGCTTACAAGGGTTCCAGAGAAGAGAACTAGGAAGATTCCAAAAGCCCAAACTCAAGAGAAAGTTTGGTGAGGTATCATGTAGCAAGGTGGAGACTTATTACTACAGAGGCATGCTTTAACTCATGAGTTGAAGTTGTTCGAAAAGACTAGATGTATATGACTAGGAGGTCATGTATTTTCATACCTTGGGAGTGTGATCCAGGTGCATAGATGGAGCACAAAGTTTGATGAAGACTAGACCGAAGCTTGCCAATGTGATGGGATGGTCATAAGGTGATGTTGGGAGAAATTTTAAATGTTTTGTAGATATTTACATTAGGATGTGAGTTTTGTTTTAGAATAGGTTGGAGGAAATATTTCCTAATGTAAATGTAATTGATTTTCTCTTATTTTGTGAGAAGGGGAAACAAAACATCTCTTGTGACTCTTGGTTATCCAATGTAGCTTTCTTTTAAAAGTGAAGAAGAGTGTCTGAGAAGAGAAGTGTAATAGAGGTAGAGAGAAGGAGAAGAAGGGAGAAGCTCTAGTGTTGGGACAAGAGGTAGAGGTCGAGAGGCTTGGGATGCACATGCCCAAATTTATATCTGGGCAATATTAATGTAATGATTTGAATTTGATTAATGAGAAAATATGTTTAGATTTCTCTATATCACTATTATTGATGGAGTTGTTTGTCTTTGGGGTAAATGTAAATAACCAATAAAATGAGTTATAAATATATGTGTGATGTTTGGTTTGATATGGAATACGAATGGTTGAATTCCTAAGAATTGTGATGTCTAAGAGACATGAAATTGATGAAGTAGAGGATCTAGAATACCTTCATGATTTAAGTAGAGGTTTGACTTCTAGGCTTGTAAAAAGGGGCGTTGGTTCTGTGTGTTGAAATCAATATAAAACTTGTTGGATATCCCTATGTTTAACCCTGTGACATTGTGAAGCTTTTGAACAAGAGTTGTAGAAGAGTTTTTATATCACAAATGTAAATAAAATATGGTTGAGACTTAGAGAGTCCATTTAAATTAGAAGTTTGAATATTGTGGCCCAACCATTGCATGGTTGTTCCTGACTCATTTTTTATTTGTTTCCAAACTCCATATATGAAAGTTCTCTATATTCTGGAGTTGTGACTATGTGGTATTTACATAGAATAGAGTGTTGTCATAGAAAACTAAGTACGTTGTTTGTATGTCATCCAAAACCTATTAGAATTGTTCCTGACTGATAAGTTTGTGTTATATTTGCAATCTGGGTAAGGAAAGGAATATGAAGTCATGTGTAATATTAGGAAACAAGTTAAGGCCATGTAGAAGTGATTGGGAAGTCAATTGGAACAAGGGCTAGTCATTTCACCTCCCTGGAATCTGAAAATATAGTTATTTCAGAGCACTACAAAATTATTTCGTAGAACCTACAAGTATTTTACTGTGCGATGAAATTATTTCATAACACCTAGAGCAAGCATTTTTTAGGGTTGTGTATGAGATTTTGGAAGCCTATTTTCCCCTGCTTACTGGATCACTTGATAGGTTGAATCCCATGTGAGTTGGGTGAGGTTAGAAAAAAGGATTAGAAGGGGATAGAAATACCTCTCATGGAATTTATCAGAAGACATTCACATTTTTATTGGTCTGCATATTTTAATTAATTATTGGATTTCCATAATTGGGTAAGAAGATAGTTGTTCTTGTGGGTGTTTTAATCCTTGGTTATTGGCATTTGGGGTAACCCATCTTGGTTTGTCAACAGTGATCCATGTAAGAACCTTCAGAGAGATATTAAAGTTTTGGAATTAGTTCCAAACATTCTTAGAACTATCTAAGCTGAGATATGCTCTAAGTCCCTCAAGAGTGGATTACAACCTATTATGGGCACGTTCCCACTGGAATTGGCCCTCAACACTTTAAATATCAGGCCCATATGACCCTTCACTCTTGAACAAGTTCTAAGAATAATAGTTCTCGACATTTTAGGAACCAAGAAATTTTCATCTCCCTTTATCTTCTTCTGATAAAGTTTCCTCTAAGATTATGTTCTAGGACAAGAAAAGGGGTTTTCTATCACCTATCATGCTTTACATTCTTCCTCCATGCTTTGACTTTCCAAACATCGAGATAGAACATATTTCCATTACTTATCAGGTGTGCCTTTTGTAATTTTCCGATAAGGACCTTGACCTAAGTGAGTAAACACTTAGCCTCTCAGAGTTTCCTATGAGAAGGTTATCATCAAAAAATGTTATTGCTAATAACATATTTTCTCTGAGAAGGTTTTCTACCAAGGTAGTTTGCTCTAAGATGACATGGTGGAAGAAAACCAGGGTGTGTATTTCTTCTACGAGGGAGTTATTGTCAAGAAAGATTTTTTGCTAGGAGATTTCCCCGAAATGAATTTTTGATGAGGTGAGTTTCTTTCAAGGTGGCATGGATCTCAAAACCGTAGACCTCAAAGTTAAATAGCTTGGTGCAACAAAGTTTTCTCTAGGGTAGTTTCTTTTGAGGATTATAGTTGAGGTGTTATGGCAGGAGAGGACTTGGGTTGTTGTTGCTACCTATTAAGAGAGAACACATGGATAGAGGTTGTTGGTGTGCTTAAATAAGGAAGGGAGTATGAGTGGGTCAACAAATTATTTATATAAATAAATACTTGTATGTGGTGACCTCAATCTTGAATAGGTTGATAGCTATTACTTCGTTGCCAAGTGTCTATGTGAAGGCTTAATATGATAAACACATGGGCATTATGAGGACATCATGTAGGCAGTACATGGAAGTGTGATGACATGGTGCTAACTGATTGGATAACTTTAAATGGACATAAATTTCGATCTAGAGGCCGAATCAAAACAAAATTTATATCATTGGAATCGCCTTGACGAGATGAACAAAAATTTGTCATATATTTAAGGTTTTAAATAAGTTGTAAAGATCAAAATTTTTATACCCCATTTCCATAACACTACGTTGGATCCTGAGTCAACATAGTGACCACCTCCTTCAATGCTATGATTGGGGTTAGGGTTAGGAAGGAGTGTGCTACACCAATAAGGTGACATTGTTCTCATTTATAACTAGAAAAACTACCTCTTGGGGGTAGGAAAATTTCAACCCTTGTGGCTTGGTCCTTATATTATTACTTGGGTCCATTCCAAAGGTGCCTATGAACTTATGGAGTGTTATCACCAAAAAATGATCACCTAGCCATTTCTAACTAGGTGGATTGAAATACACCATGTAGATTTAATTTTACCACAGTAAAATCACTTTCACTATGGAAAATAATTTAGTAAAACACTTTTATTAAGTTATTTTCCGATTTAAATAAAAAAAACCCCATGAGAATAATTAGATAAATCATTATTTATTTAATTTTATCTAGGACTTATCTTGAACATTGGCAACATGACCCTGGAGTGTGGCAGCATTTGACTCGACATAGGGCTAAAGGTCATGATGACAGAATGGAATAGTCAAATTAGAGGAAAAATAGATCACACAAACCCGGGAGGACAAGTGACAGAGCGAGGATATCCCAAACCTAACATGAGAGCAGAAGAGTGTCATGTTCAAGAGCGACAAGTTGTCTATACAAAGGTCGTTTCATCTTCATTTTACCCCACTATTTATGGCGAGTACCCCAATTATTTTTATCACGAGCTTCAAGGGGATATCATATGCTTGTTATGTAAGTTCATTCTTTGAATGAATCCATCCTAGTAAGTTTTACGAGCCCTAGGAAGGAGAAGCTTGGCCTCATCATGGTGACAATTCTTTCGTCGCAAAGTTTTAACAAGTACAATATAAGAATAACTCAGTATCTTTTTCACATTTACAGAGTTTGAAAAAGAGGCGAAAAAGAAAACTCCATCATGTCCCTTTTTGTGATTTGTCCCTCGAATCCGAAAAGGTAGAAAATAATATCTGAGGGAGCTTCTTAACCATGTTGACCAAGGTGTACCTTTTTCATAAATAGTCAATCTCAACCCGAAAAATGGGTAAACGTATACGGAGGTGACGTCAATTCATTTATTTTAACAAGTTTAAAATGACAAGTACTCGACAATATTTTTAGTTTTCAAGTCAGAAAAGAGCTCAAAGATGACTCCAAGTGGGTTCTTTTTTCATTTATTTAATGACTTTGAAAAAGAGATAAAATAAAGCTTGCAAGAATCAGTCAATAATGATCATTGTTCACTTTGAATGTACTTGTAGCTTCCCAAGAGACAAACCCATCACTGAGATCAAGAGAAAATATTAAAATATTATGAAAATATCAACAAAAATGAATTGAAAAACTTATAAATAGTCAAAAGTAATTTCATATTTTACCATTTTACCACAGTAAGATCTAAAAGTACATTTTGTGCCCTAATTCTATTGATTTTCAAGTGGCTATTACGAGAGATCTAGGGCATTGTTTCATGAACTATCTGCAACAGGTAAGAGGTTCATCCCTGTTCTTGCAGTTTATCACTTTTTTTATGCATGTTAAACGGTAAATTTTATGCCATAAGGGAGGCTTGTAAATTCTTAGGCCACTGACGACCATCATGGTATGGTCATAGGACCCGCGATGATCGTGCTTGAGCCCAAAGGCTCATGTGATGCCATCGCTTTGTTTGTAAAAATAGGCATGATGGCAGAAAGGAAAATTTTTTGGGAAGAAAGCCCTCTTTTAAATAAAAAATTGATGATTTTAATCCATGAAAAAAGAATTAATTAGTGTTTAAATAATGTTTTGCAGGAGAAGATGGTCTTGGAATGGAAAGAACAAGATCACGAGGCTGAAGAATTCCAAGCAGCTCAGAATCCTGAATGCATAAATGCTCTGAGGAATTGTGGGTTGCTAAAATTCTTCAAGACCACAGGGTTAAGGGCTCAAATGGAATTGCTACCCTATTTGATCAGTCTCTGGGATGTAGATCGAGAAATCTTCATCATAAAAGACCAGGAACTAAAACTAGAGGATATGAATATCTACTTCATCACGGGATTGTCCTGATGAGGGGAAGTGATCCAACTCTTTGGATCTTGCCAAGGAGGTGAGAGTACAAGGACTCTAGTTCAGAGACACTGTCTTGGTGCCAAAATGACCAATGGAGGGAAGGTGAAGATAGAGACAATCACCAACAACTTCATCTTGAGAATGATTTTTTTCACTAAGGTGTGTGTATTTGGCAGGCAAGCCTTGCATGAGTCTTCAAAGTCCCAGTTCCAATATGCTATCGCATGTTTGACCCCTAATGTATTCAACTGGTGTGGAGGCCTTTTGGAAAATATGAAACGACAAATGACTAAAGGGAAGCATGGACACCT
Organism: Pinus tabuliformis; assembly: GCA_031772625.1. Taxonomy (NCBI): domain Eukaryota; kingdom Viridiplantae; phylum Streptophyta; class Pinopsida; order Pinales; family Pinaceae; genus Pinus; species Pinus tabuliformis. The sequence continues at coordinate 18,383,691 of CM062811.1, forward strand.
GAAGCAATTCGGGTTCAGTTCTATATTTGTAACCTTATTTTTAGGGCGAGTGCCCTTACTCTGGTACTCATGGGAAGAGGTACCAGATCTTGACCCTCGAGATCTGAGACTCATGTGATGGAGTGAACTCATGCCTCGAGGAGGAACAAGTCAGCATGTGCATTACTCACCATAATTTTTTGCTCGGCTAGAATGGAAACTACTCGTGGTGGACAACTATGATTATGCTGGCATGGATTTTAGGTGGGATCCAGATCTACCTCTGCCATTAGGAGAACAATGGACTGATTCAGGTAAAAACTTGTTTTTTTGTATTTTTCAATTTTTATGATTCTTTTATAAAAGTGTAAACTTAGACTCAACTTGTGATAAATATGTAGATGGGGACCAGAGAGACCACTAGGCATGTCACTAATAGCATGGTGAGTTTCACATCAAATAGTTGGTATAGACTATGAAGAAGGGGCAGACCCCTTAGCTGAGATGGAGCGTAATCTGGAGGCGATAACTCAAGGAGTCCTAGACTATGCCACTATTGATGATGTTCCACTGCATTGGCAGAGACACATAATGGGAGTCTCTGTGAGACTGCATCGGCTGTTAGGCCGAGTGATCAAAGCGGTCTCGTGCTATCATGAGCACTGTGCAGGATAATAGTTTATCTAGTTATTTTACACATTTTGTAGGCTTAGAAAGCCAAGTGTCGCAGAACACTTTATTTTTTTATATTTTGATGTAAACACTCTAACATACGTGGTATATATATATATATATATATATATATATATATATATATATATATATATATATATATATATATATATATATATATATATATATATATATATATATGCATGTTTTATTTCCTACTTATGTGTCCATAACATGATCAGTTTTATAAATGACACAAATGCCTATCAAGGACAAAATTTTCTAATGCATCCATTAATGTATTTAAATTATGTGGAATATGTTGATATGAAATGAAATCAGAATTTCTTTCCAGCAATCTAACACATAGATACATACGCAATATTTGTGGATTTCTTACTAAGTAATTATTGTTTAATTGTAACACAATGAGCTGTGAATCCAACTTGACAACTAAATCCATAATGCCAAGTGAAACTACTTCTGACAAGAGTTCAATAAATACACTATATTCAACAATATTATTGGTTGTTCAACCAAGGCAGATACCTTTTAAGTTAATCAACTCATCATTAGGGTCATAGAGTACCCATGTTGCAGAAGACATATTTCATGTGCTACAACAAGCACCATCAACAAAACCAACGTAATGGCTTGATGACATCTGTGAACTGAGTGGAACACAGGGTAAGCAGAAAAACACATGTCTGCAAAGCAAACAAACACACAAAAACTAAAAAACGCACATAATGAATTAACAAACTAATGTACAAAATTCATTACATGAATTTCATGCATAATACTTCTTCCAACACAACCCATTACAGGGTTGTGACAATGCATTTCCCTCATAATCACATAGCTCATAGGCACCTTTTGGTAAGACACGCTTGATGATGTAGGGCCTGTGCCACATGGGTTCGAACTTTCCTACTCCCAATTTATCGTTGGCTTGATCATAAAGAAGGACCAAGTCGCCTTTAGCAAAAGTGCGAGGAGAAACAGTTTGGTCAAAATGATCTTTGACTCATTTCTTTTAAGATTTGATGACCATCGTAGCAATGCGACAAGTCTCATTAAGCCTCTCAAGATACAGTAGCCACTCCTCTTCAGGAGAGGTATTCAGAAGAAGTTTGATAACTATTTTAAGCAAAGGTATTTCGCATTTGATTGGAAAAGTTTCCTCTAAACCATACACCAACTGGAATGGAGCGAATCCAGTGGCCATATTAGCAGAAGTTCTGTAAGCCTAGAGAGTAGAGAATAACATCAAATTCCAATCCTTTTTTTTCTTCCCAATGGTATGTTTAAGCATAATAATCAAAACTTTATTAACTGCTTCAACCTGACCATTGGCTTGTGGATAATAAGGAGTTGAGATATCATGATGAAGGCCCAACTGAGCAGTTAGCTCTGCCATCATGTTCTGATGAAAATGTGATCCATGGTCAGTCATGAGAGCTTGAGGAACACCAAAACATGATATGACGTGGTTAAAAAGGAACTGAGCAGTAGTAATACCATCAACATTTTATGTAGGCATCGCCTCGGCCAATTTTGTAAAATAGTCGATGACGATTATTATATAACCATGCCCCCCAACCGAGTGAGGGTTACATGTCATGAAATCAATGCCCCATTTAGCAAATGGGCAAACAATAATTACTGGGTGTAAGGGTATGGGTGGGGTGCGCTTCTTGAGGTTGAAAATGTGTCATTCATGGCATTTTGGGACAACTAGAATGCAATATTTAAAGATAGAAGGCCAGAAATAACTAGGGTGGAGGATTTTATTAGTAGTGGCATATCCAAACATATTAACACCACAGGAACTAGAGTGGAAATCATTTAAGACCCTCTCAGCCTATTCTAGGGTAAGAAACATGTGAAGAATAGAGTCCACACCGACCCGATACAATGTATCACGAAGAATGCGATAGGACTGGGACTGATGCCAAATGCTACATCGGTTAGATCAAGACAACTCAGATCGGAAGGTTTGGGTGTAAAGATAAATGATGATATCTCCATACCATGGGTCAAGAGTGTTGATTAGAAACAAAGTTCCATTAGGTATATTCTTAGTAAAATCAGTTTAAGTGCTTACAGATGGAAGAGCGTAGATCAACTTAGCAAAGATGAGTGTTTTCTTTGATTTGGCATCCGTAAATTCCAAATCAAAATCTTGCAGGATAACAATCCATTTGGAGTATTTCCCCCCCAGTAACTGGAAAGTCGGTATATATGTCATGGGGTTGTAATCATAAATCACCATGGTTTTCCATAAAAGGATATAGTGTCGAAATCTTTGAACAACATGAACTGTCACCAAGGCAAGTTTCTCGACATGGGCATATCGAGACTCAATATCAAGAAGATTTTGGCTCAAATAGTAAACCACGTGCTCATTTTGATCATTGTCGTCATAAATTAACACCATAACAATAGCAGTATCAGTTTCCACCATGTATAGGAAGTAATCACATCGATAATTACGGGGATGCACTAAAGGAGCACTGATAAGCATGTTTTTTAAAGCATCGAAGGATTTCTAGGCAACTTCATCCCAAATAAAAGGGATCTCCTTCTCAAGTAAGTGAGTAAAACCCTTGGCAAGTTCAACGTAATTAGGGGCAAATCGACAAAGAAAATTAGCCTTTCCTTGTAGGATCTGCAATTGCAGTAATGATGTATGGGGGGTAAATTGACAATGGCCTCAACTTTTAAAGGAACAATCTAGAAACCTTTGCGGGACACCGAAAAGCCCAAGGTTCATCTAGACTCAACATAAAACACACATTTGTGTGGATTGAGATGGATATTATAATGCCGACATCGTAAAAATATGGATATTAAGTGATCTATATGGTCACAACGCTTAGCAGAATGAGCTAATAAGTCGTCGAGGTACGGTTGAACAATGTGTAGAATGTCATGAAATGCATAAGACATCACTATTTGGAAGGTAGCACCAGCATTCTTCAAACCAAAAGGAAGCTTTTTGTAAGCGAAAGTACCCCAAGGACAGATAAAGGTTGTTTTATGTTGATTAGTGGGTGAAATATTAATCTGGTTATAGCCAAAAAACCATCCATGAATGAGAAAATGTCACTCCCAACGCATTCGTCTATGATTTGATCGATAAATGGAGGGGGATAATTGTCCATAGGAAATACGCGATTGACATCATGGTAATTAACAAAAACATAGATCATACCCTACTTTTTGGAACTAAGGACGATATTGGACACCCAATATGTTAATGGAATAGGATAAGTAAAACCTACTTTTAAAATATTCTCCATTTTTTCTTTGATAGCAGCAGCCTTCCAAGGGTGCATGGGGTGAATTGATTGTCGAACAGGCTTAGCACAAGGATAGGTCGGAATCTCATGCACCACTATTGTTGGGTCAATACCAGGAATTTCCTCATTTGACCATGTGAAGACGTCTCAGAATTATTTAAAATTTTGAGTATAAATCCTAATCTCATCTGGAGAACGGGAAACCCCAATATGAATGTTCTCGAAAATTCCAGGTTTAATGGAAATTTCAAGAGGCATAGTAGTAGTGATGCTCCCCATATTACCCTCCGACAAGACTTCATGCACCATGACAGGTGTCTAAAGTGGAGGTGTGGGACAATGAGAAACAGAAGCTTCAAGACAGGAAGGCATCTCATCGAGGCTGGGAAGAAATGAAGAACGATGATGTAGACCGTTCCATGGAGTTTCATCCATAGACATGACCTCAAAAATACTCTCATTGGTGGGGACTGCCTCATTCAAAGGATCCGAAGAATCCCAAGAACCAAGCCAAGGAGATGGCACATAAGTGTCCAAGTTCATACTGAAAACAATATAAATTTATGAAGCAACCATCGAAGCCAAGACAATTTCTTGATAATTTTGCTCCAATGGACTTAAAGGCATAACATCACCAAATAAATCAATTTGATCTGTGGTAGGGATAATCGAAGGATCCATAGAGACCAAGATCATATTGATTGAATTAACATTCAAAGGTGGGAGAGTAAAAGTACCCATTAAAGTAGAGTCTTTGAAGAGACCTACCCCCACACTCTTGTAAGGAATATCAGTATTTCCCATGTAAGGGACATTTTCATTTGATGAACCAAAATAAAAGAAGGACAGTTGATCAACAGTGACAATTTTTCCTTCATGAGAAAAACAAAGTACTCAGAACAAAGAAGACACCACACAAAACATAGTGAGGGTCCATATTCTTCCGAGAAGAAGGTTGTAGCTAAGATTGGAATCTACAACTTCTACTTCTGATTCAATGGTATTTCGCTCTAATGTAAGGACATGAACCTCTACCATCAAAGGCTTCCAAGGTGTTCGGGGATTGGTTAAGAGTAGGAGAGCCATTGGCCTTTAAACAGGGAACATACATGATGAAGGTAATCATAATCAAATTAGAAGGATCAATAACACCTATAGCAGACAATAGTGAATTCTGCTAGGTTGGACAGGATTGGAGAACCTCCAAGGCAGACATCACCAAAGGTGCCTGAGCTAAATCGTCAACAATATTGCAATGTTGTGCAACTCTAACATTCATATTAAAAGATGATTTCCAAAGAACACCTTTGGGAGGTGGTTGGCTTACGGACTCACTATTAGGGCGCTCAATTTGGAGTGGACCAGAACTGGACAAAGTAGAAGTAGAAGGAATATTGGTGACTTATTTCTCCACTATCTACTTATGTGGTTTGATAATATTTTGTTCGAGTAGCGATCGAGATGGGTGATGAACCTTGCATCATGAAAACCTGGGAAGCAGAGGACTGTGATTGGTCTACCAACTGTGTCTGCTAATATGGAAAGGGTTCTTTCAAGACAGTCAGAGTCCCTTTCAACAAATGATTAATTTCAGAACATCGGGGACAATCCTTGGTGTAATGATCCTCCTCACAGATGAGGCAAGGATAATTTGGCTTTCACTTAAAAGCATCATCAAAAAATGATTTAGGTGGGTCCTGTTTTGGGGCATCATATTTGGATTTACCTTTTCCCTTCTTCTTACCTTTAGAGGTATTATCTATTGCGGTAGACTGAACATCATGTACCTTAGAGGTTTTACCAGGACTAGATGAATATTTTGAGGGATTATTGGAACCAATGCTTGAGATAGATTTCTGCTTGAAAGAAGCTTTCATGGAAGTATGAGACATGGAACCAATCACACCATCAACAGGTGGTGTATCAGGAGAATTTGATGCTGTCATATCCGATGATGGTCTTGTAGCATCAGGAAACATATCATACAACGTGCCAGATTGCGAATGGACTAAGTCTAGATACTGGGCACGAGGGATATATTTCTCTTCAGTGACACATCCACCCATAGTTATGTCCTTGTCAATCTTGTTAAAGAATGATTTTTTGAACCATTCTATCAAAAAATCATCAACAATCTCAAATTTGATGAGGCAACACCGACGTATCCATTCATGGATATGATAAAAAATGTGGGTCGCGACGTCTTGCTTAAGGGATGTAATAAATGAGTGCCAGTTTCATATCGAACCAACAATTGGAAATGAGTGAGGAAAGCCATATCTAGAGAGTTGAAGTCAACGTAGATACCTTGAGGCAACTCGATAAACCATTTAGCGGTAGCACCTGTGAGAGTTCTCTGAAAGAGTCGTAGACAGATAGAATCTTTGACATACGAATTGGAGGAACACCATAGGTGATATGTCATCACATGGGCTTGCGGGTCCTCCTTAGATTTTCCCTCAAATTCAGGGTAATCGCTTGGAATTTTCGTTGGAATTGGAGGCCAATAAGGTGAATGAAAAACAGGATGATTCATGAGCCTCGAGACATCGGGTAGCTCCAACGCAACCAACAAAGGAAATTTCATGTTAAACGACATAAAGGGTCTTTGAGGAGACCCAAAATGTGGATTCCATCCTTTTTGGTAAGGATTTTTTCCCCACAGTGGAGGATTTTGTTCATACGGGACTTGATTTTGTCCCAACTAAGGGTTACCATGACCATAAGATGGAAATGGTCCAGAGTAGGTTTCAGGGAAAATTTTAAAAACCACCCTAATTTTTTATGTATAATAAATGGGTGAATCCCCATGATACATAGGAAAAATGGGAGGCAATTTTATCAATAATATAATATGTATATATAATTTTTTTGGCGAATCTCTCACCAGATTATATTATCTTGTAAAGTCATGGCGCATATTTAACTGAATTATAAAATCTTGTAAGATCTTGGCAAATCTTTCACTGAATAATAAAACATTATGAAGTCTTGGCAAATGTTTTGTTAAAGTATGAAACCATATATGATAATAGGAAAACATATTCATTAAACTGTAATATACTAACACACATGTTTGGAAAAAAGAAACATAATTTTCACTTCTTACAAAAAAAGTTGCAAGTTTCAGTGGCTGTGTTTGTCAAGGTTCTTACTGTACACTCTTCATATCCTTCTATTAGTTTTGATAATATTCCACAACAAAGTTCTTGTAGGTGTTGATCTTGATGACCAATTCTGTCAAGGTAGGAGAGATTAATATTTTCTCTACCACTTTTGTCAAGCTATCAAATTTCTTTCTCATTCCATAGGCTCCAACTGCGAGATTAAAAAAAAAAAAAACACATCAAGTTTGTTTACCCCAACATGCCAACAAGTAGTAAGCCCCAACTATATAATATAAGAAAGTAGTAGGCATCCCAAAGGCTTGAAGGGGATCTAATGGAAAGAAGTGACCATTGTCAGAACCCTTCCAATCAATATATAAATATATAAATGTAGATTTATTATTATTTTAATTGGAAATCTTCAATTAAATAATAAAATTTAATTATGCCTCTCCCAATCTAAATTTCTTATTAGCATAATTCACTACTTGCATACATCTTGCATTTTTTAACACCATTGTAACATGTGGATTAATTTCCTTTTTGGTGCACAATCTCTGCCTTTTAGGACAATATGGTGCAGTGGCCCAACCCCTACAGATCATTATGACAAACTAAGAATAACAAAGAAGATGAAAGGTTGTACAAACCACCATATTTTTCAAACAACTAATCCATCATCAATACGTTAAATTTTCATGAAGATATCATATTGATAACGTTTGAAAAATGGTGGGAAATCTAGGCACGACTATCTCCCTTTTGCGAGGGTGGTGTGGAAAGAGTGATAAGATTTCATTATTTAGAATTTTTTTTTTTTGTTAATTCAGAAAAACCAATGTTAATGGAGATATTGGTATTTTTTATTAAATTTTGTCAAGTGACTAAATGTAGCTTTAACCATTCACCTTAAGATATTTTTTTACAGTATAATTTCCTAAGTCTATTTAATATCTTCATTATCATAAAAACCAACCTATATCCATATTAACTCCACATCTACCACTCTTACGGGGATGAAATATATTTATCCCTCTCAGCACTTGGTAGATCCGGAATTAAGATGGATCTAAGTTGATAGAATTTCCCCTTTAAATAGTCTATGGTCACATGAATACCCTAGTATTACCATGGGTCAATACCATGGGTTATCATAAACCTGGAGCTTAGAAACTACTATTAGTAATTTATAAAAATTAACAAAATTAATAATTGATTTTTATTTTATTTTTTATTTTAACCAAGTTAAAATGTTTAAGTGACATTAAATTACAAGATCCATTTTTACTCTTGATATACCAAGCCCCCAGAGGGATCAAATATTTTTTTCACTCTATGCTAGTTTGCATATCATGATATTTGAACCCTCTCGGGGCTCAGTAGATCTAAAGTAAAGATGGATCTATGCTAGTTTAATTCCCCTCTTTAAATAGGCTACATTCCACATGAATACCATGTGCCATCTTTATTTTTATTAATACTAATATTAGGGTTAATAATGTTTTTTTTTGCATGGTATTAATAATAATTTGGCCCATGGTATTTTTCCCATAGTATTTGGCCCATAAGCTTCACCTAAATATAATGCATTTTTTGAGTGTTCGTAAATATAAGGCGACTTATGGAGTAAATATAAAAAATATTTTATTTATTTACCATACCTCTCGTTTATTTGTACTTTTATTAATTTACCATACCTCTTTTATAAATATGGTATTTGGCCCATAGGATTCACTTAAATAAAACATCTTTTTTGAGCCTTTTGAAATAGAAAGAGGGTTATGGACTAAATATAAAAATATTTTTTTATTTATTTACCATACCTCTAGTTTATTTATATTTTTAATAACCATACTTCTTTTATAAATATGGTATTTGGCCCATAGGATTCACTTAAATAAAACATATTTTTTGAGCCTTCTTAAACAGAAAGAGGGTTATGGACTAAATATAAAAACAAGTTTTATCTATTTACCATAGCTCTAGTTTATTTATATTTGTATTTATTCACCATACCTTTGGAGTAAGTATAAAAAGAGGTTTTATTCATTTACCATACCTCCACTTTATTTATATTTTTATTTATTGGGACCAAATACAACCTCCAAAACCACCTCCCAAACCAGAAAATGGGCGATTACAAATGAATTTAACATTGCAAAGTAGAAAATCAGGGGATTGTAATGGAATATAACCTCCCAAACCAGGCGAATCAGGTCAAATGAGTTTTTTCATAGTTTAATCACTTTTTTTTTTGGCTAAAATGAAAAAAAAATATATTTTTTTAAAATAAAATTTGAGATAAATATATGAAATGGGTGTTTTATAAAAATTTCACCCCTCTAAAATGAAAAACCCCTTAAATTTTGCCCTTGGGCTAAAATTCGCCCTTAAAATTTACCATGGTAGGTTTGATATTGTCCTACCATAAGCCACTGATAAGCATTGTATGCGACATATGAGTTATAAGGTTGTTGAACCTGTTCACCCTGGACGTAAGGAGATTGACCCTGCTGCTGCAGGGGTTGACCTTGGGCTTGCAAAGGCTGACCTTGTTGATACACATATAAAGCTTACTGCTACCAAGGTTGACCTTGTTGCTGCAAAGGATGACTTTATAGTTGTAAAGGTTGACCTTGCTGCTGCAAAGGTTGGTCTTGCAATGAAAAATGTTGAAAAGACTATTGAACAAACTAAGTTTGCAGCTACAAAAGTTGTTACGACTGTGGCAAAGGTTTCCGTTGATACTATAATAGGTGCCCTTGCTGCTGCAAAGATTTTCCTTGTTGCTACAAAGGCTTCCCTTGCTGCTGCAAAGCTTGTCCTTTCTACTGCAAGGGTAGCTGGATAGTCCCTTGGGATATACCATGAGGGTATTGATAGTTCCTGAATTAAATCTAACCATATCCACCAAGAATAGTGGATTGACCAGGCTAGACATAAGCTCCTTCTTGAGGAATGTAAGATGGATTAACCAAGACTTATGAACCATATGGGACATAAGCCTATTGGAGCGGAACTTGAGCCATATAAGGCTGCTGATATTGGATTTTCCCTGACCCAGATTGACCAGTAGGGTTAGGAATACTACCATAATGAGGTTGATTAACTCCAACCATGTGAGTTTGTACTCCACTCACATTTGTTTCACCTAACACAAGAGGAGTATTTGGATTTTACCCCTTAGGCAGTGGAACATTCTATCCACTTGATGGAGGGGTAGAAGAACTTACCGAAACCTAATCTAAAATAGTCAGGTATACCGGAAGGGTCGATTGAAACGACGAGACAGGCTGTGATGAAATGGTAGGTTGAATAGGAATTGAGGTGACAATAGTTTGTACAGATGTCCGAGAGCTCGTGTTTGGAATGAACGAACCTAATGTAGAAATAACATTTGAATACCAAATGGGGTTTTGATACAATGACGAAGCACTAGGAGTACCCGAAACTAACTGAGCAAAGGTGGTATAACCATGTGGCAACATAGGTCCACTAGTTTCAGGAACGGTGAGAGACGAGACTCTTCCTGTATAAGGAAAGCCATTTGGAGGAAATTCATATCCTTTCTCATCATCGATATGAGGGGTATGGGTAGCAGAAACTTCCGAATGACCCAGAGAAGAGGATGGGATTTCACCTTCTGACTCCATAGATGGAAACAACTGGTGATAAGGAACCTAAGATGTATGAGGAGATAACTCTAAATGAATAACAGGCCAATCGTAGGGGCTGTAACGACACTGAGGAGATATCACAATAGAACTAAATAATGGATTCGACGAATAGACAACAAGCCTCTATGGACTCTCAAGAGTCTATAGACTCTCAGGGGTCTGAATAGGATTATCAAAGGTATCTGGATCAGATTCCTGAGGTGACCAGGAATCTGATGGAGGTGGACAAGAAGACAAAGGTTTGGAATAATACCAAGTTCAAAACCTTGATCCTTAAGTGACTGAGGAAGTTCCAGATGAACTCCTTAGGATGACCCTTCAGTATCAAAGAATGAAGGGGAGCTATGAGATGAAATCAATGGTTCAGCCATGATGACTTCCTCTCAAAAGGAAGAAAGGAAACTTGATTTGTTTCGGGCTTTTAACAATCTTAAAATTAATAGGGAATTAGTCAATATTGGTCTAAGAAGCACCTACTTGGGTTCGACATGTTTATTGTGGGCAGTTATTTTTAGAAACAAAAAGTTTTCCTTTTCATCTTTTAAGAGTCGAGAAAAGGATGAAAAGGTGACTCTAGTCACTTTTGATGGTTTAGCGAGCTTGAAAGGACAAGTTTCTCGATGATATTTTCAAAATTAACGAGTCATAAAGGATCGAAATGACTACTCAGGTGAATCTAGGTAGAAGGAGTACCGAGTAACCGTGAATTGCAATATACACCTCAAAAAATAAATTTACCAAGGACTTGATGTACGTGTAGGAAATCTCCTTGAATGTTGTGTTCAGTGTATCATGCTTACAGGGTGGCAGACTTAGCTTCATATGGATAAAGGTTAGCAACCTATGGGGGTCTCCCTTTATATACACAATGGTACGGGGAGCACAAGTCCATGCTAGCACTTTCTAATGTTGAAACGAATGACATCTGCTAAGTTTTAACGACGTCGAAACACTTCTCTAGCCTAGACCACTAAATATGAATGTTAATTTTTCAAATTCTCCTTAGATTAATTGATAGATTTTGAAGTATATCTTGGAATTATGTTTCAATTTCAAGGCCTTAACGATGTTTCCTGTTCCTAAAATGAAAACTAGATGATGAAATGAAATCCTTCAATTTAATGAAATCTATCTATGTAAGGAAGAAGATCACTCAAATAATGCATCAAACCAAATGAAAAATTGCATTCATGACAATATTCAAACGCCAAATGAAAAATATGAAATCTAATCTTTCATATGATAAGAAAATGCAATGCCAAAACAAACCTTAAAGAAAAAACTTATTTAATATATAATGATTATTTTTCTCTTTTCACTTAAATGCAATCAATGTAATCTAGTGCAAAAGTAAAAGACAATGCAAGCAAGGAAACAAATATGAAAATTTCTTTCATATCAATGATTTGAATGCAACTAAAAATGCCTCAAAAACTATGAAAAGATAAATAGTTTCACTTTCACTTTTCGAAACACAAAACTCAAAACAAACCCTTCCTTTTGATTCAAATGAGACAATCAATTTGTTATCTATTGTTTGTCAAACAAAACTTAAGTGACTTTCACAGTATCTACTAATGAAAACAACTTAAGACACAGGAACCAAAAGTGATTTGCAAAGGATGTATGAACACACAAAGACTCTTTAACATAGGTAATTGGTCTCTAATATCTGATGAGAAGACCAACAAGTGGACGAAGGTTGACCTAGAAGACCTAGAAACCTTAAAAGGCTAATCAAACTTCAAAGACACTCAAACCAAGTCAAAAGGTAATTTCAATCAAACAATAATAGATTCAACCAAGATCACACTGGTAAATCACTAGGAGAAGGAAAACATAACTGAAAATAAGAAGACAACCCTAAATTTCTTAATCTTCTATAATAATCGCACCTGTTAAGAAGAAAGTAGCGATCATCACTACTGTAATAAGAAAACCACCGATATCATCATGATTGTCAGGGTCAAAAACATGATGGTCGAGAAAAACAAAGAAGAAACTCAAAATCTTCAAGAACATCTCAAATTAACAACCTTCAGGGATCTACCAGAAAGTGACACTGACTATAGATAAACAATGAGGTCTAAGAATGAATGGTTGATCAAAATCATCAAAAGACAAGGTGAAGAGTCACCATGTTGTTGACAAGGTTAATCCTCTATGCGGACAAAGACGATCCCTCTATCCCAATGAGTGGGTCTAGCAACTGAAGTGATAATAAACTAGACATCTTCCTAGGTTATAATTGAAAAGTAGAACCAAAGAGATGACCTACCTCGTTCTAATGCTATTCTGGTTTCCTTTGTTGAGGTCATAGATTTTCTATGCATTTATATTGTTTGGTTTATCGCGTGCACTTATATGAATACTGAACACTATTAAGTATAATTGGGATCATACAAATAGGTTAAGTAATCTGATAATCTTAGGTTAATAGTAAGGAACTTGGGGAATAACACAGATCACACCTCGAATAGGATTGCGTGAAGGCAACATTGCAGGATGCGAGGTATTGATAGGTGCGCGTAGCGACGTGTGTGCAGGGTCAAACCGCAGACCACCCAAAAACCATCAGACATCTCTAGGGTGTGCAAAGCTAGTTCTAGCACCCTCCCATACTACTTCGAGTGAGACCTCAGTCTGCACTCCACAAACTGTTGCCAAAATGGCCAGTAGTATCAGCATTTGTTTGGCTAACTCATCTTTGAACCTATGTCAGGGCCCTATAAGCCAACAATAGGTTGGGCCATTTTTACCCCCTTGAATACGTTAGTCCTTTCAAACAGTGTGTGCATTGGATCTGCCACCAATAATCAGGCTGAATATGATGCAGTGATATGTTTGTTAATCGATGCTCTCGCTCATCACATCCTTCATCTTCATGTTTGTTTAGATTCCTTGTTACTTGTCACGCAATTGAATGGTTTGTACCATGTGCATAACCAAGTCCTCCTTAGAAAATATCTACAAGTAAATATGTTGGTATTTGAATTCAAAACCATTACATTTAGTCGTGTTCCTAGCAGGGAAAATTTTAAGGATGGAAGTTTATCTTAAAGTTTAGAAATCTTAGTGAATATTACTAGTCCCTAATATACGAATTGTAAAATTTGTATTGATACTTTTGTTGAAATATTTAGATTTCCAATGATTTTATATTAGTATATATAATATTTTGGCGATTTTTAAGATAAAATAATGGTGTACTATAAAATTTGGGTGAATCATTTTAGAAAAAATGGAAATTGGTGAATCTTTTTTTTGGAAAATGCATGGAAGATTAGCCCACCTGTGAATATTAGCCCCTAAATTTTTCCCTGGTTCCTAGAGACCAAAATAACTATGTAGATACCATTGCAATTAATATTCTAGATTGGCATTTATCACATATATACCGCAAAACACAACCATAAAAAAAACAAATGGTGAACCATCATCGTCATGTAAAATGCATAGTCATATTATGTATCATATAAATGTTTGGATCTAATAGCTCTAAATACATCCGAAATGCACATAGCATGTTACAAAAATCAAAATCAAAGGGACTCATATGTCCCTACATCTAGCCAATTTCTGGCATATCTCGTGCCAAACGCTCTACTCCACCTGCACGTAGATCATGTACTCCCTGACCTGTCATCGCCACACGTCGGACGATACCTTGCCACTCTGAGGAAAGATCGATGCACTCATCTTTGTACCGATCCTCTAAATCATGCCATTTGGGCTTTGAAACTCTGGTGAAGAGTACATCAAACCTACAATGAAGATTAGTGAGTAGCGCAGTATCCTCTGGACCATGATGTGACGATGATGTCCCCTGATTTGCAGGCCCAAGCACTGTGTCTCGGCCTGCATATTCCGCCAGCTTTATTGGTGCTATCTGCATACAACATATTTTACACTCAGTACCATATATATGTGACAGAAATATGAAATGCAACAAAAAACTAGTAATGTAACACTTACCATCTAATCCCCATGCTCCCCCAGGCGGAAGTGGCAAGTTAGGATCTCCCTAATAGTTCATCTCACTATAAGGGTAATTTTCAATATAAAGGGGAATCTAATCCCAATGTTTGAAAAACTCAGGTCAGAACACCCATCCAACTCCCCATCCTCCTCTCTATAGTAGCTTCCCCTAGTAGTGCATCTTGGGCTCCTGTGGGCCCCCATCTCAGATCTGTATATGTGGACGGATAGTTGATATGATAATCACCCTATGAGTGACCTCAGTAAAGATTTATTAAACAAAGGTATTACAAACTCATGTGCTGGTGTGTGGGTCTATGTTATTTAGGCAACGGATCGATCATATTGCAAATACATAGACACTTGAAATGGAAAGACAACAGAGAAATACAGTAAGCAAATACGAGAACACAAGAAATTAATAAGGAGTTCACCCTATCCTCCTAGGCTACATCTCTAATCCAGCTCTCAGTGGTGGCCTTATTTTATTGTGTCTTAAGCAGAGAATTACAATGCAGGAGCTCAATGTGAGTTTCCTGGAATAGATTTTCTTGGCAGGGTGGTTCTTGGATTCCCCAAGCCACTAGAGTGCACAGACTCTTTTCCTACTAGCGTTTTGACCTCTCTTATCTGATAGATCCTCTGAGGGATGGCTTGAATCTCTCAAGCTCTCTGGTGCTCGATGCTGCCTTTGGTCAGCTCACCCCTCTATCTTCTTTCTGCTTTTGCTTCACTATCTTCTTTCTTCTCTGTCTTCTATTTTCAGTTCTTCCTCTCCCTGTATGTCTTCTGTTCTTTGTTCATGGCTTTAAGGCCATTCAAGCTCATGGCTGTTCGGTTCCTCTTCCACCTCCATCGGATCACCTACTGCAGCTGCGCTTGGAGATCCCTATTTGGCGTCATCATCAAGCTCACAGCGAGTGGCCACATGTCCTCCTGTACTTCGCCAGCCTGCTTCGTTGATTCAATTCTTCGGCTATGTTGTGGAATGAGTCTTCCGCCACTGTGGCGGTCAAAGCGGACCTCAAATATTTACAAACTAAGGCTTAATACCCCGTCGATTCCGCTTTCCCCATCGGGCACGATCTCAGCCGTTAGATCTGGGGCCTCCAGATTCAACACCATACACACGTTTCGCGTGGTTGACTTACTCAACCATTAGCGCGCGATCAGTGACAGTTTTCTCTCTTCTACGCTTGCCACGCATTGACCGCTGAGTGGTATCGCTCTATTTTTGCCAATTCCACTTACTGTTTGAGGGCACCCCCGATCAATACTGCTGGTTTTTCGGAGCATGGGTCCCGCCTTGCCCTTTAGCCTTTTATCCTTTTTCCCATGGTTCTCCCAGCTCTCCATGCGACTGAGCACTCGGGGCTTCCACATTTTGAGGGTTTTCGCCCAGCGATGTGTGATTACCACTAATTGTGCATCAAAAACTCCCTCTGTTTCCCAATCCGGGCCTCCCAGGGGCTAATTTCGCCTCCCGCACAATCTCCATGGGCCTTGGTCAGTGCACTTTGACCAAGGTCCTCATTGTTCCACGCTGGCTGCCAACTACCACTGGTTCAGAGGTGTTCTTGATCACTGTTTTGAATTCTTAGAAGTTTGTCCTGACTTGGTACAACCATGGTTCTTTTGATTATTCTTCATGGATCCAATTGGGATCAAGTCCTTCCCACTGAAAAGCTTTTGGATCACCAAAAGTTGGTTTTCAAGCATCGACTAAGTGAGGGTATTGTTTTCTCACTTGCCCAATCTCAATCCACTTGGCACTGTTTGGCTTTGAACCTTTGAGCCCAACTCTGAGGTACTCAACATCTCCCCTGCGTGTTGTCATCACCTTCCTATCCAGCATTGTATCTTCCTGCAATTCATTAAGATATTCAGGTAGCAGGTCATTAATAGAAGGCAATTGAATTTTCTCTTCAGTATCCTCAATCATTGAAGGTTCAAATAATCTCAAGCAATCTGCATTTACGACTGAGTAGATGTGCATGTAAGCTGGTAGATCAAGGCACGAGGCATTTTCACTAATCTTCTCAAGTATCCTAAAGGGTCCATACCTGATAGGCTTTAGCTTTTTACATTCACCTTGCATCATGTCCTTGCTATATATAGCCAGACCTAGTCACCAACTTGAAAACTATGCTCCATCCGATGCTTGTCATGCCTAGACTTGTACTTGGCTTGGCTCTTTTCTAGTTGTTCCTGTACCACTTGGTGGGTCTCCTGGATCTGTTCTATGAACCTAGTTGCCCTGTCCACATCACTGTGTCCATCAACCATGGTATTTTTACCAAAGACAAAATCCAAAGGAGACCTTGGTGTGAAACAAAAACAAGTCTCAAAAGGATATCTCTATGTAGAAGAATGCTTTGCTCTGTTGTAAGCATGCTACACATAACACAAGTGTTCATCCCTAATCTTAGTATTTTTGCTGCAATATCCTCTCAGTAACTAGATTACTATCTTGTTAACTACTTCTGCCTGGCCATCAGTTTGTGGATGAAAAGCTATGCTTTTCTTCAGTTTGGTGTCCATCAATTCTCATAGACTTGACCAAAACTTCCCCACAAATCAAGTGTCTCGATTAGATACAATGGAAGTGGGTAATCCAAATGAACCCATACATGTTGAAAGAATAATTTTGCAGTCTGTTCAGCTGTAATCTATTAGTTACAAGGTATCAAAATACACATTTTGTTGAACCTATCCACAACAACATATAAATAATCATGACCTTTCCTAGATTTAGGCAGTCCTCCAACAAAATCCATGGAAAAACTTTCCCAAGGGTGAGAAGGTACTGGTAATGGAGTGTACAAGCCTAGTTTTCTGTTGTTGGGCTTGCTTTTAGCACACATAGCACACCGTCTTAAATATCTAGAAACTGTCTCATTCATTTTCAGCCAATAACAAAACCTTTGCAGTTGTGCAACTGTTTTACTTACCCCAAAGTGACCTGATATTAGAGAAGTGTGTGCTTCCCTAATTATCTTTATTCTCTCAGTTTGTGGAATGTAGAGTTTCCCACAATGGTACAAGAGTCAATCCTTAACATGATAATCCAATTCTTCTACTCTTTTTCCTTGACTCAAAGTTGCATGTACATATTTAAAGTCCATATCCTGAGCATATTGTTCAATGTAGCTTTCATGTAGTACAAAATTATGCTTAAGTATGGTAGATGCATTTATAATGGGTCTAGATAACATGTCTACAACTTTGTTATGTATGCCCTTTTTATATCTGATGACTAAATGAAACTGTTGTAGAAAACCCATCCATCTGTAATATCTTGATTGCTGCAACTTAGTTTGGGAGTGTAGATATTGAAGTGGTTGATGATCAGTATGTATTACTGTCTCTTTGCCCATTAAGTAATGTTTCCACTTTTTCACACTCTGAACTAAGGCATACAATTCTTTATCATATGTAGGATAGTTAACTATTGCAGGATTAAAAGTCTCAGAATGATAACATATGGGTTTACTGTGTTGTGTTAACACTGCTCCCATAGCATAATCACTGGCATTAGTTTGGATCTCAAATGGTCTTTGCAGATCAGGAAGTGCTAGTACAAATGCTGTACTAATCTTTTCTTTCAAGGTGTCGAAGGCTTTCTGATGTTTGTCTCCCCATTGAAACACCTTGTTCAATCCTGTTAAAGCATGTAAGGGAGCTGCAATTGAGGAAAAGTTAGAAATGAACTTCCTCCAATATTGTGCTACTCCTAAGAAGCTTATTACTTCAGTAGCAGACTTGGGTTTAGGCCAGTTCACAGTGACTACCACTTTAGAGGGATCTATTTTCAATTCACTACCCCCTACTATATGACCCAAGTAGTTTAGAGATGTTTTGCCAAATTCACATTTTGAGAGTTTAACATAAAGTTTTTCTCTTTTGAAAACATCTAGTGTCTGCTTAACATGCTTTAAATGTTCTTCCCATGTTTTAGTAAAAATCAGAATGTCATCCAGGTACACAATAACAAAATCATCAAGAAAAGGTCTAAGTACATCACTCATTAATCTCATGAAAGTAGCAAGAGCATTAGTTCATCCAAAAGGCATAACCAGCCATTGATACAATCCCTGCTTTGTTTTGAAAGCAGTCTTCCATGCATCCTTTTTTGCAACTCTGACCTGAAGGTATCCACTGTGCAAGTCTAGCTTGGTGAAATAAATAGCTTCCTTCAATTGATCTAAAATATCATCTATGCGAGGAAGGGGATAACGAATTTTGATTGTCATCTTATTCAGTGCTCGGTAGTCAATGCACATTCTCCACGAGCCATCTTTCTTTCTCACCAAAACGATTGGTGACCCACATGGTGATGTGCTAGGCCTGATGAATCCTTTCTCGAGCAACTCCTGCACCTGCTTCTTGATTTCAGCATTCTCTAAAGCAGACAACCTATACATTCCAATGAATATCTTGCTACAAAATAATATCATGCACTATTCCCTTTTTGGGTGGCAGACCTTTAGGTTCTTGAAATAAGACATCATACTCTGAAACAACCTTTTCTATATCAGCTTGCTATGCAACATTACAGCTCTCAAATACATTGGTTTTATCAGGTTTCTTTTCCTTTACAACCATCAGTAAGAATTTTTTGCATGAATTTATCATTCTTTTCATCTGCCCTGAGTTTATGAGAGTATAATTATTCTTGAGCTTATGAGCTCTTACAAAGTATTTGATTCCATATTTAACAAGTAGATACTTGTTTTCAGCTCTATAGAAGACAACCTTTTTATCATACAAGTATGGACTTCTTGAAACAATTCCACATATATCCAAAAGAATTATATCTAACTCAACCTCATCTACAAATGCTGACCCAAAAGAAAACTTGAGTTTGCACTGTCTAGTCACTTGTAGTTGTGCTTTATCATTCAACCATCCTAATGGGTATGGTTTCTTATGAGGTGTAGTTGTTAATCCCAATTTCTTTACAATTTCTTCAGAAATTAGATTTACTTGTGAGGCACTATCAAACAAAAGTATCAATCTTTTGATATTTGGAAACAAATCAAATATGGAAAAGCTCATGTCTTTTTCTCTCATTTTCTTCATCAATAATAGATTGAGCAGAATTGCTAGTAGATGCTTCAAAATTCTTACCTTTTATACCTGTGGCTGCAATAGTTGTTTCATCTCCTGAGTTTGACCCCAAATCTTTCTGAATAGTTGGAGCAGTCTTCTTCTTCTTGCCCTTGGACTTCTTAGGTCTCAGCTCTGGATGCAGAATCGAACAATGCTCATCATCATGCCCATCCTTTTTATAGTGAGTGCATGAAGCTTTGCTTTTCTGTGTAGTGTTAGCCTTCCTTGCTTTCCACTTCTGCTTTCTTTTCTCCTTGCTCTTGCTTGCAGTGGGCTGGGATGGTCCCCCAAATCCTAGATTTCCATTCTTTCCTCTAGCTTGTAGATGAGTAGCTTGTACAAATGCCTCATCTATACTAGAGAGATTAAACATGAGGATGGTATGCTTCATGTAGCTGTGTAGACCACTAATGTACTTCAAAAGAGTCTTTGGTGAGTCTAATGAGATCCCTAGAATCAATGCTCTCTTTCTAAATTCTTGAGTGTACCCTTGCACACTTTGCCCCTTCAACTCTCGAAGAGTTTGCCAACTCATCATGGCTTGTTTCATGTAGGCCAATGTATAGAATTGCTTCTTGATTGCATAAACAAAGTCACTCCAGACAGAGATAGTCTTACCATGTCTTTTCATATCAGTTTGGGTTCTTCCTTTCCACCAAACCAAGGTAGTGCCTCCTAGGCGTAGGCTTGCCAGCTAAATCTTGCTCTTGTCTGAGTCGATGTTATGTACTCTACAATACACATCAATTTGTCTAATCCAATTTTCCAACTTTTCAGCATTTAGCTCTCCATCATATTTAGCTCTCCATCATATATAGGCAAATCAAATTTAACATCTAGCTTGATCAACGATGCTTTCTTATTATGCACAGGGCTATTAGGAGGTTTGAGAAAGCTTTCCTCTTTCCCTTTTCCTTTTGAGTGGTCATGGAAGTGAGACTCATCTTCTTCTTTGTCTTGTTTAGAACTTGATGAATCCTCATCCTCATGCTTTCTAAAGTCCCTATACATTTCTTCTACCATAGACTTTATATCTAGGAAACTTTCAATGAATTGAGGGTCTAGCCCTACAGAACCTTCCTCTGACATTGCCTTCCGAGGATAGACTCTCCCAATTTTAGGATTAGTTTCGACCAACTCTCCTTCTCCTAACTTAATATTTGATCTAGTGAGCATTCAATAGCTAAACCAATACAAGCTTGTCCAACCTTATAGCCCTAAAGCTCTGATACCACTTGATCTGATAATCACCCTATGAGTGACCTCATTAAAGATTTATTGAACAAAGGTATTATAGACTCATGTGCTGGTGTGCGTGTCTATGTTATTTAGGCAACAGATCTATTAGATTGCAAATACATAGACACTTGAAACAGAAAGACAACAGAGAAATATAGTAAGCAAATACAAGAACACAAGAAATTAATAAGGATTTCACCCTATCCTCCAGGGCTACATCTCCGGTCCAGCTCTCAATGGTGGCCTTATTTTATTGTGTCATAAGTAGAGAATTAGAATGCAGGAGCTCAATGTGAGTTTCCTGGAACAAATTTTCTTGGCAGGGTGGTCCTTGGATTCCCCAAGCCACTGGAGTGCACAAACTCTTTTCCTACCAGTGTTTTGACCTCTCTCGTCTGACAGATCCTCTCAGGGATGGGTTGAATCTCTCAAGCTCTCTGGTGCTCGACGCTACCTTTGGTTAGCTCGCCCCTCTGTCTTCTTTTAGCTTTTGCTTCACTGTCTTATTTCTTCTCTGTCTTCTATCTTCGGTTCTTCCTCTCCCTGTATGTCTTATGTTCTTTGTTCATGGCTTTAAGGCCATTCGAGCTCATGGCTATTTGGTTCCTCTTCCACCTCCATTGGTTTTCCTACTACAGCTACGCTTGGAGTTCCTTGTTTAGCGTCATCATCAGGCTCATAGGGAGTGGCCACATGTCCTCCTGTACTTCGACAACTTTCTTTGTCAGTTCAATTCGTCGGCCACGTCGTGGAATGTGTCTTCTGCCACTGTGGCGGTCAAAGCGAACCTCAAATCTTTAAAAACTGTGGCTTAATCCCCCATCGATTCCGCTTTCCCCATCGGGCGCAATCTCAGCCATTAGATCTGCAGCCTCTAGATCCGACGCCATACACACGTTTTGTGCGGTTGACTTGCTCGACCATTAGCACGTGATTAGTGGCAGTTTTCTCTCTCCTTTGCTTGCCACACATTGACCGTTGAGTGGGATCGCTTTGTTTTTGCCAATTTCACTTAGCATTTGAGGGCACCCCCGATCAATACTGCTGGCTTTTTGGAGTGCGGGTCCTACCTTGTCCTTTAGCCTTTTCACCTTTTGCCCATGGTTCTCCTATCTCTCCATGCGACCGAGTGCTCAGGGCTTCTCCATTTTGAGGGTTTTCGCCCAGCGATGCGTGATTAGTGCTAATCGCACATCAAAAACTCCCTCTGTTTCTTGATCTGACCCTCCCAGGGGCTAATTTTGCCTCCCACGCAGTCTCCATGGGCCTCGGTTAGTGTGCTTTGACCTAGGTCCTCGTCGTTCCACGCTGGCTGCCAACTGCCACTGGTTCAGAGGTGTTCTTGATCGCTATTTTGAATTCTTAGAAGTTTGTTTAGACCTGGTACAACCATGGTTCTTTTGACTATTCTTCCTGGATCCGATTCGGATCAATAGTGGGTATCTTCTCAAACAAGAATGCACACAATACTATACCAAAAGCACAGTCATGGTTCACCTACCTCTTGCAAATACTTAACTATCATTTCATCGACAACAACATCATCTAGGCCCACCGATAGTAGGTCCCAACCAAAACACTCTCAACCAACATCATCTGCCCACTGCTGATGTGGTGGAATGCCTGGCTGCCCAAGACCCATAACACAACTGCGGCAATAGCCCATGTCTCTAGCTGCTCTAGATCACTAATCGGGATAGTCATGCCCTTGACACATAAATCCCATGGACAGTGACACTCCACAAACTCAGTAATTTTCCTCCCATGAGGAAACATTGGATGAATATCCCTTGCCACTCTAAGGGGAGGCAGTCGGGTCAAGAAGTAAATATTCTGTAATGTGAGCTCAATATTGTGCCCCTGCATGATAAAGACCTCCTGGTCTGGATCCTAATAGCTCACAATTCTTGATAGCAAGGGCTCACCTGCCCTCATCAGTGGGTTCTCTACCAACTTGAGAACCCCATAATGAGCCAATTCCCCTCGAACCCCCTGATCCCCCTAGATCTCGAATCGAAGAGTATCCAAGTCTCATTCATGCCAGTTGATTTTTAGCTCTACCATGCCTGCAAAACACCACATGTCTTCTCAGTTCAGAGAAGAAAACAATGGTCTACACTGATTAGCCTACAACATCCACCAAACTAGCAGACCAACCCTCTCTCTAGCCCCAAATCGCATTTTTCATCCCAGAAAGTGTGAGCTCTCAGGGTTCGAGTTGTTTCCTATGAGCCAGATTTCACTTCTAGGCCCAAAAAGTGTGATGCGACCGTGATCATGAGCAGGGGTGTCACGACACCGAAGCCGACATTAGTCTTTCAACCACTCTAGGTGAGGTGCAGCACCACCAAACACTTTCTTTCCACCAATACTTATGTTCGTGGACTATGCCTAACCACTTATCCTACTTAGTTTGTGTTTCACAACCAAGTATTATTAATGTTTCCTTCATACCAATGAACACCCATACACATTCATTATCATCAACAATTATACATGAAGAACATAATTGCACATTATAAAGGGAGGGGAAACTCCTTGAACAATGAGTCTGCTTGAATAATATATTATACAGTCTTTCAATATTACAAAGCTTTACAAGTATACTTGGAAACCCCAAGTTTCATACTTAGCCAAATTTACAACCTTCGACAAACTCAGTTGCCTAGCTTGTCGATGCCTCCGCACGGTCGTCGCATGACTCACCAACCCTTCATTCACCTCGTCGCACGATCATGTTGTTTGCCCAACTTGGGTGCTCCTCATCGTAACCAAGTTGTTGGAAATAATACTGAGAGGGGGGGGTGAATCAGTATTATCACATTAATAAAACTTTTTCATTTCCATAATCAGATTCATATATGCTACTTCCACAACTTCTTATGATTAAGTTAATTAATCTTCAATGAGTGCATTAGAACTTTATCAACCATATTATCAGTTAACAAATGCAGTAACATAGAATAGATCATCACACATAAGGCACACACATGAACACCATGATATAAGGTGGAAACCCAATGCGGGAGAAAACCACCTGCTGCAAGTCATCTCAATCTTCTTTAATAAGAAAATCCTTTTACAATATTTTGTACTGGTGTAGTCTTATACCAGCACGGGAGCTACAACCCCCTTTGCTCTTGTACTAGCCAATCCATTTACTAGTACGCAGGCTACTACCTACTACAATGCTCCAAATATTTCCTTTAGCTCTTGTACTAGCTTAGATACTAGTACGTAGGTGCTGACCTACAAACTTCTCTCCTCCAGGCACCACGTTTCATCAATTTTCAGACTGGATACACTGAAGCACAACACATAATCTGAAAGGCCACATTTCATCCAATTTTCATACTAGACCCAACAACAACATAAACAAGCTTCT
This sequence comes from Pinus tabuliformis, assembly GCA_031772625.1. Taxonomy (NCBI): domain Eukaryota; kingdom Viridiplantae; phylum Streptophyta; class Pinopsida; order Pinales; family Pinaceae; genus Pinus; species Pinus tabuliformis. The sequence goes on from CM062811.1 coordinate 18,408,145, forward strand.
GAATCACCCAAGCACCAGATCCATACATATACAAGTGAGTCATCAACCAGATCTAGTCCATCAGATCACATGAAGATAAGTCATTACGAACCCGATCCATTCATCTATAAAAAACTGAAACAAACTCTATCACTTCTCAGAATACTGTCATAATATCAGAAACCAGTCATCACTTCAAAACCCAGAACACAGCAATGATAAACATGGATAGCTAAATATATTTCAAGAGAAGTACGCAACTTCACCCATGTAATGCCTGCGTACAGTACGCACTGTTCCCAACTGCGCACCTGCGTACCCACACACTGTGCCTCAAAGACTTCCTGCATACCTGTGCTCTGTGTCCAATGAACTGCCTGCGCACCTTCGCAGCTGCAGCGCTTCTATGCCTGCGTATCTGCGCACCTACAATGCTTCTGTGCCTGCGTATCTCCGCACTTTTCTTTCACTGTACCTGCGTACCTTCAGGTATAGATAATTTCAAGACTTCAAGAATAGCCCATACTGTCAGATCTACAGATCTGATCATGTGCCGAAGATATCTCAATCCATCAGTAGATTCGCATTACTCCCAAGAGATCATAATATTTCAGATCTAGCTCTCATAAGAAGTTCAACCCCAAAGCATGCTCAAGCCAAATGATCTCCTTTTCTTTATATAGGAAAGATCTTCCTTAAATCATGGATCAATACCACGAGCTGACACCATAATAACACAATACCGTCGGCTAAATACCAAGAGTAAAACATAAGAAAACCCCACATGTGAATTTCTTTGCCTTGAAATGTGTGCACTAGGGGTACGCACCTTCTGAACAGGATAACTGCGGGTATGTACGCACTTTATGTAACACTGACCTGCGTGTACGCACCTTATGTAAGGTGTACCTGCGTACCCCTTATTTTCTTCAATATTTGATAGCTGATCATCAATCTCTACTGCTGACTTGAAGTACTGTGATCTATCACCTGAATGGGTTGTCATCAAGGACAACACTTTAGCCATAATGCCAACAATCTCCCCCTTTGGACTTGATGGCAAAGCTTACTAAGAACTTTCCATTTGATTCTTTTGAGCTGTCCTGCATCTATGTATTATGTCACATCTGATATCTCTTCTGTAGATTCATCTGAATGTATATAAGTGAGATGATATTCTATGAGAGGGTTGCCATCAAGTACAACACATGCATCATAATGCCAACAATCTCCCCCTTTGGACTTGATGGAAACAACACCAAATCACTCTCCCCCTTTGACATCAAGGGCAAAGGGGTATGCTCCCCCTAAGAACATGCTCCCCTTGACTATAAACCAGATCTACTGAAGTCTCTGAATGAGCTCCCCCTTTGTATATGCCATGGTGCTCCAATCTGATAATGGTCTTTCTGAGAACAAGCTGAGATGTCTGCTCTGCTATATAGTGTTGTTCATGCTCAAGCTCCCCCTGACTGTAAGCAAGGTCTACAAAAAGATGTTCTACAAGAAGAACATGACTCTATATATCATAAATGACCTTCCTATCTCCAAAAGGCTCAATGCATACATTCATCACAATGGTGATACATAAAAAAAAAACATTACATATGATAACATCATTCATCCCAGGCATAGTGGGGAAACAGAGGCCGTTACATGACCTGAAGAGATAACTAAAATAGAGACCTACTATTACATCATGAGTAAAGACCAATCACCCAAGATAAACATCAGCAACAACACTGTATGATCTGCTTCATAGTATCTGTCAACAGCAAGGTACTTCTGCATCAACTCTTTCATAACCATCTTGATCTACATGAACCAAGAGCCATAAAAAAAGGAAGCATTTGCATCAATCAACATATGTACGAAACAACCTATCATCATATAGGTAAGATCTCATCATCATCATGTCTCCAATAATGCAACTTTGAATAATCATCCATGTATCCAGCCAACAATCTTCATCCATATATGTGCCAAGAACAATAAAGACTCCATGCAAGCACTATCTGATCCAAGGACCATGTGAACAACTCATAACCATAGCAAGATGAATCATAAGCATCATCACCAAGGACCATAATGCCAACAATGCATTAAGAACATATGCTCCCCCTAAACTAGTGCCATCTGTCAGATCTGATCAATAAGAAGAGTCAGCCAATAAATGCCTTAAGACAGGTACGCAGTTTTTTCTTTATCTGCCCTGCGTAGCCACGCACTTCACCTTCTGCTCCCCTGCGTACACCCGCAGAGATCCTTTTGTTGCACTGCGCATGTACGCAGACAGTCTTCTACTACAGCGCATACCCACGCAGCTGTTCCAATAGATGCGCCGCGAACCTCGCGCAGCCTTTGCTTCCATCGCGCCGCGTACTTTTATGTACCTACACAGGTTATCCTTCTGTCGCACCGCGTACCATGGATCATGATACGCACCTTTTCTTCTGTCTCGCTGCGCTAGTCCGCATATTCTCTTCTGATAAGCCGCTTACCTCCGCACAGGGACTATGCCTTCACTTGCGTACATCCGCACCCAGTCTTACGCTCTGCTGCGTATGCCCGCACTTTCACAGTTAATGATCTGCGTACTTCTGATTAGGGCCAAATTAACAATCCATCTTTGTGCCACTGACAGTCAGATTCCCAGATCTGATAGATTCACTTCCAACTTCACTTGCCTACTGCCTTCAAACAACCATATACGCGATTGTGCAGTATCCAACTCGCGTATATATGCGACTTCCCTTTATGGAGTTTGCATATGAGATTCAGGACACTGAAGTTTTGTACTTTCAGCTCCCTCTGATTCTGGTATGTCTGTACATTGTGCTGTGCCACATTTTTCTGACTGTACTTCCTTTTTCCTCCATATCTTCAAACGTGATGATGACATTTTATCCTTTTGATATGGTGCCCACACTTTGTTCCTGCATTCCTTAGCTATATGTCCAAGCTTGTTACATGCATAACATCTTACATGTTTCATATTCCTCCTGTAACAATCAGCAGCTTTGTGACCAAACATATTGCAAGCAAATCAATATCCATAAAAATACCTTGATTGAGATGACTTGTCTGCATAATGGTCTTGAACTCTTCTTCTTCTACATCTAGCTGCAACATGTCCAAGATTATGACATACATAACATTCAACATTATTCATAGGAGGAGTAAAGGATTTCCTTTGAGGAATCTCTTTTCTTGGTTGATGATGAGATTGATCTTTCATTTCTTCGTTGATCACTTTAGATTTCTCTTTAGAATTTCTTGCCTCACCTTGTGAACTAGATTCACCTTCATCAGATTCATGGAAACCAAGACCAATCTTTATAGCAGGAGACCTTTGACTACTAAGAATATCATCCAAGACTTTAGAACTACCTTGAAATCGTAAAAGCTTATCCTTTTCTTCTAATTTACCTTTCAAGATATTTACCTCAACCTGAAGTTGTGCTTCCTTTTCAAGAGATTGCTTTTTCAAATCTTCTTCAGCTTTCCTTCCTTCTTCCATTTGTTCCTTTAGTTTAAGAATCTCCTTTTCTTGTTCTTCATTCAGATCCTGCTGCATTTGACGAACTCTAAAGGCACTTTCCAGCTGGGATTTTAAGCTGATGACTTCGTTGTCTTGTTTTTCAATTGCTTGGTGTAGGTCTTCATTCTGCTTCTTTGATTCTTCAAGTTCTTCCTTTAGTGAGAGGATTGTGGCTTCAAGACTTTCATAATAACTGGATCGATCTCTGAGCTCCTTGATTGTTGTGTTCTTTTCAATGACTTCATTTCTTAGAGATGTCGCTTCATCCTGCAACTTTTGATACCTTTCCTTGCATAACTTGAGGGCACCACTCTTTACGTCAAAACATTTTTCTTGTTCAATAATTTTGTTTGTCAGCCTGTTAAATTCTGCCTCTATTTGACATCTTTCTTGCTCACCCATAAGAGCAAGTTCAGTAGTCTCACTATCACTTTCATCTCTTTCACAGGGAAATATAGCTGGAACATTAGAGGATAACACATTCATACCTGATAATGATTCTGAATCTGATTCTGAATCTGAAGAGCTTCTTATACCTAATCCCCAATCGATTCTCCCACTGTCATAGTTCTTCTGAGATGTCTTCTTCTTCTTATGAGCTTTCTTCTTAAGCCTCTTTCCCATTGTTCCACGGATCTCCTTCAAGCGATCAAGCTTCTATCAAAGGACCTGCTCTGATACCAATTGTTGGAAATAATACTGAGAGGGGGGGGGTGAATCAGTATTATCACATTAATAAAACTTTTTCATTTCCATAATCAGATTCATATATGCTACTTCCACAACTTCTTATGATTAAGTTAATTAATCTTCAATGAGTGCATTAGAACTTTATCAACCATATTATCAGTTAACAAATGCAGTAACATAGAATAGATCATCACACATAAGGCACACACATGAACACCATGATATAAGGTGGAAACCCAATGCGGGAGAAAACCACCTGCTGCAAGTCATCTCAATCTTCTTTAATAAGAAAATCCTTTTACAATATTTTGTACTGGTGCGGTCTTATACTAGCACGGGAGCTACAACCCCCTTTGCTCTTGTACTAGCCGATCCATTTGCTAGTACGCAGGCTACTACCTACTACAATGCTCCAAAGATTTCCTTTATCTCTTGTACTAGCTTAGATACTAGTACGTAGGTGCTGGCCTACAAACTTCTCTCCTCCAGGTACCACGTTTCATCAATTTTCATACTGGATACACTGAAGCACAACACATAATCTGAAAGGCCACATTTCATCCAATTTTCATACTGGACCCAACAACAACATAAACAAGCTTCTGAATCACCCAAGCACCAGATCCATACATATACAAGTGAGTCATCAACCAGATCTAGTTCATCAGATCACATGAAGATAAGTCATTACGAACCCGATCCATTCATCTATAAAAAACTGAAACAAACTCTATCACTTCTCAGAATACTGTCATAATATCAGAAACCAGTCATCACTTCAAAACCCAGAACACAACAATGATAAACATGGACAGCTAAATATATTTCAAGAGAAGTACGCAGCTTCACCCATGTAATGCCTGCGTACAGTACGCACTGTTCCCAACTGCACACCTGCGTACCCACGCACTGTGCCTCAAAGAATTCCTGCGTACCTGCGCTGTGTGTCCAATGAACTGCCTGCACACCTCCGCAGCTGCAGCGCTTCTATGCCTGCGTATCTGCGCACCTACAATGCTTCTGTGCCTGCGTATCTCCGCACTTTTCTTTCACTGTACCTGCGTACCTTCGGGTATAGATAATTTCAAGACTTCAAGAATAACCCAGACTGTCAGATCTACAGATCTGATCATGCGCCGAAGAGATCTCAATCCATCAGTAGATTCGCATTACTCCCAAGAGATCATAATATTTCAGATCTAGCTCTCATAAGAAGTTCAACCCCAAAACATGCTCAAGCCAAATGATCTCCTTTGCTTTATATAGGAAAGCTCTTCCTTAAATCATGGATCAATACCACGAGCCGACACCATAATAACACAATACCGTTGGCTAAATACCAAGAGTAAAACATAAGAAAACCCCACATGTGAATTTCTTTGCCTTGAAATGTGTGCACTAGGGGTACGCACCTTCTGAACGGGATAACTGCGGGTATGTATGCACTTTATGTAACACTAACCTGCGTGTACGCACCTTATGTAAGGTGTACCTGCGTACCCCTTATTTTCTTCAATATTTGATAGCTGATCATCAATCTCTGCTGCTGAATTGAAGTACTGTGATCTATCACCTGAATGGGTTGCCATCAAGGACAACACTTTAGCCATAATGCCAACACAAGTTGCCACACATGGGCGCCTCTGCACGAGTCGCACCTCTGTTCACAATCTCAACACTTCACCAAAAGTCACACCGTGCACACTTGCACGAGGGGCGGGCGCTCACCCGAGTCACCCAAGAACCCGTGCCAAGTCGTCGCACAAACCGGGCACCCACGCCTTCGTTTCACTGTCGGGTACTCCTTCGCATAACCCAGGCACCACACCCATGCACGCCCTTCTCCAACCAGCAGGCGACCTCTACCCCTGCCCTTCACCCAAAGCCAAGATGTGTGTTTACCTCTGTGTGGCCTTGCCCAAGAATGGGTGCATCACCAAAACTGTACCTTCCTTCTTTGGTGCATCCACACCTTAAATCTGCGCACTTCTTCACATGATGAGCGAAGTCGTTGTGTTGAGCAATGGTGCCAAATGAGCCCATCGCATGACTTGTTTATACAAGGGGCAAGGCAAGGTCGTGGCTGCCCAGCCAACCTACCTATGCCCTCAATCCATCACAAATATACTTGAAATTTCATCGGCCATCCTCCAAATGCCTATAGCCACCGGTCGGCCTACTACGTTTGTTGGTCGGCCCGTGGGTGCTCCTCCACACTCCCATGCATATATATAACCTTCGCTCTCCCTTACTATGCATCGCATTATAACATATCACCTCTGCATTGATGGTCTGAGCTCGCACTTTGTTGTTCAAACCGTATACTTCATGCTAGAGTGCGCGCAAGGACTGCATGTCCTTACATCCTCCTCCACCTGAAGTCATTGTCATCCTCGACAACATACCATCCTGGTAGCCATCCACCAAGATCATCATCAATATCTATCTCATCCTCGATCCATGATGTCAACTCCTCCACATTCTGCAAACATCCTTGCAACATATGTGGAACTCCCATCTCCATCATGTGTCGTCCCATCCTGTGAACTGTCATCCTTCCTGCTTGCCTAATGTCAACATCTCTCTGGTACACTACTAGTCCTCATGACTTGAACTAGTCAGATGATCAGTCCAACTGTCACGCTCAAATCATAAGAATGTCCATCCTTATGCCTTCACCATTCTATCTCAGATTCTGCCACATCCTGGACTCACCATGAATCTCCCCCATGCTCAAGTCCATGGAAACTCCATCCCATCTGCAACATGTCATGATGCTTGATGCCAAGCCATCCCTGCACCATCTGCCATGCCTTCTCAACCTGTTTTAAGGACTCACTTCCATGAGCAACTAACAATGAGCCCGATATTCTTTCTCATCTAAGAAGATGTGGAGGGAGTAGAGCCTGAAGGCTCACCCTCACTAATCATCTCAATCCATCTGTCAGGATTCTCTATCTCCATCCTTTGTAGATAAGTGATTCGATCCTCCTCCCAGACATTCGGCCTTACATATGCCTCATCATCATCATCATCATTCTCAACCACTTCTAGCCTTCTTGACAAATCCAAGATACTATCAGAAAGTGTCTTGATGACCAATGACTGCTTAGTAAGTTTTGTCTCAACCATAGACAACCGCTTACTCATGTCTTCCATTTGCTTCTCATCCTCCATTTGCATCACTGCCAACTTACAATCAGGCTTTGTCACTCCAATGGTTGGTACACCAATGGGTACATCATCCCTTCCATCGTAAATGTACATCCCCTTCAAATGTGGAACAATCATAGCATCGAATTGTTTGAAGAATTCCATTCCCAGCACAACTTCATAGTCATCAATTCGCACTGTAGTGAAGTCGACCTTCCCTGTCCACTCACCTAGTGTTGTGTCCACCTTTTCAGCTACACCAAGAATACTATCTGGAGGAGAATTGACTGTCTTCATCTATGCCTTCACTGGTACAAATTTCAGCCCAATTCTTCTCATATTATCTTCACCCATGAAGTTGTGAGTAGCCCCAATATCTACCATAGTGAGTATATCAGCATCTCCAACCTTCATTCAAACATACTCGTACCTGTTCCTCTCAGGATCCCTCTGAGAGACCACCTCTGTAGCAGCAGTAGCCCCAAGTATCTACATCATCCCCACAGAAGCTTCTTCATTCTTCACATTAGATTGTGAAATCGCGGCGACTTTTGGTCTATAAGGACAATTCTTCACTGTATGTGGTTCAGCACATATCCAACATTTCAAGGCTTTCTTCATCTTCAAATTATCATCCGATTTCGAAGCATCCTCTTTCTTCTTCTCTTTCGGCTTATCAGAATTTTCTTCCTATCATCAGAAGTCTCATCATAATGCTCCACCAACCTGTCCATAGCAGCAAAAGCTTCCTCAAGTGTTCTAATCCTCTTCCTCTTCACTTCATTGCGTGCCCAAGGCTTCAATCCAATAATAAAATTGAACACCTTGTCCCTCTCCACCATGTCAGGAAGTTCCAGAACCATACTTGCAAACTCCCGCTGATATGTCTAAAGGTTCCCTGTCTGCTTTATGAACTTAATCTTCATCCTTGCTTCCCACATTTCATCCTGAGGACTGAAATGGGTCTGCAAAGCTTTCTGCATCTCATCCCATGAAGTAATGTCACCAGCACTGCCATTGGCAATCTAATCCATCCTCCTTCGCCACCACATCTTAGCATCCTTTGTCAAGAACTGAGCAGCTACTTTCACCTTCATCTTATCATCGGATAGAACCAAGCATTCCAAGTATTGCTCCATGTCCCATAGAAAGTTGCCAAGAGTCTTTGCACTCCTTGTACCATCATAAGATTTGGGTTCCTTGACTTTCACATGAGGCACTCCTCCACCTGAGTTATGCCTCATGACCTTCTTGAACACCGCGATCTCATCTCTGGCTTCGTCAAGAGATTTTCGCAAGCCCACGATCTTTACAAGACCTTGGTCTCTTGCCTCTTCAACCTCCTTGACCCTTACATTAAATTGTGTACAGATAAGATCAGTGTACTCGTGTTGAGCCTGTAGTTCCTTGAGCTCTTCCCTCATCTTCGAATTGGCCTCTTGATCTTTCTCGACCAAGTCCATCTTCTTAGTCCAGTAAGCCTCTAAGTCCTCCATCTTTTCCAACACTTTTTCCACGAATGTCGTAGTATCATCCTTCACACCGTGACTAGACCCAACCTGAGATTCAGTTTCCATTGCTAACAAATTCCTTCTCCTTTGGGATCTAGTTTCGACCATCCAACAGCTTCACCACGATGCCTGCAACCTAAACCAGCCCTTGTTCCACTTGTATGTGAAACAGCTTCCTTCACCTGCAAGTACCTGTTTCACCATCACCAACTTCCAAGTGTATACCACCTGTCACTTCGTCATGAGCAACCTTGCTCTGATACCACCTGTCATGACACCGGAGCCGAGGGTAGTCTTTCAACCGCTCTAGGTGAGGTACAGCACCACCGAACAATTTCTTTTCACCAATACTTATGTTCGTGGACTACGCCTAACCACTTATCCTACTTAGTTTTTGTTTCGCAACCAAGTATTATTAATGTTTCATTTATACCAATGAACACCCATACATATTCATTATCATCAGCAATTATACATGAAGAACACAATTGCAAAGTATAAAGAGAGGGGCAACTCCCTGAACAATGAGTCTGCCCGAATAATATCTTATACAGTCTTTCAATATTACAAAGCTTTACAAGTATACTTGGAAACCCCAAGTTTCATACTTAGCCAAATTTACAACCTTCAGCAAACTCAGTTTCCTAGCTCGTCAGCGCCTCTACACGGTCACCGCATGACTCACCAACCCTTCGTTCACCTCATCGCACGATCGTGTTTTTTGCCCAACTTGGGCGCTCCTTGTCATAACCAAGTTGCCACACACAGGCGCATCTGCACGAGTCGCACCTCCATTCACAATCTCAACACTTCACTAAAAGTCACACCATGCACACTTGCATGACGGGCGGGTGCTCACCCGAGCCACCCAAGAACCCGTGCCAAGTCGTCGCACAAACTGGGCACCCACGCCTTCGTTTCACCATCGGGGGCTCCTTCGCATAACCCAGGTGCCACACCCATGCACGCCCTTCTCCAACCGGCAGGTGACCTCTACCCACGCCCTTCACCCAAAGCCAAGATGTGCATTTACCTTCGTGTGGCCTTGCCCAAGAACGGGCGCATAACCAAAACTGTGCCTTCCTTCTTTGCTGCGTCGAGACCTTAAATCTGTGCACTTCTTCACATGATGAGAAAAGTCGTTTTGTTGAGCAATGGTGCCAAATGAGCCCATCGCATGACTTATTTATATGAGGGGCAAGGCAAGGTCATGGCTACCCAGCTGACCTGCCTACACCCTCACTCCATCGCAAATACACTTAAACTTTCGTTGGCCATCCTCCAAATGCCTATAGCCATCGGTTGGCCTGCTACGTTTGTTGGTTGGCCCACACATATATATATAACATTCGCTCTCCCTTTCTACGCATCGCATTATAACATATCACCTCTACATTGATGGTCTGAGCTTGCACTTTGTTGTTCAAACCATGCACTTCATGCCAGAGCGTGCGCAAGGACTGCAGGTCCTTACAAGGGGTCTCTCAGGGAGCTATCATGTGCCAAAAATAAAAAATAAACCACTAAACTCACAGATCCTGATTCTAATGGTCGGTTTTCCACTACGATCTCCACAAGACTTAGGGCCTTTTCCTCCTCTCCAAATTCATCACATCTCACTTAGCTAATGAATCCAAATTGGAGGGAAAATGTCCTTTCATAGAAAAATCCCCAATTTTTCTATCACCCATTGCAACCAAACCGTACCTCAGTTTGAAGAAGCATTAACACCATTGGAAAGATCCCATCAAGCTCTATAATGGGTCTTCCTCAGTTTTTGATGAGTTGACACTTCACCAGGAAGCCATTTTTCCAAGAAGGGTCACTTCGTCGCCTCTCAAAATCAAATTTCTTCATAAAGAGACACTTGTACTTTGAGGTCCACCTCTTCTTAATACTTTTCATACCATATGTTAACTTTCATCATAAGTAACCATCATTTACTCATGTTTATATGATCCCCACTAGGCCTAGTCTATGTGGCAACATCATCGAGTCACCCTTGTTTAGAGAATCCGCGATGAGTCACCCTTCCATTCTTGAAGTCTATTTCATGTCCCATTATATCATGTCATAATACTCGATCCATATTTTCATACCGTTCATCCTAAGTTGCTCATTTTGGCCTTCATTCATACTGTCCCCATCCCCTCAGGAGTTGAGTTAGTTGCTGCCAGGTCAACCATGCACTTTATCCTCTGAAAAGTGAAGTCGTCTGTTTGTCCCCTAGTCCCACCTTGTCCCATTTATCTTTGGTGTTATGAAACCAGCTCAAGAAAAGATAGAAAAGATAGATCAACACATTAAAATTCAGCCTCTTCAAGGGGGCAACCTCCTTTACATTACATAAATGAACAATTCTTGGATGATACAAATGAAAAGACCTCCTTTCTATATATAGGAGTCTAAGGGGCCATAACATAATCAGAGCCGACATAACAATAATAATGTAAGGGCACAATAATAACAATAGTGGGCTTTTATGGGGCACAATAGTAACAATATGGGCACTACATGGGTACATCAATATAATAAGTGGGTTATACTAATAACAATAAGGGGTTACACTAGTAGTATAGGGGCCTAACATTCCCCTCTCCTTCAAAAAGTGTTTTCCTCAACGCTTGAGTAGTTCTTGATGCTTCTGTATAAAATTCTTGTCCTCCCATGTGGAATCTTCAGTGGGTAAGTTCTTCCGCTTGTTGAGATACTCTAAAATTGATCGATTTCATAGCTGTCGGATTCTTGTTTCTGTGACTGCTCCAGGTTCCAATATGATTTTTCCTTCCTCTTCAATTTCTGGCAATATTGTTTGAATTGGGATCTTTTGCAACTTTTGAATAAGTGGCCATACTTCTTCATCCTTCCTCCATTCCTCCCTTGCTTCATTTATCCAATCTGGTTGGATAATATAAATAGCACAAAACAATGCTTCCACATCCTCATCCTTGAAGAGTCTTCCCATTCGGTAAGGTCACCATTTTTTAAGTGCATGTAGTGTTGCCAACATTTCCTTCTCATAAATAGCTTGCTTGAGATGTAGCAGTAAAAATACCCAATCACCTACACCAAAACATTTTTCACTACGATGTTTATCTACCTGTTGTTTCGTTTGATTTTGCACCGAAGTGGCATTATCCTTTAAAAGTTGGAGAACTTGTTGTTGATGCTCAATGTGATCTTTCACTGCTTGAACCTTTTTCTTCTTGATATGTCCTTCTATCTCTAGAGTTTGAGGAGTGGTAATTTATTCCAATCCTTTACAAGATATGGTCAGATTCATTTCTTGATGCTCGATGTGATCTTTCACTTCTTGAACATTTTTCTTCTTGATATGTCCTTCTATCTCGATAGTTTGAGGAGTGGTAATTTCGAACAATGAATTACAAGATATGGTTGGATTCATTTCTTCTTTCTCGATGTGATCTTTCACTTCTTGCACCTTTTTCTTCTTTATATGTCCTTCTATCTTGAAAGTTTGAGGAGTGGTAATTCTTGCCAACGATTTACAAGATATGGTCTAATTCATTTCTTCTTTCTCTGGAGCGGGGTCCTGGCGTATATCTTTTTCTTTTGATGTTTCTTGATCCTTTTCTTCCTCCTCTTCATATTCTTTGTAAAATAATTTCTTCTCAGCACACTTATGACCTTTAGTGCATTTTCTATCACAATTGTAACAAAGCCCTTTTTCTCTTTTTTCTTCCAATTGTTGTGGTGTAACCCTTGTAGGTTGTGGAAGGCTAGGAGAAACAACACTTTCATCTTTATAGTTGTGAGGGGTACGCTTCCTGGTTTCCATAATTTTTCTTTCCACTATGTCACAAAGCCCTTTTACTCTTTCCAATTGTTGTGGTGTTGCTCTAAAGAAGGCGTTGCTCTTTGTATCCTCATAATGTGATATCATTTCCTCCGTGAAAATTGACCACGTAACAAGTTGTTTACGAGAACAAAGCCCTTCGTACCATAAAAATTGATCTGGTTCTAAATATGAAGATGCAATACATACCTTTTGTAACAGTTGTACACCATGTAGATCAAAATATTGCTCCATCTGAAGTATCCAATGCCACCAGTCTGATCCAAATTGGATTCTCTAAGAAAGAGTTATGCATAATCTCCCAAGATGACCTGATTATAGACCTTTCCAAAAGAGCGAACTTGTATGAAGTTCCACGTGTCAATATTTCAACCTTTCAATCTGAAAAAAGATATAAAAAAAACTACATTCCGTCCTCTTTCTATACCTTCTTACGAAATTTCAATCCGATCCCCAGAGAGAAAGTTATGACGATTTTCCCCAGGTCACATGTTTGGAATGTAATTCAGGAGTCTGCAAAAAGACCAACTTCCTCAAATCATATCTCCACAATATAGTGAAAAAAGCTCTGAAATTTGGACCCGAGGTTCAACGTGATTTCTTCTCAAATGGATTTTTTTTGCAATTTCTGAAACGTCGCAGAAAAATAGTTATAGCAAAATGCCACGATGACCTGTTTGGAGCAGCGAAACCCTAGAATCCAAAGCTCTGATACCAAATGTTATGAAACCAGCTCAAGAAAAGATAGAAAAGATAGATCAACACCTTAGAATTCAGCCTCTTCGAGGGGGAAACCTCCTTTACATTACATAAATGAGCAATTCTTGGATGATACAAATGAAAAGACCTCCTTTCTATATATAGGAGTCTAAGGGGTCATAACATAATCAGAGCGGGAATAACAATAATAATGTAAGGGCACAATAATAACAATAGTGGGCTTCTATGGGGCACAATAGTAACAATATGGGCACTACATGGGTACATCAATATAATAAGTGGGTTATACTAATAACAATAAGAGGTTACACTAGTAGTATAGGGGCCTAACATTTGGTTTCAGTCCATCAGTCACATTAGTATTTTCGCTTGTGCCTTAGTTGTGGATACTCATTGCGTCATCTAGCGCGAGCCCTATTCTGTCGACATCAACTCATTTACTCCAGAAGAATGACCTGGAGGGTGGTGTATCATGGTTCCACCTTCCATTCTTGTTTGGAACCTTGGATAGAGCAGAGGGACTCATTATTTCCCTTTGACTTGGTTGTTTCATTTTCGTGATTCATACACTTGATGGTCTAGTGATGCAATAGATTGCACTAGTGACTCCTAGGTGTGTGTGAGACATTTCAGACCTCATGAGGGGGTGGCCCTTCAGGTAGCCCCCCACATGCCCGGATGCATTCCTATTATTATATAGCCTCAGATATAGTTCTGCAGATTTGATGGGTTAGGTTCTTACTGATTGGAGTGTTCATAGCATGCTCATCTTCTTCAGATGATCCATTCAGTTTTTACAGAGCCCTTCCCTGTTCAACAAAGCTTCTTCGGTTTTTCTACCATCCCTCCCACCCATTTTTTAAGGGAACGGTCATTGTATCTCATGTACTCAAATATTATTGTATTCAGTCCTGGATCATGTTTTTTCCAGGTGCATTATGTATATGGCACACATTGTATTATTTTCTGGCTTTGTTATGCCAACATGTCATGTACCACTCAACATGTACTTCATTGATCAGTTTTATATTTCTAGGTGAACCATTATTTTTGTACTAATTTATCTTGTTGGGTATGGGTATGCCTCCCCGCCTTAGTGAGGTCTAGTACCACAACATAAAATGAGACTTACATTAGTCTTGCCCCATTTGTCCCTATTCTCTTTCAATTCAACTTTATTGGTCTCTCTCTCTCTCTCTCTGACTCCCCTGTGTTGTCCATTGATTTTGTCTTTACAACGTACTTCGGTCACACATTTTTCTCCTAACACTCGTATGTTGGGAGGCAATCTATTATCACCAAAAAGTTGACCATCTAGCCTAATTTACTAGATGGATCGAAGTACACCATGTAAAGCCAATTTTACCATAGTAAAATTGCTTTCACTGTGAGAAATTACTTAATAAGCCACCTTTGTTAAGTAATTTATAGTTAAACCCATGAAGAATAACTAAATAAATCACTATTTATTTGATTTTCTTCTAGGAATAATTAATTAAACCATTATTCAATTATTATTCCTTATCATATTTGACCAAATCATGAAAAATAAATAGATAAATCATTTTGGATTGCACGTTTTGGTGGAAAGGTTTTTGAGAGATTGTATTCGGATAATCCACAGTATTCATCATTTTCTTTTTGTCTAATCCACAGTATTCATCATTTTAGATAAATCATTAATTATCTTATTTTTCTCTAAGAATGGTTAATTAATCACTAATTAATTATTATTCTTTGTCAAATTTGACTAAATCCCTTAGCAATAATTAAATAAATCCTTATTTTTTTAGTATTCCTTAACTAATTCCTTGAGATGATAAATAAATCATTTATTTATTTATTATTTCTAAATAAAATTTTAAATACTTTTTCTCTTCTAACCAAATATAATAAAATATTCCAAGTGGTTATTCCAAGAATGGGATTAGTAATATTTTATTATTTCTCATTATTCGAGGATAACTAAATATTTTTTTATAAATAGAAGGGTTTTCCATTCATTATTCACTTTTGATTATTTTCATTGTTGCACTCACTGTTGTAACTCTGATTATTTTCATTTCCACACACCATATTTTTGCTGGATTTACACATTATAGAGGAGAGAGACTCTACACAAGGTGAAGACGTTTGAGGATAGCCAAGAACCCATCCCATAGAGGGGGACTGGTAACATCTATTTTTTCCCTTCACATGTGTTATAATAAAAACTATTCTTTGTATATCTAGTTTCCATTGGATGATTGGAGTTATTACTCTTTCTTTTTGCTATTTATCTATGATCGTGGCATAGATCAAAATTTTGGCAAGTTTTGTTTCTATCAGTTGCTGCAGATCTACAATGTTTAGTAGCCATTTATATTGTTTAGATTGTTTGTCATCCATAATATTAAGTGGGTTCTTTTCGTACATCTTTGAGAAGAAAACACTACACAAATATGCTCCACCTCATATGAGTTATTGTCCCCTCAGGGAGGGACTAGTTCCATTTACAATTATCCCTCCCCCAATCCTCTACTAGGCAACCATTATCCAGGTCCCAGCACACCATATGCATATCCCCATCTACATCAACAGATGTTAGGGCCAAATATTGCACCACCTGTTTCTACCAATGTTTCCCCATATCCTTATTATCAATATGCAGAGCCTAGCACTCCAACCTCTCTGGAACCAGTGCCATAGCCCCCGATGCCTACTTCCCTTCCGCTGCAGAAAACACCTCCTCCACAAGGACAGCTGTATGTTAGGTAAAGTGAACCAAATCCCCCCTAACCCGAAGAAAAGGAACAAGGGTAAGGGTAATCCAAACCAGTAGTCTCAAAGTAATCAAGGAAACTAGGGTCCTCCACCCAATGCCCCTGAGGGTCCTCAACCTAATCCCACAAACTAGTAACAAGGCGGTCAACTCAAGCAAAATAAGGGTCTTCATAAGAACAAACCTTGTGCCTGTCACAGCGTATATGGTCATTATAGCCATGGGTGTTATCTTTTACCTCAAATGCGACAAGTATGGTAAGATCAAGAAACTTCTCAAGGATCATAGCCCGCAGCTCCTCCTCCCCCTCCTGCCTCATCTCAACAGGTAGTGTATACCAATCCTTTCCCTCACCAAGGATGCATAGATACCCAACCTACACAATGTCAAGCAGCTCAACCAACCCCACCATCTAGGAACCATGATTATCAAATTCTTATAATGAATTTTGATAAGGTAAATACCAAGCAAGTCAACCTCTAGACATGATGATGATAGTATGACAAACCACCCACTAAGCTAGCAACTGAGTCCCAGCCCAAAGTTTCCACCAAGCCTCTATCATCACCCATAGGTACCTTACATATCCCTTAGTCGAAGGTTGAGGTCATTCCCAAGATCCCCAAAGGTCCGTTATGTCAAAATGTTGCTTCTATCAAAGTCGCCCATACATATAGCATAGTAGATAATTTGGTGCAGTCTCATACTACCATGTCAATGCTAGAAATCCTCTAGATGTGCCCATCCCAATGGAAATATCTACTATATTCCTTGGGCTTCATGGATCCTCAAGATAATGAGATGATTTTCTTTCATTTTGATAAGTCATAAAATGCTCCCCTACCTTCATTCATTGCATTCCAAATACCAGCCTCCATTAGAAACAACATTGTTCAATGGTATATCGTCGACGAAGGTGCCTCCACCAGTGTGATGACCACTAGTGTTTTGAAGCACCTTGGTTCCCCTAACCTATCCCCATCCACCATCACTCATTGGGCATGGGATGGTCATCCTTCATAGCCCCTTGGCTTATATCACACCTTCCCAGTCATAGTTGCCAGTAAGAATGTCTGTATTGACATCGAAGTCATTGATGCTCCCTTAGACTATAACATCCTTTTGGGTTGTAGTTATACTTATGCCATGTCATCTCTCACATATGCATTCCATTGTATGATGTGCTTTCCCCACAATGGAAAGATCCTCACCATCGATCAATTGACATATTATGACCCCAAAGCCCAGACTTCACCTCAGTCCAACATTTCTTTCGTGGCTAACAAAAAGACTATCTCTTCTGTCTCTCGAGGAGTCTACAAATATCCCACTTTGCTTTGTGCTTACTATGGACCACCACCTACACCTTCTGAGCCTATCTCATCTGGTGTTTGCATGCTCCAAGAATTATGGGATGCCCATAAATGGTCTGGTATGCCTTCACAACAGACAGCACCTCCACAACCTCTTGTTCCTAACTAAACCCAGCTTGCTAGTATTACTCCTCAAGGATCATTTCCTTCTATTGGTGTCTCTCCTAATCCATTTCAGCTTAGAATCATTCCCCTAGGCCTTCAACATTGCAGAGTAGTTCCTCCTGGTCATTATTCTTTTGGTATGATACTGTTCTTATTTCCACCCCTTCGATGTTATTCTACACCTATCATGGCTACATTGATTTTTCCCAACATTACCTTGGGGATCCCAGTTTCATACATTGATCCTCCCACAAAACTCCACCGAACCAACTTAAACCTTACATTTCTTTGACCTTGGTCCAACCTATTTTTCCTACCCATTCCTTTGCTTCAGTTCCACAACAACCTCAACATGATCCTAATCCTATTGAGAAAGCATCTGGCGAGGGGGGAAAAGCCTAGAAATAGGGAACCAAAGACAAGCCCCGCCGCCCCCCCCCCAAAAAAAGAAACTCCAGCTCCACCTAAGCCGCCAAAGCTTCTTCCTCCTTATGCTTTGTGTGATGTTTCTTGTCATGCCACCAATAATTTTCCTAAACTCCCTCATGTTAAATATGTGGTCACTAATACCTTCCCTGATTCTAACATTCATGAGGTCCATGTCACCTTACCTGAGTCAGCTAAGAAAAACATATCATTACAAACAAAGCACCCTTTTGCATTGTGTGATAATTATGGCCACTATTCTCTTCATTGTCACCATCTAGAAGCTTTTCATGATATACTTCAAGTGCTTCACGAGTTAGAGGCTACTCATAGTGAGTCCACCTCTCCTCTACCTTTGGATTCTAGTCCCACTCCTACACTGAAACAAGAGGTCTCTCAAACGCCCATTGTGATACCTCCCCCTAACGTCGAGATGACAGATAGTACCGTTCCTATTCTCTCATTGCCGTCATCCATGAGATCAATGCATTGGAACTCCCCTATTGTATCCTATTTTGATTATGTTAGACCTTCTCTGATGAACACCCTAGTCTCAACATCTGTAGATATTCCATTTACTTGTCATATGTCTCCCAACCTTGACGATGCATATGCGAACCTTGTCTCTCATGAAGATTCCTTAGGTAGACCTTCATCATCATGTGGTCCTTCTTCCTCCAATCTACCCATCTTCCATTTTGATGAATATATCATGGAAGCTATGACCATCCCTAATTATCTTTGGGTTTGTTATCACCTGGATTGAACCTCAAGCTGAAGGAAGGCAATGCCAGGGTAACCACACACCATGCTTAGCCAAGTAGCTAGCCCTACTAGGCTTGGAGAGGGCTCTCTCCATAAGGATATTATCCAAGATGACCGGATTAGGAAAAGGATTTTAGGCTAGGTAGAGTAGCATGAATTTTTTATTGGATTTTGAAGGGGTTTTGCTAGATCAGGAGGAGCTGGACAGTTTAGGTCTAGGGAATTAGGTCAGAATTGCACGGTGTTCAATGGGGCAAGGTAGAAGTAAGGTTTAGCACTCTAGGGCTTGATGGGGTGAGATTTTTAAGACTGGAAAGAAACTAAGAAGAGCACGTAAAAACCATGGATCCTTCCTAGACAGCAAAAAACATGAAATGGTGAATGTTTACCCAAAGCAAAGCATTGATGTAATGAATTATGCCTATCAACTTGAAAACATTCACTTAGAAGCAATGAAATGATTAACAAATTATACAAAACACATTAAAATATGTTCACAAAATAAGAAACTGTATTAAAATTCCATACCACATGGATCCCATAAAAATAGTTGCAAATCTTATTAATCTCCTGCTAAACTGCTACAAAATGATGTACAATCAAGGTCTAAGCATCCAGCTGAGTCCAACCCTTTACAATGAGAAATAAGAAGAAGATATAGTCTTTGTTTCAACCTCCTCCCATCCTCAAGGGTCAAATCCCTAAGATGAGGAGCTAATCTAACCAATACTAAACAAGAAAACAGGAATATAGGCATCTTAACAACTTTCCTCTAAAAGTAAAAAACTAATTCATTTGAGCTCAAATTGACTTTTAATGCAATGAATCTACACTCTACTGCTAATTATCTATCATATTTACATGAAAATTCATCATTTATAATGGTAAAACATCCTCCATTAGAGAGAATCCATGAACACAATAAAAAAATGGAAAATAGCCATCTTGTGCAAATTTGCCCTACGCGCAGCGCCACTGGCCCAACTCACAACGCCACTTTTAGGTACCGTTTGGAGGCCTTTCCGGAATCCAAATTGAGCTCATGATAGCTCATTGGAAAGGTATTCAAGTTTACTTTCTAAAACACCAAGAATTTCTACATTTTAAGCTCATTTGTCCCCTCAAAACGTGATTTTCCCAAGACTTCTTCTGTGTGTCCAAAAAGTGGCGGAAAGGTCATTTTTAGGGTGTTTTTTTGACTTTTCGGTGGACCAGTTCTACCCCCAAAACTTAGAAAATCCATAGGGTGCATGTAATCATCACTTTTAATCCAAAAATTCAAACCATTGGTGCATTTAGTGCCCCTAGGAAATGCGCAGTGCTAGTGATGTTGCGCGTTTAGGCAGTTTTTCTATGTGTAAAACTTAAAAATTTGCAAATGACAAAAATTCTTCCAAACTTGCCCAAAATTGGTAAGAAGAACCATCATTAAGTATCCTGATGAGCCAAGGAAGCTTCAGCAAGAAACCTAAGCCTATCCTCCTCCTCTTTTCCCTTTAGAGCCCGCCTTAGCCTAGCTTTCATCTTCTTGACCCTCATGTTGCAAATTTTGTTTCGGGTCCTATAATGGTAGGCCATGTGCCTGATCATCTAATTGTCTCTATTGCCCTTCTGCAACAACTTCTCAAGGTGCAAATTTACTCTCTCAAGCCAAGTCTCTCTATCATCTTCAATCTCCTTCTCAATAGGAGTCAAAGTGACCTGTTCCTCTTTGTCACATTGTCGTTTTAACTTGAGAAGTTATAGCTCCATGAGGACTTTCTTGTCACTCAACTGCTTGTTCTCTTGTTCCAAATATGTGATGACATACTTGGCCCCCTCCAAATTGTCCATCAAAGCTTGGACTTGAGCCTCCTTTTCTTGTATTTCTTCATCCTGAGCCTCTAAGTTAATTATTTCCAAGCCATGATGAGTATAATGCTACTCTGGCTCATCATGCTGTGTCAGATCAAAGTCTCTTTATTTCTCCTCATCATCAAAACTCTCCTCCAGCATCTTTTCCTTCCCTTTGTGCAATTGCTACACCTGTACCTATTGTGCTGATGAAGAAGACAAAGCCCCTTCCACACCCTGTGGAGCAAGCATTTTCCTATGGGTTGATGAAGAAGGCAAGGTCCCTTCCACATCCTATGGAGAAAACACTTTCTTATCGGTTGTAAACAATCTCCTTGTGCCCCTTTGATATGTCATGTAAGTCTCGGGCACCTTAGTAGCTCTAGTCTCTTTGGCCTCCTCATCTATTTTTACCTAAGCACTGCTAGAAGGTCCCCCTTCTTCTTAAGACACTGGTGGAGGAATTTGAGGACCCCTAAAGATGTCATGAGCAATAAATGTCTCCCAAGAGATGTTTAGGAGACTAAGATGATGAAGCACAATCATCTTGATCAAGAAATAATGATAGAGACTGTTAATCTGCTGAGGGTATACACAAAATGGGCATCTTCTCAATATTCCTAAACAAGAAATAAGGGAGGTTTAACATATTCACCCTGGTAAAATGCATGAGGATCCCGATGTGATAGGCGTACAACCTTGAAAATCTACCCTCACAAGTGAAATATTTCATGATGATTTTCATCATGGGGACATACTTGTCTTCAAGAAATCTGAAAGGAAAAAGTCTCTTCACCTCATTTATGTACTGGGGTTTGATATAAGGCTCATAATAGTGTTCATCCAAGTTCTAGGCCTTGTACCACTTCTCCCCTACATTTGGAATCTTGGTTGTGTCTGCAATGATGGAGGGTGAGACTATGAATGTTACCCCAGCAAGAGTCACCTTGCTTTCCTGGAGATAGGCTACAAAACGTCTGGTGAGCTCAGGGTGATGTTGAACTCTTTCTACTTGCTCACAGAACTCATAGCATCCAAGATATCTGAAACAAGTAACATCTAACTGAGAGGCCCGCAATTCTCTAAGGTTTGATGGCTCTTCTATGATAATTATGCCTCCCTTGTGTGGTTTTCTTTGATGCCTAGCTCTATCTACTGAGGTGTCACTACCTATGTTTTCCTCCTCCTCATAGTCTCGATCCTCTCTGTCCATGTTTGCAAGGCTTTAGGTTGTATGAAGGGAATGAGTGAGAGTGATTTAGGAGTGAGGGGATGGGGGATGACCTTATGGGCTAGAAAATTAATGAGGGAGTAGGAATCATAAGAATGAGAAGGAAGGCTTGGTTTGTTTGAGATATTGCTTTTTGGGAAGAGGGATAAAGGGATGTGGATGTTATGGAATAGGGATAAAGGGATAAAGGGATAAAGTGATATAGGGATATAGGGATAGGAAAAGAATTTAGAGCTGTAGTGATAGGGTTTAGGCATAACCAAGGGAGAAATTTAGGGTTTCACACTTGCCATGGGGAATGATGTTAAGAAGTTTGAAATGCAAACCAAAATTGTAGTATGGGAGGTCAACTTACTTGCATTGAAGGGAAGAAAGGGTAATCTTGAAGTTTCTTGAAGTTTTGAGGCCTTTCTGGCCCTTCTTCTCAACATGTAGTGCAACTACACAGAAGCACAACGCCACCTTTAGAAGTGCAGCAAAGTGTAAAATTACACTGTGAAAATTCCCAGACGCACAGCGCCAAGCTCTCAACATGCAATGCCACCCCTCCTACTTGAAACGCGCAGCGCCAATCTGCCTACGCGCAACACCACTTCAACACTACTCCACACGTGCAACACCACCCTCCTTTGCTCAAAACTCACTCAACCTTTCCTCTTCTCCTCACTTTTTGACTTCCTAATTTCCAAATGAGAATGATGAACTTGAAAATGAAATGTGAGGCCTTATATAGGAGTAAATTTTTATTTTTCACTTGAAAAACCCACTTTCTAATGTTTCTTAACCTTCTTCAAAACTCTATTTTTAATGCCTTTTCTTCTTTATTTCTTCTCAGGTGGATAATGCTCAACTTGAACTGATTTTTGTAGTGTTTCTTTGTCTTGCAGCAAGGAGAGATGCTTTGGTGCAGTTGGAATCATTTATTACATAAAGTGACTTAAACTTACATAGAAATACAAATTAACTCAAAATACTTTGTTTTCACCTCAAAAACATGTTTTTGAGGTGAAAATTACATTAGTTTAAAAGATAATTATATAGTGACTATGACCTACAAGCCATTAGTCTTAACTTATTTATCATCCTCATACCCTTGCTGCCCTTTATTTACACTTTTAAATCACTCTCTTGACCTTGGTAATGAAACCCTAAGACCTAATGAAAACATGCCCTATGACCTAATGAAATCATGATTGCAAATTGACCATGAAACCATAACTGAAGACAACCTGAAGAAGGGTCAACAAGTATACTCTATGAGGGAGAAATTAGATTTTCTGAAGAGAATACAACCATTAGAGGATCATTTTGACATGACCTAATGAAATGATGTAATTTCAGTATGGGACCCCTAAAATGAAAATGCAAAGGGCAAATTTTGATCCATGATGGAAGTATGTAGATACTGACACTAACAGGGATGATATGAAAAATCGTCCATACTTCCTTCAGCAACAAACATTTGACCAATATGTTGTGGAGTCCAAAGACTTCATTCATGGTGAAATCAATTGGTTCAAAAATCCCATTCCTGCACCAGATGCTTTTGAAGGAGGAAATATGGCTAACATTCCCGCCACCATCAAAATAAACATGTTGAAAAGACTAGGGGTCACAAAAAAATTTATCTTGGGGGCACAGTGCACCCCAGAAGAAATTGATGCTTACACTAAGCTATTCAAGGAATTTTGCAAAGTTTTTGCGTCATCTTATTTTGAAATTCCCAGACTTGATCCCGCCATTGTTGAATATCACATCGAAACTTAGACCAAGCCCATACCTGTCTACCAAAATCAAAGGCCTAACCATCCTTCCAATACCAAAGCTAAGATCAATAAGCTCAAATAGGTTGGTTTCATATATCCCATCTAATACACCACATGGGTGTCCAATCCCATTCCAGTTCTCAAGAAAAAAGGCACCATCCATGTCTACACTGACTTCTGTGATCTGAGCAAAGCTTATATCAAAGAAAATTTTCCCACACCTTTCATATATGAGGCCATTGATGAGTGTGTAGGGCATGAGGTTCTATCCTTTATGGAAAGATTCTCCTGATATAACAAGATAGGTATCCATTATGCCGATCAATTGAAAACTTCTTTCACTAGTCCATGGGGAACTTTCAGTTACAAGGTCATGCATTTCTGTTTAAAGAATGGTGGGGCCACTTTTCAGTGTTCTATGTCTTATTGCTTTCACGACTTGGCTCATATTATCCTTGCATATCTCGATGATCTCACCGCTCATTCCAAACTTCGGTTGCAACACCTTCTTGATTTTCATACTGTATTTCTATGATGTCACAAGTATAACATTCATCTCATTCCCCTTAAGTGTGTCGTTTTTGGCTTTTGGGCTTCATTGTGTCCAAAGAGGGTATCACTCTTGACCCACTCAAAGTTCAAGCTATTCTTGAATTTCCCCCTCCACGTACCCTTTTCCAGTTACAAAGCCTCCAAGACAAAGCTAATTTTCATCATCGGTTTGTTCTTGACTATGCCACTAAGACTCATGGGTTCCTTATACTCCTTCAATCTACCATTCCATTTGTTTGCGATGAAAAATATCAAAAGTATTTCGATTCCCTTAAACGTGCTCTCACTTCTGCTCCCTTGATTAGTCCACCAAACTTTGAGAGGGATTTCATTATGTACATCTCTGCACCCACCCATTCAGTTGTTGGGATCTTCATATAAGAGGATTCAACAGGTATTGAGCATGTCATATACTATCTTAGTAAGAACCTTAAAGGTCCCCTTGTTTCCTATGCCCATGAAGAAGAGCTAGTGCTCACTATCGTGTTCTTTGGTCAAAAAATTTGTTATTATATCTTTACACGTACCACCAAAGTTGTGACCAATTCCAACCCCATGGATTTCCTGTTGAGTCGACAGATCATCAACGGGAAGTATGCTCGGTGGATCGTTATTCTTCAAGAATACGATATCAAATTTGTCATACCCAAAAGTAAGAAAGTTTTGGCCCTCACTGAACTCATTTCCAAATTTCTGACTGGTGCGCCTAATCCGCCTGTTAATGATGATCTTCCATATGAACACTTTTTCACCATTACCTTAGATGATCCTTGGTATGGTAACATCCTTACATATCTACAAACCCATAAATTCCCCCCCCCCCCCCCCCACCTCACTCGTGATGATTGATGACGTATTTGACATCAAGCCCCCTGCTACCTCCTCCTCGGTGATGATATCTATTGTTGAAATGTCGATATTGTCCTTCGTCGTTGTCTCACCCATGCCAAAAATGAGCATGTGCTCAATGCCTGCCATGGTGATGATTGTGGTGTTCACCTCTTTGAAATGGCCACTTCTTAGAAAATCATGTGTGATAGGTACTTTTGGCCTTCTCTCTTTAGTGATTGTATTGAGGTAGTGAAACCATGTCCCAAATTCTAGTTATACGCTCCTAAGGACTGAGCTCCACCTATTCCCCTCAATCGAGTTTTCATAGCTGGTCCTTTCTTTCAATGGGATATTGGCTTTATGGAGTGTTGACCCCCATTCACTAATAACCACAAGTATATTATCGTGGTCGTCAAATATTTTACCAAATGGGTTGAAGCCATGCCAAAGTTCAATAACACTATGGCTAATCCAGCCCTTTTCTTTTTGAACCATGTTTTCGCTCGATTTGGGGTTCCTAAACAATTGGTCTCTAATCATGGTCAACACTTTTAATAGGAGATATGGCATGAGCTATCCTCTCTGTTGGGTTTTGAACATCAACATTCGTCATCTTGTTACCCCCAAGGAAATGGACAAGTTGAAGTTGTTAACAAGATCCTTCATATTATGCTTCAACAAATTGTGAATAAACACAAGACCAACTGGCATTTAATGTTCTTCCTTACTTTGTGGTCCTATATAACTTTTGTGAGGACCACCACTGGGTTCACTCCTTTTGAACTTGTATTCAGATAGGAGGAAATTTTACTAATCGAGTGTGAAATCCCTTCCCTTCACCTTGCTGTCGAACTCCTCCTGGACACCCAACCATTAGAACAACAACTCATCATGCTTGAGTGCACCATTGAAGACTGTCGTCTTGCATTGCAAACCATTGAAGCAACCAAAAATCACACCAAATCTCAATATGACTGCAAATTCCACCCTCATACCTTCCATGAAGGTGACCTTGTTCTTTTGTATGACCAAGCTCATGATGTCCTGGGGCGTGGGAAGTTTGAACCATTATGGCTAGGGCCTTATATCATTCATAAGTGTTTAGGCAAGGGGACATCCCTGTTATAGGATCTAGAAGGAGACATCCTTCCCAATCCTCAAAATGCACTCTACCTCAAGAAATTTTACCCATAACATGTTCCATTGAAATGTGTGTATATATTTCTTTCCTTTTGCATTTAGGTAGTTTGCATCCCCCACACTCTTACACATTGTCTTCTTGCGGTTTTTTTAGATGGATCCATCATCCACACCTTATATCGGTTTTGCTAATGGCACG
Source organism: Pinus tabuliformis (assembly GCA_031772625.1). Classification (NCBI taxonomy): domain Eukaryota; kingdom Viridiplantae; phylum Streptophyta; class Pinopsida; order Pinales; family Pinaceae; genus Pinus; species Pinus tabuliformis. Next base: position 18,434,538 of record CM062811.1, read on the forward strand.
ATTTTCTTCACTAGAAATCTTGCCTGGGTAGCTTGGGCAATTTTCACCCCCTTGCATTTGTTAGTTCACTCCAACGATGTATGCATTGGATATGCTACCAATAACCAGGCCAAATATGATTTTGTTATACATTTATTAGCTGATGCCCTTGACCATCACGTCCTTCACCTTCATGTTTGTTTGGATTCCTTGCTACTTGTCATGCAATTGAATGACGTTTATCATGTGCATAATCCTATCCTATGTAGAAAATATCTACGAGTTAAGCTTTTGGGGCGTGAATTTGAATCCATTTCATTCAATCATGTTCCTAGAGCCCAAAATCATTATGTAGATGCAATTGAAAATAACATTCTAAATTTTCATTATAACATGTACAAATACATCCATAAACAAATGGAGAACCACAATCATCACACAAAAGATGCATAATCATGAATATGTATCGTCATACAGTGTTTTGAGTCCGCTAACTTAAATACATCCAACATGCTCACTAGCATGTTATCATAGAATAGAAATGGGGACCCACATGTCCCTATGCCTAATCACTATCATCTGCAAAATCCCAAGCCAAGGACTCCATTCCCCCAGCCTGTAGATCTTGTATTCCCTGACCGACCATAGCCATGCACTGCATGATTCCTTGCCACTCCCAGGAAGACCCATGCACTAATATGTATACTGATATTCTATCTCATGCCACTCATGCTCTATCACCCCAATTTGTAATACGACACATATATATCGGAGATCCTCCAGTAGAGAAACATCATCTATTCTTTATCGTTATGAGGTACCACCCTGATCTGCAACCCCAGGCACTGCAGCTCGTCCCGTGTATCCTTCCGGCCTCACCGGGGCTATATCTTCATACCACAAAGTTTAGAAATTAGTACCACATACATATATTTATCAAACTATAAATGCATCAAATGTATATCAACTTTCACTTACCATCTGGGCCCCATGCTTGTCCTGGTGGTAAGTTAGGATCCCCCTGATAGCTCATGCCACTCTATGGATATTCGTCTATGTATAGTGGCATATGGTCCTAATGAGCAAAAAAATCAAGTAGAAACACTCGTCCAACCCCCCCTCCACCACCTTGTCTCAGTAGCTGCCCCCAATGGTGCATCCTAGGCTATTGTGGGGCCCCATTATGTATCTGAACATGAGGCCGCATAGTGGGGATCTTCTCAAAGAAGAGTGAGCATAAAACTGTCCCAAATGAATAGCTATCATTGATCCTCCATCTCCATAATGTCAGTTGTCATTTACAATGACAACATCATCTAGGCCTAGCCATAGTATGTCCCTCCCAACACAGTCTCCACCAGCATCATCTTTCCTCAAGTGATATCATGGAAGGCATGGATACCATAGATCTGTGACACCATTGAAGCCACAACTAGTGTCACAAACCTCTCCAAGTCATTGATCTGTACTAATGTTCCATTTGCACAAATCTATGATACATAGTGACAATAAAAAACTCATCTATATGCCTCCCACTAGGCAGCACTAGATGTATCTCTCCTACCACCCCCAAGGGAGGCATTCCTGTCAAAAAATATATGTCTTGAATCGTGATCTCGATCTTATGACCTTGTACTACAAAGGCCTCTTTCTCTAGGTCCTAGTAACTCACTATCCTCGATAGCAAGGGCTCACCATCCCTCATAATGGGTTTCTCTAAGAAGTTCAACACGCAATATTTTGCCAACATCCCTCTCACTCCTTTATTCCCCTGAATCTCAGCATCCTTGGACCCCATTTTTTCTCTCTAGAGTGTAGATCAGGTCCCCAAAATTGTGTTCCGACTGTGAGGATAAGAAGGGGTCCCCTACAAAGAGTTGAAGCACTAATATGAAAATCTAATCCATCAAAAATTATAAGTAAGGTTATGCTACCTACCTCCAACTTGCAAATCCTAATTCTGATAGTGGGTTTATCTGCTATGATCTCCACAAGATTTAGGGCCTTCTCCTTCCCTCCAAATTCTCTAGAGCTCATGTTGGCTTAAGGGGTCCTGACCTAGGTTCAAAGTTAGTTACACCATCCAACAAAACCCTACACTGTTGGCCCTTTCAGCAACAACCTGCATATTGCATGTCGTATGCTCACCCAAAGCAGTATTGGGGGATGCAAGAACCAAGTTTCTGCATCTAGAGACTAGTGTGATGTTTCTCAGTGCCTTCGATCTACTTCCACATAGATCCAACCTTCTGATAGAGTTAAGACTACTAAGTCAGCCCTAAATACCTTCAATTCTTCACGGGACTAGCCAATTGTGTTAATGATGCCCTAAGAGGATATGTCTACTACTTTCACACAATCGAATAGGTCTTCTAGGGCTTCTGAGATCTAGATCTATCCTCGCACAAACCCATCTTCCTTATCTGAAACTAAACCTAAATAGATTTATATATTTGTGAATATCATTCAATCATCTTATTATGCATAAACATGTAAAATTAACTAGATGGAGAAAACACATTGAATTATAGAAACATCAGTGAAAGTGACATAACAATATTTTTTCCCTTGGAAAAATCTAGGCAGATCAACCCTGAAGGGAATATTTTAAGGATTGTTAGCCAAAATAGCAGGGCCTAACACCAAGGGCATTAAGGAGAATTGACTATGTGACCTCGTGATTAGTGAGGTACTTAACAATGGGACTCGACAAGTTGAGCTAACCCTTGGGGCTGAAAGTAAAATAATAATTAAATAGATAGATGCAAGTATTTTCAACCCAAAATCAGTCTTTATTAATCAGATTCGTTCCATTACATAATTCAACTACCCGATGCACTCAGTTGCAAGGGTCTACGCACTCATCTGTGGACTCTTCCAGGCCTCCGAGAACTCAGCTATGGAGCCTTTCCTTTGCTACTGACAGGAATAGACCTATCAACCCATTACAACATCATTCATTCCTTCATCTCTCTACTCTTATCTATTAAAATTTATCTCTAAGACTCGCTATGACTCAACTATTTATAGGTTTTATAATACAATACCATGGCCCCCGTCTCATGGGTGAGTCCTCAAAACCACCTATCACTTACCCAAACAAGTGTCTAAGGCCCCTGTGACTCTTGACAAGCTATGCACTCCCCATCAATATTTTGTGGAGACTTTACATTATTTACAAATTTCTTTACAAAAAATGACTAAAATAATTCAATTCTACCCCTTGGGACCCCATCCCAACAGGCCCCCCAACACAAAGATTGTGACTCGCCCTCGAGTCACTCAGCGAGTTGTTCCACTTTCTAGAGGAGTTATCTTAATGCCTTGGTTAATGTTTGAAGCTCTGTGATACTCTGTTCTACTGCTTGTTGTACCTCATAGACCAATTTTTCTATGGTTGGCCCCTCCACTTCGATTTTCATTGTCCATTGGGTCTACTACATGACCTTCAACTTTTCATGAATATTCTATGAAAGTTGGTAGGCTTCCTCTATCCAAGGCTGAAGTTGATCTCTTAGTAGGGACTAGTTTTTCTGTACCTGTTGGATTTGCATCTGAATCGCCTTACCTTCCTGCAAGCACGTGAAGCATTGGAATGGTGCCAATGTCCACGCAGTCGTACCGATTTCATCATATTTTTGTTGCACTTCCCTAATCTCTGTGTTCAATTGTTGTAGCTTAGGGTCCTCCTGAAATGTATTGCATAGGCCCATTGCTTGATTGAATAGTTGGCCACAACCGTGAACTATGAAATCTTGTTGACCCATTGATTCTTTTATAGCTTCACCTCTTTGTTCCCGAACTTCTGGAAATGTGGTTGGTTGAAGCTTGAGATGGAGTTTAGATATCTTCATCTGGAACTCAAAAGTGACTCTCCCAACCTCATATTTTGCGTCACGCACCACAACAGCTAATTTCTTAACTTTCATCTTGGCCTGTGCATCGTCTAGGATATAAAATTCTGGAACTGTTTGATAGGTTTGTCCAATTATTGACTCTAGGTTTGTGCTTCGTGCTTACATTTACTCTTTCTACTTTAGTGCCTCTATCTTCTCCTCGTACATCTCTGCATTGTTGACTTTACATTCACTAAGGATCGGAAGGGTGTGCTGCTCCGTGATCTGTAACTCATCTGAGCCCCCCTGATGCAAAGCATGGAGGGCCTAGAGCTACATCACGGCCACATTGATGCTAATATCCTTGATCTTTTTTAGCATGTTATGGTCTTCCTTGTTATATGCTCACAAGGATCCTTTTGCTAAAGGAATGATACTTAGGTCCATTGTTCATTCCACTTCTAGAACACTCACGCTCGCTTGAGTTAGGCTCACTTGCACTGGCCTGGATTTGCAGGTCACGTAGATCCTTCTGGACACTCCCTGGTGTCTGCATATGTTGCTACTCAAAGTGAGACCATAGCTCTGATGTAGTATCTCTAACCTTGTTGTTCATCTCATCTAAATTGCCCTCTATTAGCACAAGAGGGTCCACCTACAGTTGTTTATCTAACTTCAACTTATTTTACAGACCTATTTCTTTCTCTTTGGTGTGCTTATGGAATTTAAAGGGGGTGGACACATCCTCACCCCCATTTCCACCCTATGCAGATATCTCCTGCTCATCAGTGCGGTGCGAAGCTAATTTGTTGCTTTCTTTGGTATATTGTTTTTCCTTCTCACCCTTCTCTTTAGCAGCTCACTCCTTCGTAGCCCGCTCTTCCTCCGCAACTTCCATAGCAGTAGCTTCTTTTTTCTTCTACTGGGAAGCCTTATCCCACGCAACTCCCTGTTCATTTTCTTTCTTCTTTTTCACAGCAGAGGTCTGCATGGAGGAGCTTTCTCCTACTTTTCTTGTCCCAACATCCATCTAGGTAGGCTCGCGCCACTCTGCTAGCCATCCACCCACAACCTCTTGTACATCTGTGTCACCCACTAAGTAATGTACCTTGTGCTATACCTCTTGAGGGTCTCCCCTCGTATGGATCCAGACATTGTGAAAGTTTGCCTTAAATTATGTGAAGGCTCTCAGATGATCGAACAAATTGGGAGATAACCTTGGCCTCTGGTTTACATCCATTCGGATGTCCATCTCCATGAATACCCAAAAACCTTGGATTATGTACTTTGTTCCACATCTTTAGTCTGCCACAGTGAAGAAAACTTTGCTTCATCTAGGAGATCTCATTCAACGAAGGGAACTAATTGTCCTTCGGGAGCCTCGATTCCACCAAAACGGTTAGCAATAAGAGCCAAGCATAGTGGAACAACTTGCTCTCTTCTTGCACCTCGTGACGGTTTGCCAAAAATTATCTACAAAAATGTTGGGCCCAGTTATACTAGACCTTGTTCACACACTACACTGCTATTGAAATGATTGACGCTGGCACTTCATCCGCATGACACTTCCACATTATCTTTCCTGCTAGGATCTATGCTACAAACTATACTACTTGGTCTTTTATGGAGCCTATAGAATATCCATGCTTTCCCTTTACAAGCGTAAACTCGGTCTTCATGTAGTCTGCGAGTTTCGTTTCCATGGTTTTGCAAACAAACTCCTTTTTCGGATCCACTCCTCTATAGGGTAGCTTAGTAATCTGATGGATTAACATATCCATGATGGGGATAGGCTCACCTATCCATAAACACCCATCATGTACTAAAGTCAGGAACTGGTGCACACACACCGTATTGATGTTGGAGTGGTGAAAATGGGGTATGAATAGCATGTGTAATAGTCCCGTGAGCTGAACTCCTCAGACCCACTTCATTGGTTCCAACTTCGTGACCCCTATATCTTTAGAGTATATGTGATACATATATTGATTTGTCGTTAAATGTGGGAATTTCACCTAGTCAACGAGATCCTAGTATTCCACCTTTAACATTGGTATTCGTGCTAAGATTGTACCCTCAAATGAAACTTTAGCTAGGAGTAGTGGTATAGGAATTGAAAATTTGCTAGAATCGGGGTCTTTGGTCACCTTCTTCTATCCTCTTTGAGGAGGCACATTTGTCAGAAGCATATTGATTGGTTCAACATCCTCGACATCTAACTCCTCAATCCCCTGACAGAGTTCCTCTTTGTCTACATATAAGGAACAAAAGGTTTCATTTACTTGTCCATTTTTCCCTTTTGTCGCACTTCCTACGGATGCTTTTTGGGCAAGTGGCGTACTGGTTCAATGACCAAATTATTTTTCTTTGGCTTAGAATCAGACTACTTTGGCCTAAGCGACCCTCATGTTGTAAGTACTTCTAGTGTAGCTTCCACGCCTGCAGCTTCCGGAGCTGGGGCCTCATACACCGTGGCCTCAGAACTCATAGGCTCATATATCCTCTCAAAAGAAACTTGACACAATGTATCAAAATAATGAGTGACCCCCGGGTGCTTGAACAAAACCTCCCAATCTTCTTGATGCATTTAAGAAATCCGTAGACAACAAAGTGTTTCTTTGCAGACCAACATGACATATTTATAGTGATTTTTGAATTCAAATTCGATCGTTCCCTCCATAACTTTGTCATAAATGCACCTTTGGCAACAAATTTTCAAATATTTTCACCTTAATTTCTACCTACCCGCTCCTCCTAACGGGATTTTCTTATTCCAATCAGCTATAGTGACTCCAACATTTATTTCTGGCCTTGGTTGCACAACACCCTCCTCCATGGTGTAGCATCCTGGGTGTAGCCTCATCTGGTGCACCCTCATCAATCTTCATGCAACTTTCTTGCTGCCATGTCCTCCCAATCGAGTAGTGTAGTTTATAATCCCGTTCTCCCTTGCAATTGCTTGGAGCACTAAGACTCTCTTTCATTCATATAGTCATTGCACAGGGGTAGGATCCCCTGTATACAACTTTAGCTGGCTCCCATTCATTTTTCCCAGAAAAGGTTCACCATTCAGCTTTGCGAGCTGAACTAAACCACCCTCTGTAATTTCCTTGACAATACATGGTCCTAACCAATGCATCTGGAATTTACCCATTAATTTGGTGAACTTGCTATCATATAATAACACAAGATTATTTATCTTGAAAGTGCGAAGATTGATATGGTGATCGTGCCATGCTTTTTCGCATTCCTTCTATACCCGTTGGTGGAATCCTGCCAGAAATCAGTCATCCTCTAACTCCATTAGTTGCGCAAGTCATTCCTCCAAAGCCTTGTGATCTGCCATATCTATCAAAGCTGTTATGCACAGACTAGGTACAATGTACACCATAGACATCACTGCTTCGATGCCATCGACCAATCTAAACAATGTTTTCTTTATCATTTTTTTACAAGTTGTCCTATAGGCCCATAGTACTGCAAGTATGTGCACATCCTAGTCATTCTACTGCATGTTACATACCTTTGTGAAAGTGTTCTCTATAATTTTGTTAAAAGCTTCGACTGTCCCATTTGCCTACGAGTAATATGGTGTATTCCTTTGATGGTAGACATGAAATTCATCTGTCATTGTGCTAATAGTTTCATTTAGAAAGTGTGTTCCCCTATCACTCATTAGTACTTTCGAGCATCCAAACTGCGTTAAGACATCTTAAAATAAGAACTTTGTTGTAGTAGATGCTGTACAATCCTTCACTGACTGTGCTCCCGCCCATCTGGTTAAATATTTTGTGGCAATGATAATGTAGCGCGTGCCTATTTTCTTTCCAGGTGGATGAATTGGCCAAATAAAATTGATTGCCCATTTCTCAAATTCCTACAAAGATACCTAAGGATGTAGCATTACTTCGTCCTTCTGCGATGGTCTTCCAGTCCTTTGACATGCATCGCATGCCTTACAATATGATTTTGAATCTTTGTGCAATGTTCGCCACCATAATCTTGTGTGCAAAATCTTCTGCGCGGTTTCTATTCCTACCTAATGGCCTCCCGTATCTCCCCCATGAGCTTCAATAAGAATACTATCATGCTAAAATTATGGCACATATCTCCACAATATTTCATCAGCCCCCATTTCGTACAAATGTCCCGCAATGACCAAAAAATATGTTGCACGAACAACTAGTTCTTTTTCTGCTAAGTTGTATGTCGTTCAAGCACCATCCCTGTAGTTAAGAATTGAATAATGTCAGCAAAATTGTCATCTGCGACACGTACTGTAAATAGCTGCACATATGGCAACCCTTCCTCCAAATTACTGGGTTCTTCACCTATTTCGATCCTTTACAGAAGGTCTGGACCATCGTTCAACCAACTGGGCTTCACAATAACCTCAAAATCATATTCATGAAATAATAACAACCACCTGCAAATATTTCCCCCTAACACAAGATTTTTGACCATGTACTTTAAGGCAGAATGATATGTATACATCTTGAAATGTGCCCCTGACAAATAATGCTTGATAAATTCCTACTTTTGAAGGCTATAGGATGGTCTAGTTCACCTTCACCTTCCTGTGTTAGTGCTGCACCTAGCGCAATGCAAGAAGCATCCACATGTACATGAAACTCCTCCTTCCAATCGGGAAATACCACAATTGGCACAGTTGCCATATTTTCTTTTAACACATCTAAGTTGCACTAAAATTCCTCATCCCAACAGAATGTAGCATCCTTCTTCTACAGTTTTTCCATGGGCGCAGTTTTTTGAGCATAGGCTTTAAATTTTTTTCTACATTATCCAATGTGTCCTAGCATCACATACAACTGCTTGACATTTTGAGGGGCCTCCAAGTTCACAATCACAACAATCTTTGCAAGTTCCACCATCAATCCTTGCTTACACACGACATGACCCAGAAAGATCCTAAAAGGAACACAGAATATCCATTTTTTCAAATTCAGTGCAGTTTGGTATCTTCGACATGTATCCAACATAAGACGAAGACTTGTTACATGGCATTTTACCAATCCAAATATGGCCTAGTCATCGAAGTATACTTCCAAAAAATTATGAATGAATTTTTTGAACGCTGCTATGACTACACGAGAAAATATTACAGGAGCATTCTTTAACCCAACAGGCATAATAGTGTACTGAAAGAAACCCCACTCTATTGCAAAGGTGGTTTTTTTTCGATCCTCTAGCGCAATCTTAATTTGATGATAACTAGAAAACCCATTAGTAAAGGAATAGGCCTCCTGCCCTCAAAAATTGTCTAACACATCATCTGTAAATGGCGTTGGAAATGGATCATGAACACATGAATCATTCAACTTTCGTAGATCTATGCAGATCCTTATTTTGCCCTTTTGTTTCTTCCCTTAGACTTCCATCAGGCTCACCTAATCAGACTCTTCAACAAGTTCTATAATGCCTGCATCCATCATTTTATCCAGCTCTTAGCGAACCTTACCCTTATACTTAGGATTAAGTCGATAAGGCCTCTATTTGAAAAGCTTCATATCTAACTTCAATGTGGTCCTTATAACACCCAAATCGCTAAGTATGCATTTTAAATATGAAAACTTAGTGGGGAAGAGATCTTGGTACTCATGAAGTAATACATCAGTTTTGTCTATTGCAGTGTCATCCCAATAATCTCCAAACTTAGCGAACTTTGGTTCTTCTTCAGTGCCAACTTTTACCTATCTTGTTTTCAAAGGTGCAAAGATGTATGGGTTCTCTACCTGTGGTCCTTCTATTATGCAATGCCCTTCTATTTCTAGAATATTGATATTCCTCAGGTCTTCTTCCTCCTCTTCAACGGTCACATTCTAGCATTCCAATGCGTGGCGTAGATGGGTGCTCCAATCAGGTTGGGTCCATTCCATAGGATCCTTTGATGTTCTGAAGATAACTACTTTAATATCTTGAAGCACTTTGGCAATGCTTGAAAACCTTTCCTCGAAGTTGAAAGTAAATAAGAAACTTTCTCTCAATACATCCCATTCCGCAGTGCTGTGGCAGAGCTCAGAGCTCTGTCTCGAGATACTAGTTCATGGGGATTGTATCCAAGGTATGAAAAAATATATGTACCCATTCTAGCTGCGGTTCCTTTCCCCACACCTTGGTCCACTTCGCTCGGTGATTGTGCGGATCATCCTTCCCACTATACTTAGTCATTCTGGTATTAGCATACCCAAATCGTAACTTCATAATTCGCCTATAATCCCTCCATCTAGCAAAACTTTCCTTGTGTGTACCCCACCATCGTGCAGGCATAGCGCGCAGTGCCAACTCCAAGGCTTGAAAACAGTGGTCTTCAAGGACTTCAAGATCAAATTCATCTAAAAACATATCTACGTCAGTCATACTTTCATAATAAGGTAGCTTCCTTACCTCCAACGAAACAAAACGCAGTGACTTCGTCATCATATTTCATCCCAATGTAGATACTTCATGTAAGTGGTTCTGCCAATTCTATAATTCCTCATCTGGGTCAGAAGTACATGAACTCTCCCAGTCCCATGCGATCCATCCATCCGTCATTGGATTGATCCAATCCTGATCTCACACTATTATCTTGTATATTTGATCTAGCTCTCATCACTTTCTACATAATCATGGACAGGTTCAGTACAGTGTGCTCCTTCCGCAAGATCCAGTGGCACTATGACCCTAAGTGACATCTTTTCAAAGGTAGTTTTCCTCTTCTTCAAATTAATGACCCTATTCATATCAATAGCCCAGTCGATTCCTAGGAACGCGGGGCAGGGATTACTGTCATCGACAATTTCTATAACTTCAAAGTCCGCTAATGCACTCACACCTTCAATATCAACCGTCACTCCATGCAATCATTCCATGGGGATGATTTTCTATTGATTTTACATTCAGAGTTGAATCAAAGACCACTATAGTGCAGGTCTCCCCATCCTTTCCGATGTTTGTTTCAGCAAAACATTCGCATTTGACCCTAGATCCAAAATTACATGGTCCATTTTGTAATCACCTATCTACGCTATTAGCTACATATCATGTCCTGTTCGTGCCTTATTCTTAACAGTCTTTCTAACTGTATGTTGCTCCATAGGAGTATTTTCCTTATTGGCACACTTGTCTATTAAGTCTTACAATCGTTCAACAACTTTTTGATCGCGAAGCAACTTCATATAGGTCTCCAAAAAGTAGTGAGTACAGAAGGATCAACCTCTTGCGTCGCACTGGAATCTAGTGTATTTTCCTAGCTTCCTAAGGTGGAGGCCTCAGTGTAGCTCTTCTTTGCTTCCATGAATGTTTCCTTAGCATGATTAAGGTCAAAGGCAACTTCTTTCTCAAGAGATTTACAGACCCATCTGTCTTCCTCAGGCTGCTTACCTTTATCTATGCCAGTCATCATACCACTTATTAGAATATTAATGCTATGATTTTCCTCGAGGGACTTAGCCCTCATCATTTATAAATTCCACATAGTCTACGTTTTATTTTCTTACATTTTAGCTATTAGTACCAGACAGTCTTCTATGGCATGGTCGAATTGTCTACAGTATTGACATGAAGTGTGTGTAGGATTCGGGCAATCTCACACAAAGTGCCCTGACTATCCACAGTTGTAGTAGATAACCTGACCATGACCTATACCAAGTCCTCCTCCTCCTCCTCCTCCTCCTCCTTAGCCTTGGAAACCCCTAAACGCTCCTCTTACACCTTGATCTGGAGACCGGGTTTTTTCTTGCATATGGTAAGTAGGGATTCTTTCCAAAATTAGCTCATAAATTTGACAATGGCACTCATCATGGCCCATGGATTTACATAAATTCCAAAAGAGTTGCTGGGGTGTCTGAATGAACTTCTAAAGTAAATGGAAGTTATCTATCACATGTTTCTTGGTGACTTGACAAATGGCACACCATAGCGTAGCTCCCGTGCTCAGCCTAGCTAGGGCTTCTAGCTTCACGAGGCTAGGCCCCCTATAAGATAATTCATGTACACTGGACAATCATCTTTATCGTGCCCATGGCCCTTGAACTTCAAGCACCAAACCTTTGCGCACACTTCTGGCTTAGTTTCCTTCTCTTTCTTTAGACTCTGTAATTCTAGGTGCAAGCTCCCTAACTGTGAGTGTATCTATTGTACCCCTAGATGTGTATCCTAAATAGGTGATGCATGCAGTCTCATTGCGATCTCCAAGGCTGCTTCTTGCGTTGCTATCTTCTACTATGACTGAGGTATTCTTAAGTTTGCAAAAGTGATGCTATAAACCAATTGCGATGTTGGCTATCAGAGATTTTCATGTTAGCCTACCTAATTTGGCACTTCAACCTCTGATCAAAGTCCCAAGGTGTCTCATTGACTCTCATTCGAATCTCCTTAAATTCAATTAGCGACTGCGCCTCAGATTTAGGCTTACTAAATTCTTTGTTCAGAGCTGTCTGAGTTTCTGCTAATGATGCCTGAGGATTATCAGCGCAATACTTAATGTACTAGGTTAGCATCCGATCTTGCAAGGCAGTAACCAACTGCGGCTTCCTTATATTATCATCAGTAATTTGTTGCACTATCCATGCAGTGTTCGCAACAAACCAAAATTGCTCGGAATCTTCACTTACTATTCCTTTGAAGATTGGCATCTTTATTGCTTTTTCCATGATGAATGGTGGAGGTGGAGGTAGAGGTGTAGGTGAATATTTATACAGTGGAGGTGGAGACAGAGGTGGATTAGAATACCCTAAGTCATTAATTGAATAGCGCTTCATGGTGTAGTTAGCACCGCCCCTTCATCGTCACTTGAAGGAGGTTTGATTAATGGACTATAATATGGACCTAATCCGTTACTTCTAAATAATCTACCACTTCACGTAGCTCTGAACATTAAGGTAATTTAATTACACGCTTTTCACATAATAGCATTTTAATCCAAGTATTCAATGACCTAAAGTACTTACCTCATGGTCCCTCGAATAATCTTTGTTATAGCTAACTGAGGTGTAAACTGCAAATTCAGTAACAAATCCTCCCAGAATTCTATTAAGCCAATGATCGACAACCTATGTTATCTTGTTTTTAGATTCCTCTAGTCATCAGACCAATTCCAGAGTCCACATTATAGGACTATCGAGCTTCCACCTCCCTTGACCACCTACCAATTTTTCTAACCACTCATATAATTCACATCGAAAAGTGCAAAAGAAAATTCCATGTATCTCTGTATAAAAATATATATTCAACCAATACTCCTTCAACAGACGTAGATTCCTATTTTCTTGAGCCACAAACATGTGAGTCTTCCAATCTAAATTTTTTTCAATTTCTATCTTAGTCGGATTCCAATGATGTGACATCACACATATCTTAAGAATATCCCAGTCCCAGGAACAAAACCATTTGTTGGCTTAAGGGATCCTAACCCAGGTTCAGAGTTAGTTGGGCCAACCAAAAAAACCCTACTTCACTGGCCCTTTAGGCAAAAATCTATGTAGTACAGGTCGCAGTCTCACCAGAAGTAGTATTGGTGGATGTAAGAACCAAGTTTCTGCATCCAGAGAGTAGTGTGATGACTTTCAGTGCCTTAGATATGCTTCTGTGCATATCCAACCTTCTGATAGATTTAAGGTTGCTAATTCAACCCTAAATACCTTCAATTCTTTGCAAGACCAGCCAATTGTGTTAATCAAGCCCTAACAAGATATGTCTACTACTTTTGCGCAACCGAACAGGTCTTCGAGGGCTTCTTAGATTTAGATATGTCGTCGCACAAACCCATCTTCCTTACCCGAAACTAACCCTAAATAGATTTAGGTCTTCATGAATATAGTTCAATCATATTATTAGGCATAAACATGTTTGATTAACCAGATTCACGTGGAGAAAACACATTGAATTACAGAAACATCAATGAAAGTGACATAACAACTAAACAAATAGATGCAAGTATTTTAAACCCAAAACTAGTCTTTATTAATCAGATTCATTCTAATACAGACTTCAACTAACATGTGCACATAGTTGCAGGGGTCCACGCACTTAGTTGTGGTGTCTTCTAGACCTCCATGAACTCAATTGCAGAGCCTCTCCTTTGCTACTGATGGGAATAGACCTTCTTGTCTATCAACCCCTTACAACATCATTCATTCCTTCATCTCTCTACTCTTATCTATCAAAAGTTATCTCTAAGAATCACTATGACTCAATTATTTATAGCTTTTCTAATACAATACCATGGCCCCTAGCTCATGGTTGAGTCTTCAAAATCGCCTATGACTTACCCAAACAAGGGGCTAAGACCCCTTTGACTCTTGACTAGCTATGCACTTTGCTTCCATATTTTGTGGAGACTTTACATTCTTTACAAAATTCTTTATGAAAAATGACTAAATTAATTCAATTATGTCCCTAGGGACCCCATCCCAACAACTCAATATGCAAATGAATTGGATTTGGAGGCAAAAATCCCTTTTATAGGTAAAACCCTAGTTTTTCTATCACCCATTGCAACCAAACTATACCTCTGTTTAACAAACCGTCAATACCATTGGAAATATCTCACCGTGTTCTATAATGAGAATCTCTTTGCTTTTGGTAATTTTACACTTCAATGGAAAGCCATTTTTTCCATGAGGTCTCATTTTGCCACCTCTTAAAACCAAATTTATTCATTTGAGCCACTCGTACTCTGGTACCAGTTTACCTTTGCATTGGTTGACTCATGTGTCAGTTTTTATAATGAGTAACCATAATTTACTCATGTTTTCATGGCCTCCTCCAGGCCTTCCCCATGTGGCAACTTCACTGAGTCACCCTTATTCAAATCATCAGAGATGTGTCACCTTTATACTTATGGAGTATGTTTTGAGTCCCCTTGAGTCCCATTACAATTTTTCATATGTCGTCGTGTCACATCCAACCCATTTTACCCATATTTGGCCTTCATATGTACTTCTTCGTCTTTCCCAAACCCCCATTTGAGTCATTGACCATCCCCTCCAAAATTGAGTCAGTCACTATCAGGTCAACCATTCTTATTATTCTCTGACAAGGGAAATCATCATTCCAACACCCATCTTGTTTCCTTCCATCATCATCCTTGGTGTTAGTCGATCAATCCTCATTGCCTTAACTCTGGCAAGCCTTCTTCTATCAACCTCAACACATTCATTCCAAAAAAGTGGGTTAGAGGGTGGTGTACCTTAGTTCTAGCTTCCATATTTGTTCGGTGCCTCAGATCAAGCAAAGAGACTCATTTTTTCCCTTTGACTTAGATGTTTCTCACATGCTCGGCATCAACTCCTTATCACACAATTGAGATTCATACACTTGATGATTCGGTGATTCAGACAATTGTCCCAATGATTCCTAGGTGTGTGTGAGATGTTCCAGACATCATGATAGGGTGGCCCTTCAAGTAGCCCCCCACACGTTTGGATGACCACAAATGTTGATCCAGGTTTAGACGCAGTCCCATAGATGTGATAGGTTCAGTTTCTACTGGCTGTAGTGCCCACCACACATATGTCTCCTTCAGATGATCCATTCAGACCATCAGAGCCTTTTACTATTCTGTAGGGCTCCTTCGGTTTTGATCCCCCCTCACCATGTCATCTCGAGGGACATTATATCTCATGTACTCAGATGTTATTATATTCAGTCATGGGCTATGTTTTTCCTAGACGTTATGTATATTGGATCCATTGTATTATTTTCTGGCCCATGGATTCCACTATATCATGTATCATGTACTTTGTAGCCTAGTCCCACATTGTTGGGCTCATCATTATTCTTTGTACGTAGTTATCTCGATGGGTATGGGTATCTCTCCCCCACCTCATTTGAGATCATGTACTACCACATAAAATGAGACTTTTCTCAGTTTAGTAGGTCTCACCCCCTTCATTATTTATCCATCCTTGACTTGCTTCAGTTCTTTCTCTCTCTATTTGATTCCCATTTTGGTGTCTCATGGGAGTGTAATCTACAATGTATTTCAGTCATACGATTTTCTCCTAACACTCATACATGTGGGGGCAACCTGTTATCACCAAAAAATCATTAGCTAGCCATTTCTAACTAGGTGGATTGAAATACACCATCTAGATTTAATTTTACCATAGTAAAATCACTTTCACCATGGAAAATAATTTAGTAAACCCCTTTTATTAAATTATTTTTTGATTTAAATAAAATAAAACCCATAAGAATAATTAGATAAATCAATATTTATATAATTTTCTTTAGGAACAATTATTAAATCATTATTTATTCCTTGTCACATTTGACTAAATCCCTTATGAATATTTAAATAAATCACTATTTATTTAATTTTCCTTATTTTTGTTATCAAAATAATTATTAATCACTATTTAATAATTATTTTGATTTCACACCATTCTTAATTCTCGAGAAATAATTAATAAATCATTTTATTTTTTAATTATTTCTAATAAAGATATTTAACCATTTCTAATATATTTTCCCTCTCCAATAAATATAAAAAAGTATTCCAAGTGGTTAGATCTTGATTTAGTTAGTATTATTTTATTGTTCTCCATTTCCGAGATTAACTCAATACTTTTTTATAAATAGGACAATTTTTCATTCATTCTTCACCATGATCATAATCATCGTCATCATTATCATCTCTTTTCTTTTGAGCTCGCATTTGAGTTCTCCACATTTTGTCTGGGTTTTCACATATTGAGAGAGGATCAGTTTCTGAAACATCAAGGACATCAAAGGACCCAACTCACGAAGGGGGACTTGCAGACCCATCTATAGATCTCTTTCACTAGGTGCTATTAATAAAATATTTATTCATTCAAATTCTTTCCAATTGGGTTATTGCATTAGATAATTTACGTTGTTGTTTTCTATTCTCGATCATCTATACTTTTATTGTAGGTTTTCCATTTTTATTGCATATCTGAATCGTTAACAGTCATCAACTTGTTGTTAGCTTCACTTATCACCTAGTGACTCAAGTGAAGTTTTTTTGGTACACCTTCCAAGAAATTTCACACTAACTTGGAGTATGATGGAAACTCACTCACGAAGCCCTGAATTGGGATATGTCTGAAAAAGTATTGTGCTTAGCATCTTGCTAGCATATGCATTTTAACTTTATGTACTATACTTTGTCTCCTTTTGTGTGATACTTTTCCTTTTTCTTATTTTGGTTAGTCCTAGTTATTTGCCTCATGTGTGTCTCTTTTCACAAATGTCTTCATTACCCCAACCTTACACTAGATATGTAGATGGTTCCAGTTGTCACACTCAGCACATTGCATCAACCATCTGGATGCTCTACTCACCCTCCTTAGATATACTTATGTAACCACCCATGTCACATATAACCAAATCCACAAAATGGGGTCCACATGTCCAGAACTGACTGTAAACACCTAGTGACACATGATCACACTGTTATCAACCTAATTTTATTTTCTGTATTACCCAAAAATATTTCTTTTCAATTTTTTTCCTTAAATTTAACTCAATTTTCTATTTTTGGTAGTTTCTCAGGTTCTAAACTTCTAAGGTTGTTTTGAGGGCCTAAATGATATTTTCCAGGAAAATAGAGAGATTGGAAAAGAACCAAATTTTGCTTCATATATTTTCCACTTGACCTCCTCATGCAAATCTTAGAAACAAGGTATTATGATAGTCAAATAGAGATCGTATGCCAAAGTTACAACACTGGGAAGATAGAGGCTTAAATTACTCATTTATACAAACACTTTATATACATAATACTTGTAGGTTATAAAGACATATCTATTCATTAATTCAATAAGCTCACCAGAGAATCATTAAGAAGGCTCTATACCCTCTCCACATAGCTATACCAACACTTATTAGTCCATACATTCTTTTTTTTGCTGAAGCAAGTATGGATCCTTCTATACCATTGAGTCAAAGAATAGTGTACAGTATAAACAAAAGTCCACCCAACATCAAAGAAACAGAAAAGGAATAAAGGCTTTAGCCTCCAAGGGCTACACTGTACAACTTTACCTCTTTAAATTCAAACCTAAGAAAAAACTAACATGACTCTAGACTAACCCTCGGAAAGCCCGCAAACTTTCACACGGCCTCCCTCCGGTAAACCCAAAACTAAAGAACTGACCCATCAAAATGATAAAATAGACGGTAGAGGAGGAAGCTACCAAGCTAAAGAGCTCGAAGTTTAACCGTCCTGCCCCACTAGTTTGCTCCATCCCGGACAACCATTGATTCACAGCACCAAAATCCAATGGCTAAGACAAATTTCGCATAGGACAAGGAGGAATGTTAAACTGCGATAGAGGGCAGTTTACATAACCCTCACCTTGCCACGTGTCGCAAGATGTATGGGATCGTTGTGAAAAGGCCAAAACCATTACCACTCTAAGGGTAGCGCGATCGGTCGAAAACCGCTGGGAGGTGGTTTTGCAATCTGGACCCCAAAATCTAAAACCACCCGTTGCCGAATGATTTGAATCCACTTGCAAATACAAAACTTCCTCGCCCTGGTTGGGATAATGTATGGGTGAGAGTGTTCCGTCGAGCAAAGACGTATGGGAAATATCTGAGATCTTCATCACACTTGCACCTTGAGTCTGGGCTACCAGACATGGTTCTCTTCTCTTCAGCAAAATTTGCCCAAAAAGAAGACACATCCAGGGGAAATTCAAATCGAGCTAGTCTCCATGGTTTTGAGTCTAAACACATCCCTGTCTTCTTCCACCTATTCGCAACATAGAGCTCTCAGTCTGCTTGGACTTAACTCCTGCCACTTCATCGACACATTAATCTCTGTGCAGCTAACTCCCTGGTTGGCCAGAAGATCCGCCAGCTTATTTTCCTTTCTGCGAACATGGTGGAAACTAATAGTGCGTAGGCCCTGAAGATGGCTTTGAATTCTTTGGAAGACCTGAATTAGATTCCAATGCTTAGAGACTTTATCCGGCGCAGTTCCATTATGAATTTTTTGCACTGAGTTGATAATTAACTCCAAATCTGCCTCTATCATGACATTTAGACAGTTGTTCTGCTTCAGTGAATCTAGGCATTGTTCCATAGCCATTAGTTCAGCCATGTTATTGGTGGCTATACCTAGGTGGAAATGGAAAATGAAAACGATACTTCCCTCTGCATTTCTGAGGACACCTCCATACCCTGCAGTTCCTGGGTTCCCTTTTGAAGCCCCATCAATGTTGTATTTTAAATAGCCCTCCAGAGGAGGATGCCAAAAATCCTTCTCTGTATCCGACGAAGTGATCTTCCTGTCAAGGCCAAGAAGGGTGAGCCCATTCATCCCCAGCTGCCTGAGAATATTTAACTCTGTTTCTGGGGGGGGTTTTAGGGAAGTTGCGAACAGTGGTTCTCACAGTCTCCTTGAGCTATTTCAAGATTATCTCTAGCAGGTGTTGAGGGTGCTTTTTTTCCTCCTTAAAAATTCTTTTGTTCCTCTCCTTCCACACGTTCCATATGATGAAGCTTGGTGTAAGAGCCCACGCTGAGTTAAGAATTTCATTATCCAAAAAAAATTTCCTCCAGTTGATGAGGGTACTAATGATGCTACCTCTGTCTCTATCAGATTGTTGAAAAATTGTAGCAAATAAGTCCCAAAACCAGGATGTGAAAATGCAGTTGTTGAGTAAATGTTCCAAGGTTTCTTCTTGTGCTTCACAGAGCGGGCATCTTGAAGGCCCCTGTACACCTCTCTTCCTTATGTTATCCCAAGTCAGGATTTTTTTGTGATACACAACCCACATGAAGAGTTTGATTTTCATCCACCCTTGATGCCTCCAAAGATTTTGCCAGATTTTGTCCGGAACCTGGGGATCCAGCTCAAGGAGAATTCTTTTTGCTTCCTTAAGAATAAAGGTGCCCTCTTTGTTATTTCCCCATCTCAGTTGGTCTTGTCCCTCTGCCACTAAGATCTTTCTTTTCTCTACTATTTTCCTGAGCTCCTCTGCTTTAGTTTTTAGGAGATTGTTATTTCTGCACTCTATGTTTCTCCAGATTCTCCACTTATCCGTAGGATGAGAATGTATCTAGAAATCCTTAACCTTTATTAAACCTTGGGAATCTGATTCCTGTTTAAGATCGAGGAAGTCTTCTTTTACCATAATTGATTCTTGCTGCCACTTGTCTTCCCAAAAAAGAGCAAGATTTCCTTCTCTGATTTCCCAGAAGCTATTCTCTTGTACTAGTCTTCTATTCTCCCAGGCTTTGTTCCAAATATAAGAACCCTTTATATTTCCTGACATTCTTATAAGATCACTGTTCTGCCAGGAACTAGCATATTTTTCTTTCTAGATATTTGCCCATTGAGTCTCTGGATGTTGGACCCAGCGCCACCAAATTTTGGCCCCTAGAGCCTTACTAAGAATCTCCTGATCATCCAATCCAAGTCCTCCATGGTTCTTGGGCTTACAAATTTTATCCCAAGACACCAAGGCCCATTTCCTCTTAGTCTCCTCCTTGCCCCAAAGGAAGTTTCTTTGAATATTTCTAAATTGCTGAAGGACCCCTTTTGGAGCTGGGAGGGCTGATAACATGAAAATAGGGATTGCTTGAAGCACTGCTTTTGTAAGAACTAACCTACCAGCAAGGTTTAAAGATCTGATGGTCCATTTACTGACTTTGTCTTGCAACTTGTTGATCAAAGGTTCCCATATACTTTTGAGCATTGGTTTTGCAGTTAGAGGGACTCCTAAATATTTTGAAGGAAGGAAATCCCTTTGAAAGCCAAGAATTCTGGAGATGTTTTTCTGAATAGCAATATTGGTATTGAAGAAGAAGATTTTAGATTTGGAGAGATTAACTTCCATACCTAAAGCCGAGGCAAAAAGATTCAGAATTTTTTTTGTAGTTTGAAGCTTCTTGGACTGTGGGGAGTCCCTGTAGCATGGTATCATCTACAAATTGTTGGTGAGTCAGGGCCTGCCCATTGTTAGTAAGCTGCAGACCTTTGATCTTTCCTGATGATTTCACCTGCTTTATAGCTCTCCCCAGTCCTTCCATCATGATGATAAAAAGAAAGGGGGAGAGCGAGTCACCTTGTTTGAGGCCTCTTGAGGGACTGAAAATCTCTGAGGGAGAGCCATTGACCAATATAGAAAAACTGGAGGAGGTTACCAGTGCCATTACCCATCTGACCCAGTTGTGATCAAATCCAAAAGCAATCAAAATTTTCTTAAGGTAGACCCAATTTAACTTGTCATAAGCTTTGGAAATATCTAATTGCATGATCATACCTGCCTGCTTCTTGCTAGTTAAAGAGTGCACCACTTCTTGCGCTTGTATGATGTTATCCAGAATTTGTTTGCCTTCCACATAACCTTATTGCTCTCTTGATACCAAGACTGGAAGCAAAGGTTTGAGTCTGTTAGCCACAACCTTGGATATAATCTTATAGATTATGTTGCATAGGGCTATGGGTCTGTATTTATCCAGTGTCTGAGCAATTTCTTGTTTGGGGATCAAGGCAATGAAGGATGTATTGAGGGCTTTCAAAATGGTTTTTTTTGACTTGGAATCCTCCACAACCTTCAAAATGTCCTGCTTAACAATATTCCAGCAAGCTTTGAAAAGGTCCACACTGAAACCATCCGGGCTCGCTGCTTTGCCATTCTGCATGTCTTTAAGGACATCACTTAGCTCCCCTTCCGTTACTGGTCTATTCAGGTTGAAGTTGTCCTATCTGGATACCAGTTTCTGTACATTAGTAGTTATTTCCCTGATGGATTGCTCTCTATCTAAATTTTTCTCCTGTGTTATACCTTGAAAGTGGTGGACTAACACTGCTTCAATAGCTTTATGGGAGATCTGCAGTTCTCCTGCTTCATTCTTGATTGAAGAGATGTTTTTGTGAGCTCTATTGGCCATGGTGGTTCTATGGAAAAACTTAGTGTTGCGCTCTCCTTCTTTTAGCCATTGAACTTTGGACTTTTGTCTCCAAAATATTTCCTCTTGTTTACATAGATTCTCCCATTCTTGATAATGTTTATCCGCTTGCTTACTGACATCTTTATCAAAGCCTTCCTTGATTAGAGCTTGGTTGAGAACCAACATTTTGTTTTCAACTACTCTCTTTTCTTCAAAAATATTACCAAAATCCTTCTTGTTCCATTCCTTAAGCCAGAATTTGATGTGTTTTAGTCTTTTGTGAAGAAGATACATACTGGTCCCCTGAATCTGCAAGTCCTCTATCCACCATTTCTCAATGTTGCTTATGAAGTCCGGGTGTGACAGCCAGATATTTTCAAATCTGAAAGGTTTGTTTCTAGGAGTGCATATACCCTTGATTTCCAATTGAATTGGCCAATGGTCTGAGCCTCCAAAGGGAAGAACTCGCGTCGTTACCTCTTTACCTTCCAGCATAAGATTCTCAGAGATGAAGAATCTGTCTAGCTTTGAGGCAACAAGGGCCTCTCCTCCCCTCCTGTTATTCCAAGTAAAGAGGCCAGTATTCCAATTAGTATCAACCAGATTTATGTTATCAGAAAAGGTTTGGAAAGCCATGGAGTCTTTACTTAGAGATCTTGTTCCTCCTTTTTTCTCTGAAAGGGATTTAATCATGTTGAAATCCCCTCCCATGATCCAGGGTATGTCTGCATGTCTGTTCCTGAGATCCACCAGGGTATCCAGAAACTTAAGTTTGTCATCTATTCTCTGAGGACCATAAACATTTGTGACCAGAAAGGTGTCCCTTTCTCCTACCGATTGAATAACCACCGATAAGTAATTTCTGGAAGCCTCAGCTTCCAGAATGCCAATTTTGTGGGGATTCCATAAAGTAAGTATGCCCCCTGCTGTACTTTCTTCTTTTACTTCTAGGAACTCATAGTTGTTGAGCCATTTACTTTGGATTTGTCTTACCTTTTGAATGGAAAATTTCGTTTCTTGGATGAATATTATATCTGGCTTTTCTTGTTTCATTCTATTGCTAAGCATTCTCTACTTTCTCTTACTCCCTAGACCTCTATTATTCCAAGATGTCAACTTCATTATAAAAGATTTGTAAAGGAGTAACTGGCTAGTTCTTTCATCTTACCTAAATCAATCATCAGCTTTCCACACTCCATCAAGAGTTCATTCTACCTTTTCCTCCCTCTTTTCTTGCCTGGGTTTCTTGTAGCTAGTCCCGGTGTAGCTTTCATCATTTTCACCCCTCGGTTGTCCTGCTTATCTATGTTGTTCCCTCTCTCTATCTTCCCAGCTTGCGTTTTCCATAGAAACAGCTGTTGTATTCTGCTGAGTTCTTCTTGAGGTAGCGAATCTACTCCCCCTATAGTACCCTGCCTCAAGAATCCTTCTAGGTCTAGGTTTTCTTTATCAAGAATTTCTAGTAGTTCATGGTCCTCTGGGTCCGTATCATTCTGGGTCATTTCTTGATCCATTTCTTGTTCAGCGTCGCTCATAGTGGCTTCTTTTTGGTACTCATTATTTTGTGTTTGTTCCAGGTTTCTTTCCTTCTCCTTTTCTACAGAACTCCCTTCCATTATTTGATCTTCTATAGTTATCTTTTCCTCTTCCTAGAGCACCTGAAAACTATTCTGCCTGAACTGTTGTCCTTCGCTCTGCTGATTTTTCGGTCCTCTTTTACTTCCTTTGCCTTGGTTAACCACTTTCTGGAAGCTATCTGATTCTTTCATTGTGTTGATTCCTCTTTTGTTTATTTCTCTATTGAGTGGACAGTCTCTGAAAAGATGTCCATGTTCATGGCATTTGCGACATCTGAATGGAATGTGCTCATAATCTACTGTTTGCACCCATTCTTCATCAAAAACTTCCAAGATTATCTCCTCCGGTAGAGCTCCTGATAGATCCATGTCTACACATATTCTAGCAAAGGAAGTATATTTTCCCCTTCTAGTGGCTTCAGAGGCTTTAACATAGCGACCTAATTTATTGCCTATGGCTACTAACGATTCATTTTGCCAATAATCAAGAGGTAGAGAGTAGATCCTTACCCAGACTGGCATTGAAGTAAAAGTTTCCTTCTCTGGAACAAAGTTCATCATCCATGGTCTCATGTAGAGCCCCGCAGCAGCATAGAAGTAAGGCCCTCCTTCAAATATTCTGTCCTTGTCTTCAATATTAGTGAACACCACCGTAAAGAAACCCTTCGACCCAAGATGAAGATCTATGCTCCCTTTAGGTTTCCAGTGGTATTTAATCCACGACTGTAAAGTTTTTTTAGTGGGCCATAGTCCCATGAACTTAAAAATGATGGCATATGTCCCCATGTGCTCCCTGTGCGCTTGTAGCTCAGGATTATTTAAAATAACCTTGGGAGTTGTGTCTGTTTTGGGTTTGCAGGGTCCCTTGCTTTTCTTGTCTTTAGTTTCCTATTTTTTGTCTTCTACCTCTATGTCTTTTGTGCTATGTTGACCCTGTTCTATGGGTTTTTCTGTTCCCTCTTCCGTGCTTCTTTTACCTTCCCCCCCTGTTTCCCTATCATTTTCTAGAGGCTTCTTGCCTCTGCTAGCCACAACCTCCTTATAGGAGGGAGTGGAGCCCCCTCCTCTACCGCCCTTCATAGAGCCCTCTGACTGCTCCTGTTTGCACTGGACGCTGATCGCTCTTCACTGTTCCACCTGCAGCCCCATGAACAATGTCTCTTCATTGAAGCTTACTTACATCTGGTCCTTATTAGTCCATACATTCACCAACCAATCAATAACTAAATAATTCATAACAAGAGCCGCAAATGGTACACATCATATAACCAACATATAAACAGAAAATAACCAACATCGGAACTCAACCACAATACCACCAATATAATTACTATAAGTATAAATGAATCATAGTAGAAGAATATATCGTATCAATTTTTCAAAATAACAACCAAGTCAGGGACTTCAATGTACCACCTCACCATAGATTGGGCTGAAGCAAATCTCTCTTTCATCCAATCATCCCCTCCCATATTACAATAATGAATGTGGGATCTCATGGAATAAACCAAGAGGAAACCAACCAAGGCTTCCAGAGGCCATACCACCTTAACCCTCAACCACAGTTATTCCACCTCTAGGGTTAGACATAATTAACACAAAGCAGATCATCTCTACCCAAGTTGTCCAAAGATCTAGGAACTAGTAACTCAACCCATAACCTTCCAGGGCTGCATAGCATTTATCCAGCTTGGCTCTAGGGACTAGTAACTCAAACCACCAAGGGCTCCAAAGTATTTTCCCTAACTTAGGCTCCAAGACTAAGAACTCAACCCAAGTGGTTCTAATGCTTCAAGAGCATTTGTTCCATCCCACATCCATAAGGAATTATGAGCACCAACCATAAAACAATCAAGTGGAAAAACCATGAACACCATGACTATATATGAAATGGCAAGGTAAGGCAAGGCTAAAACTAATATCAATCCAAGAAATCCTCCATGCCAATGATTAAAAATAACCAAATAATCAGATGCATACACCATGCATCCATAAATCAACAAGGAAAACACACATGCAATCTATTACCTACAAAACAATCTAGTTGTAGTTGATGATCCACTTGTTCCCTTGCACTTTCCTTCTTTCTCCAAATCCAATGTATGCCAAAGTGCTCGAAGATTTCTCTATTGTTCAAGAGTATGATAGAATGATAGAATAGAAGAGAGATCCAGCCAAAAAATTTTGAAATCTAACCAACAAAAGGTCAACTAAAAAAAATTGTGAACTGATCCTCAAAATCCTTTTTTATCATTAAGGCCTCTTAGTTTTCTTCATTTTCCTTCAATTTTCCTCACATGAAAATGTGTGACCCTTCATCTCCCTATTTTCCTATTTTCCTTTATTTTCATAAATAAAATGGCAATTGTTGGCTCTTTGACCTTGGTAATGCCTTTTCCAATTTCCATAGCCATGAATTAGTCACCCGTGATACCCATCACTACGTTTTTTCCAACATTCAACTTGGAATATGTGTCCCATGACCTTGGTATTATTTTTATTTACATAAAAAAACAACCAGGGGTTGTTACACCTTAGTTCTAGTGGTGTTTTCCTTAATCACACTACCAATAATGTCAGTCAGTACACTATTGTTATTGAAATCCTTTAGGAGGCTATTTCTCTCAACACATCTCGCTTAGTGTTTAGGTTAGATCCCCAATTGGTGGTTATACATCTTAATAATCTTCATAATATTTGCAATTCATTGTTTCTTTGCAAGCTTTTGAGGGTCAGTATTTTGGAGAATTATTTTGGGCTTATTAGGTATGAACATGTCCTAAGAGCATCTAACATTAGCTAATTCATTGAAAAACTATGTGTTATATTGGAATTTGTCATATTAATTTTATTTAAAATCATGCATGTACATTTCCACAAAATATTTACACAAAAACATCAAATATGTTGAAAAAACCAAAGGAATATATATATATATATATATATATATATATATATATATATATATATATATATATATATATATATATATATATATATATATATATAGATATAGATATATATACTATCAAGTTTTTTGGTACATAAAAAGAGTCCCAAATCTCATATGTTTATACAAAATGACTACTATAGAGCCTAACCATGACACCCTAAGACGAATATTTGTTCACTAGTCCTCTTCTTGAGATTGCCAATCATGATAAAACACTACTACTCATGCTAATATCCTCAATGGTACTAGGAATCTCTTTGGCACACCCATAATATTCATGTTACATGCCCGGGTTAAAAGATCATGTAATAAATTTAATAAAATCAAAATAAGACCAAGGTCATGGGACACCTATTCCCAGCAGAATGTTGGGCAAAACATCATAGTGGGTGTCACCTTTGGTTAGTATGGCTAAAGAAATTAGCAAAGGCATTGGCAAAGGAAAAAAGGCATTAATTTATAGTATTTATGAAAATAAAGGAAAATAGGAGAAAAGGGAGATGAAGGGTCATAGATTTGCATGAAAGGAAAATTGAAGGAAAATGAAGAAAATAGAGGCCTAAATGATAAAAAGGATTAGGAGGATTAGTTCACTGCTTTTTTTTCAGTTTGGATTTGGAATTAGTTTCAAAAAGAGAATAACACCAAGAGGAGAAAGGAAAAAGGGAAATGAAAACAAAGGAAGGACAAGGAAAGAAAAGGACAAGCAATGAAGGTTGGATCAAGTAGCTTCAACAAGAGGATTTACGGGTAACATGTGGCATGTGTGATTTCCTAGATGGTTAGTGAATGCATGGAACTTGAATTTGTGTATTTGGTTCTTTGTTATTGTAATCGTTTTTGTCAAGTTTGGCAATGGTTTCATCCTTTCCTTGGCATTTCCATGTAGCCATGGTGTGATGTGATTCTTTTTTCAGTTGAGCTTTGGATTGTCATAAGTTTTTGGAATCAGATGAGCTGGTCTTAGGAAATTTCCAAGGGTTGGGGGTGGAGGTGGTTTAATCTGTAGGAAGACCTTGATAGGTGGGTGGAGACAAGAAAATTACTCAATGTACTGGTGAAGAAACTCTGAGGCATCCAAGCTTGTTTTTGGCTTAGTGGTCTCTTGATTGGTTTTCACAGGATCACAATATCCTGAGGGTGGAGGTGGTTTAATCTCTGGGAATCCCTGGTTGTTTATATCTTGAGTTCGTAAATTCATGCTTGGAATATGGAATGAGGGTGATTGGTTAAAAGAAATATTTGTTTCAACACAATATGTGTGTTAAGAATCTGTAATTTTCTGAGGTTGTAGAAAAAATAAAAAATCTAACCACAAGCCTACTTTGGAAGCTAAGATATAGCCTTGCCAACTTCAAAGAGGACTCTCTTTGTAAGATTTAACTTTGTTTATATTCAATATTAGGCTAGTTATGATTTTTCAAAGTTTTTTTTCAATTTGATTGGTTGATTAAGTTCCTGAACCTTCCATTGGGCTATTGAGTCTATAGTTTAAAGGGGGTTTGTTTCAAATTTTAGAAAGGAGTTTAACAGGGCAAGGTAGCTAAACTAATTGGATCCTTTATATTTAAGTGAAATGGAATGGAAGAAAATACATAAGTTCAATAGAAGTTAAAGAGAAATTAAGAATTCCTTAACATGATATCAGAAGAAAACATGGAAATTATTTTCAACCAGAAGAACAGTGTATTTTTCAACAAATTTTGTTCATCAATTTTCTGTAAAATAATTCAGATTCAAGAAACACAAGTCTGGAAACAACATAGTAAAACATTAACATTGTAAGAAGCACATCACCAGATAATATAACACATGAATCCTGTGAAGAATGTCCTCTTTATTACTAATCATCCCATCAAATATAAAATAGTACAATAGTGTTCTGGGATGCAACAATCCACGCAGTAATCAACCCTTGATACTTCTAAAAGAGAAGTATTTATAATATATTTAAAAAATATCCTATCAAAACCGACTAGGATGTATTTATGAATTCCTAAGCTGAATCTATCTAATTTATTACAAATATTTAGGAAATTTTGAATTGTATGTAGTGCTGGCACTAAATTCATGGAATCGATGTCTGCCTGGCCCTTTGAATTCTGCCATGTTGTTGATGCTGAGCTATACAACCAAATCCATTGCTTACTCCTATAATTCACATAATTTATCCACCGCTGATCACTTGGAATAATTGTGTTTAGTAACTTTCTGTAAACTTTGTCGACCTTAGTGTATTTAGCAAATGTTGGTTCGGAAATGAATATGTGTTTCATTTCATACTGAATGTCTAGGTCATATGATAACGCTTCCAAGAACACTTTTCCTATCATGCTGATTCTTCCAACTGTAACCTTCGAACTGTCTTTGGCCTTGGTCATTAGTTTCTCACTGTAATCAGACCACATACTTAGCTTATCATTTATTACCAATAAATTAGGAAGTCCCTTTTTGTAGAGAGGCTCCAACTTCTTAAAGAATCTATGTACAACAGTGTCCAGAATTTGACACTTTTCTTCAAGCCGCCTCACCAAATTTCTCTTATTCAACACCTTCTTGACTTCCAGTATTGTTATTGTTCTATCTTGAATGTCCAACTCTTCTAATTCTTGTTTGTTTTTAGAGTTGAGGAACTTTATGAGCTCAGTAGCTTCCCTGGGTCTATCACCCAACTATTTTTTGACTTGTTCAGTGGCTTCATTAGACCTTTCGATCAGTTCATGTTGCTCAAATATAATCTACATTGAAGGCTAGATATCTATCATATCTTCATTGATCTATTTCCAAATATTTTCTTTGACTTGGGCCAAGGTATTACCCATGGCAGTGTCTTCCTCCATCTGCTGCAATATATGGGAAAGTGTCTGGGATTTGTGTACTTTTGTTAGGAGGGCATTCTCAAATCTTTTTTTTGCTCCTGTAAGGTCTTCAACTCCTGACTTAGTTTCTTTATTTCTTCTCCTTATATAGACATGTTTTCTAGGGATTCAACCAACTTAATTTAATCATCTGCAATTGAAGAAGGAGGTACTGTAGAAGAGGATGCTCCTAATGTTGTAGATATTGTAGGAATACCTATTTGAAGTATAGATGAAATTGGTATTGTATCAATAGGAACTACTGCTAGTTGAGATTTCTGCTCCTTCTCTTTTATCATCTTATCCATCTCTGCTTCCATATCCTTGATTTGTGCACTCTCCTCCACTAGGAGCTTCAACATTTCTTATTTCTGTAACTCTGTCTCTCCTAACTCCTTTGCTTGGGGATATTCATTCGCAAGAAGCTTCAATCGATTCTTCAGGGCTGCTATGTCAACATTCTTCTTCTTGATAATTTCTTCCATGGCCTTTGAATTTTTAGGATCAAAACTTGCTTTAATCACCATTTCATCCAAATATTTAATTTTGTTGTCTTTAGCAAGAGAGGAAACTTTGTCCAGTTCCAGTTGAGATTGAACATTATTTACAGAAAGTTGTAATTTGGAAGTAGTGAGAGAAGTATGTGTGAAGGTTGAGTAGACCATTTCTCTTGTCTGCCTATGCATTTCCATTTGATCCAAAGGATTAACATCCTTTGCCTCAAACTCAAAGGTAGTATGCTTGAAGTCAACTGCTGATTTTGGTTGTGGAACCTAGGCTTGTAAGAATGCCATGTGCATTCTTCCCTTCTTTGTGTCATAGGCTGAGATGAGCCTATGCTAGATTGAGGAAGATTGTTTCCTAAATTGAGTAGAGATGTTGTCATGAATGGATTCATTCCTCTGTTTAATCTCTTTGTATCTTTGGAAAATATCCAACTGCCTTTGTTCTCTGGATGACTCTGGTGTGTGAGGTATTGTAGCTGGAATGTCTTTAGTAGTTGAGGATGATGGAGAATTGGTGGTACTCCTATCAAACTTAAAGGTTTGAAGGCCAGAGAGTACAATGGTTCCCTCTATTTCCTCTAGTGGTGGAAAGTATATATTAAAGCCGGTCTTAACCTTCTTTGTATATATCTTAAATTATTTGGCTGAGACTTTTGTGACTAAAGGTGATTCCCCCTCTCTAGGTCTCTTCTCAGTCTTTTCTCTGGGTATAGGAGTCTTTGAGGCAATCCTTGAAAGTACTTTCTCTTCAGCCTTTTGCAATGTGTTCTCTACCCAATTTTGTTGATTCATGTACTTCTCTATTTTTGGTATTTGGGTATGCACATAGGTAGTTTCCTGCTGTTCCACTCTTAGCTTAGAAATTACCCCAAAGGGATCATAAGACCATGTAAAACTAAGGGAAAAATGCATTTCTTTTAGCATGAGGGTCTACTTCCTCTCCTGCTAGTCTACTGTTATAGATAAAAGGTCCTATCTGTGCCTTGATTATGAATTGGGACCTCTTTTTGGCTACCACAAAATGGATATTGTATGAGTACATTATTTTCCTAATGTATTCCAAGGAAAATATCCTCATTGGAAGGTACTCGGGAAACTTATATGGTGGTAGCTTTGAGCCATAAAATCTGATCTCTGTCAATGATAGGTATATGTACCAATCACTTGTCTTCACCTGTTCAGTGAGCTATAACACTTTCTGAATATCTTCACTGATTCTTGGAACCTACTAGCCACTCAGAAAACAAGTTGTTGGATACACAAACTGATTAATAAAATATGTAAATTTGAACTCCTATGATTGTTTTATGATCATGGAGGTTGAAAAAATAATGGAGTGAGGCTCTCATTGCTGGTCGAGCTTGTATACTACAAAGGGAAACTTGTCTGTCTAGAATAAAATGAACATATACATAATAATTGAAGAATATCTGAACATTCCTTCTATTAAAAACTAAAGGAATTGTTCATGAATAACATCAGCAAGGAAGTGACCATAGTCAAAGGTTATTGATAGCCCTTCCTCTATAAAAAGAGTGCATAAAAACCCTAGAATAGGCTCATCTACCCATTCATCTCAATAGTAACCAAGTAAGCATGACAAGATAGAGATAATTTGTTTGGTTCTTTGAAGGAAAATAGAAGAGGGATAAAGGGGATTCTTCTTGGGGAGTTGAGAATCTTCTGGTTGGAAGACCTCAAATATTTTAGCTCTCTGAGGAAAGGTGATTTTTTGGTATATTTCTTTAATAAATTCGAGGGAAAAGGGAGTCAGAGAGTCACTATAGGGGACCTACAACATTTGGTTTATACTTTCAGAGGTGATGGTGAAAAGGTTTTCACCATTGGGGGAGATGATAGCCCTCTTACCTGAAAGGTAAGAGGCATGACATTTGAGGAAGAATTTGGGAAAATAGTAAGACTAGGGGAAAACGAATAAGGGGAGTTTAGACTACCAAAGGCTAATTTCATTAAACTAGTCAAGGTAATTGTCACAGAACCAACAGCGTAATTTGAACATATCTAATTCACACTGTCCTTCAGAAATCTTGTAATATTGGTCAGCAAGAGGGATGTGTTCAAAATCCACAGATGGGGTGAACATAGGATTCAACACAGTGATAGTTTTGGGGACCATAGTGGTAACAAAATGAAAGTGAGAGAAGGTGACATAGGGAATTTGCAGATGGTTATAATAAATTTCATAGGACAAATCTTGGAGGAAATATCTATGTAAACAGTTGTCGATAGGCGAGAACACAGTGGGCAGGAGCAATTTAACAATAGGAGTATGAGAAAGGGATGTGAGTTAGAGGAGGAATGGAGCTTTATAGACTCATAACTGAAGTGGGTCCTTGGATAAATAACTATTGGAAGCTGCATTTACTCAAGAAATGAGAAGGATGTAATGGGAGGGAGTTGTAACGGAACTGGCGTAATGGTTGTCAACGTGGTGGTTTAGGATAGGTAGATGGGGGCACAGGGCCATTTGGTGGGAAGTGATAGGAGGAGGGAATACGTGGTGGTAGTGGAGTGGCAGTTTAGCAGGGTTGTGGTAGATGAACTTTGGTGGGAATGCAAGAAATAATGGGATGGAGGAAACCAATTTCGGTGTGGGGGGATAGCTATTTCTGGTATTTGAGGGAGGGGTCCAAAATCACAAGGGGAGGACACATAGCAATAGGAAATTTCTTTTCGGACCTCCCCCTCACTGTTAAAGGCAATCACAACGGTGGTGTCTAAAAAGGATTAAGGGTTGTTAGATGTGAAAGTGATTGCGACTGGGGGAGGTTAGCTGAGTGAAGTTTAACGTCAGTGGCCCCACAACGTTTGATGTGTGCATATATTTTTACAATAAGGTCAGATTTTGGACAAGTCACAATATTTACAAATAGTTTTTTATAGAAAGAGTTTGAGTTTTCCTAAACTAGTCTAACTTACCCAATTAGGGTGCATTTGAGAGTGAAAACCCTGTTTATTTTTCCATTTTTAAAGGACTAGGAGAATCCATTCAAATCACTAAACTAACCAGCTACATTAATCTAGATTAAGTTGTTGGATTAATTTATTCATCTATTATAACTATCTAATCTCAGCCAAGATTACACTATTTGGCTAAGTTATTCACTCTAATCTATTTTACATAAATTGAAATTTCCTTGAACATGATTAAACTGTATGTTTCAAACAACAAAATTATTGTGGCATTTTAAACAAGCTGCACACAATTTCATGAATTTATTCACTATAAAAGTATTGGACTATCAATGGCACTTCAACTGGCATCACTTTCACATTTATTCTTTTTTTGTGGGGTTCTTTTATCATTTCGTTTTCTTTTTCTATTTTTTCAATTTACACCCTATTTTCATTTTTTATTTTCATTTTCCTATCTTTTTCTAGAAATTATTTTCAATATGCAATATTATTTACAAACTAAAATACTGAAAGGAATCATTCAATCATCCTTTGATCCTATAAATTATGGGACCATAACAGTGGCTCCAGCTGGGGATGACACTCTCCATGTGAGGTGTCAAGAACAATAGACTAGTAGCATTGGATCCTTATCTTCAATGTTTGACTGCATATGATCTTTTTGTGTTTGTTGTAGATACGGTGGAAAAATGAATAAAAGCTTAGGGCCTTCTCTATGGGCTTCAACTTTCATACATAAGCTACCCAATCATGACAGTACAAAGTAAATGGTATCTACAACGGGTGTGGTAAAAACTATTTTTAGTCCTAAAAAATATAATTCTTTAGCATCCTTCCATTGAAAGGTCCTCCATGTAGCTTTGTTCTATCCATGTCCTTTAGAAAAAATGCATTATTACCCCTGTAAGCATGAATAATGTAAGGTCCCATCCATAGATTGTTAAAATTACTATGCTTTCCTTTCTCTTCTCTTCTGGAATCCAATTTCAGAACGTGATTGCCAATCTGAAAATAATCAACCTTAGTTCTTTTGTCAAAAGTCTTCTTGATTATTTCTTGGATCAATTGAGTTTTGTTGTTGACCTCCTTTCTTGGCTGCTGTAAGTGAATAGTTTGGTTTATTCTCCTATGTAAATCATTTGGTTCAACCTCCAATTCTTGAAGCATTTTCAAAACAAGAATTCCCAACGAGGTTGGAAAAACAACATCTATTCCATAAACTAGCTGGTATGGAGACATGCCTATTGACTTCTTGGTAGTAAGCTTGTCTTCCCATAATGCATTCACAAGTTTATTGTGTCATGATCTCTTGTTCTCCTGCAACAACTTCTTAATAATATTAACCAAGATTTTATTGGAATATTTTTCCAGTCCATTTCCATGAGGGTAATAGGCTGTAGAATGTCCCAAATTTATCTCATATTGGTTACAAAAATCTACAATCCTCTTCGACCTGAATGCTGTAGTGTTATCTACGATAATTTTTCTAGGGCATCCAAACCTTGAAAATTTATTGTTTTCTAGGAATTTAATGATGAATGCATCATAGGCTTGTCTAGTTGGTATGGCTTCTATCAATTTTGTAAAGTAGTCAATGGATGTAAGAATCCACTTATGTTTGGCAGAAGAGGTAGGGTGAATTTATCCTATAAAGACAAGGCCCCATTATTGGAAAGGAGTTTCAACAGATATGGGCTTTGAGGGTAGAGAAAATAGTTTTGTTTTCCCTTAGAATATTTGGCATGAGGTGACTCTTTTTTGGACATCAAAAAATAAAGTGGGCCAATAATCACTTGCACTCAGGATTTTGTTGGAAATAGTCTTCCAGTATAGGTGTCCACCACAGTCTCCTTCATGAAATTCCTGCATCACTTTATCTGCTTCATCTTTCAACAAACAGTTTAGTAAAACACCAACAACATATTTCTAATATAGATTTTTATATAGAATACAAATTTTGACAGCTTTGAGTTTAATAAATCTAGCTTTCATTTTAGTCAAACTAGGAGGAGCTTGTAAATTATATAGAACATAAATAATGTCTACATACCAGGGAGAGGTAGCAAACACTTTTTTTGCTATGGAGTCTCCAGCTCATCTAGTTCATTGAAAATTGATAGAAAAATGATATCCAATGCATGTAAATTTGATTCAGCCATTAATTTTTCTAACCCCTGACCCTTAATGTGTTTGGTGGGTCAAATTTCAATATCATATTCTAATATAACAATAATCCACTTACCCCTTTTCCCATCAGGATCATTTTGGGTCAATATATCTTTTACTACTACATTTGGGACAAATGCAATTATACGTGAATGGAGAATATACACTCTAAAGTCTTTTATCGCTTTTACGAGGGCAAAAGCTTGTTTTTCCATGATTTCATATTTTAATGTTGCATCTCTCAAAGCTTTGCTAAATAAAGCAATAAGTTGTTAATGTCCTTCATTATTCTTTTGTAAGAGAACTACAATAATGGTATTCTCAGAAGCAAACGAGAAAATCAGAAAGTCCTTTGTAAAATCTAGACTAATTAATACAAGAGCCAAAGTTAAAGCCTATTTTACCTTGTTAGATTACTGCTTAGCTTCAATGTTCCATTTCACCTCAGTGTCTTTCCTCAACATGTTGATTATATTCTTTAAAAGTTTGGCTAGATTAGGAATGAATCTCCTCATGAAATTTATCTCTCCAATGAAATATTGAACTTCCTTTACATTCCCCGGGGGATTAATTTTCAATATAGCTTCGATTCTATTGGGATCTATTTTGACTCCTTCTTCTGAAATTATGTGTCCCAATGGTTTTCCTTCTTGTAAACCGATCAGTGTTTTCTTCGAGTTGAGAGGAGATACCAAATCTCCTACATTTTTCAAAAACTCTTCCTATAGGTGATTTAAGTGTTCCTCATTTGCTTTCAAAAAAATAGTGATGTCATCCAGATATATAACTATAAAATGACCCATTTCATTAGCAAAGGTGAAGTCCATTTCTCTCTAGAAAGTGGCACCAACATTCATTAGACCAAAAGGAATTTTCACATACATGAAAGTGCACCAGGGTGTAGTAAACAATGTCTTCTCTTCGTCGTCTAAGTGTATTAAGACCTGGTTATATACAAAAAATCCATCTAACAGAGAAATATTGCTAGATCCAACCACCTTCTACAGAATGTGGTCCATCTTGGGCAGAGGGAAATTATCTTTTAAAGAGGCTTTGTTCAAATTTCTGAAATCAATACAGAGTCTAATTTCACCTGTCTTTTTTCGAATGGGAACCAAATTTGACACCCACTTGGAATATCTTAAGGGTACTATGATATTTTCATCATACATTCTTTTAACCTATTTTTCAATAAGAGGTATAGGCATTGGGTTGATTCTCATTAATTTCTATTTAAAAGGTTTATGATATTCTTTTAAGAGAATTTTGTGTCGTATAATGATGGTGTCATAGCACTTTAGATCCTCATAACTCTAGGCAAAGACATTAATGAATTCTTTGAACAATTTAATGTACTTCAGCTTTTCTGCTGGGGTAAGGATTTGGACAGTTTTATTATCTTAGGTTTTTGTTGAGTTCCAATATTATGTTCCTCAACTCCAATTCTAGTGGGTTCAATTTTGGGTTTCCTAGCTACGTCATTAAATTCAAACAAGTATTCTAATGGAACTAGTCCTTTAGGCAAGATATCGTCTTTCAACTGTAAAATTTATGTTTCTTGTTTCTCTTCATCTATTTCATTCAATTATAATTTATTCACACTATTATGTACAATATCTTCAAAATCAATTTCAGAATCTATATAAGCGTCTTCAAATTCATCCTTAAATGAAAAAAATTATCAATTTGGGCATCATTTCCAAAAACCTCCCAGTATCGAATGTTATCAGGTATAGTAGGTCTATTTTCACTTCAACAGTATATTGGCAAGTAGGATGAAATCATAATTTACAAGTACTTGTGGAAGTAGCAAGACCATCAGGCATAACGTTTTGATCTCTCAAAACCATAGACAAACTATATTCAATAAAAGAATTTAGGAAATCCAACACAACATTTCTATAAGCTCTCATTCTTGGATGTTTTACAGAATATTCTCCTTTGATTTGTTTAACTACCAGTTTAGAATCTCCATGAACGGTAATTTGTTTAGCACCCAGCTTTTTTAAAAGTTGTAACCCTAATATTAAGGCTTCGTACTCTACTATGTTACTAGAACATTGAAATTCAATTTATAGGAATGACCCTCTGAGTGATGAGTTCTCGAATTAGAAACCCATACACCATATCCTAACCCTTCTTTGCTAATAGATACATCAAAACTCAAATTCCATAAAGTTTCATCTGAGTTATCATGTTCACTGACTAATGTTTCGCATTCCTCAGTGTGATATAACGCAGTGTTTTGATTAGGAACTTATTCCTGTGCATTTCCATCATTATACAAAATAAATGAGTCAAGATCAAAATGAACATAATATAAGGGATAATTAGTAGGTCTCTCTTGAGTTGTGGCCATGAATTTTATGAGTTTTTCCCTATAGAATCTTCTATTCTAACCAAAAACTTGAATTGTAGTGTAGGTCATATCCATTTGGAGGGTTCCCTATAATTTAGCTCCCCATGAGCGAGAAATTGGCATGCCATATTTAGGAGGTATGTCAATAACAACTATGTCCATTACCACACTCTTAGCTTGTATTTGGACTATGTTGACACATAAATCCTTAATAAGTCTAAGGCACTTTACTTGACGGGTATCAAATGAATACATGTATTTTTATCTTCTTGTAATATCAAATCCCAATTTTTCCATGATTACCTTGGGCATGAGATTATGAGAGGCTCTTGAGTCAAGCATAGTGTTGTGTAAGATTTTATCATGAATGGTTAAGCTAGCATAAAATGGACGAACATCTCCATCTTGAAGTTTACCATCGACTTCTAGGCCAAACAATATTTTAGGTTGATCATATGATACATTGATTGTATCAGTATTTTCTCATATGCTTAAAGCTTTCATTACCTAGGATATGTATGTCATTTTGTTCATCCGTTCTGTTAGGGAAATGGATATTTTGAGCTTTGACAATTCATGTTCTATATTAAATGATGTCTGAGTTTTGTTAAAATTGGCAGATTCTTGTTTATCAGCCAAATCCTTTTATGATATGTCTCTTGGTTGGCAAGTGGTGGGATCATTTATTTGAACCGATTTGGATGCAATATATAGCAAGAATATCAATGTTCTTCTTAGCAGGTGTCTCGACTGAACTTTTTGGGTGGAGCATCAGGTGTTTTCCTACTCCTTAGATTGTATTGTTTATGGACTTCCATAATGGAATTTTCAAAACCTTTTTTATACTCTTCTGATTCTTCAGACTCTATTTCATCTTGGGATAGCAGAAAAAGGTCTTGTTCTTCTTGAGTAAGAAATTTTGAATCATTATCTTTAACTCCCATTAAATTTATTTGAGTATCATCTATTTCATCATCTATCTCTGCCTCATCATCTATATAGTTTTCTTGGAAAGGGGGTCTTACCTACTAATCTAGACCTTTTCAGTCTCTTTGTTTGATCTGGGGTTGGTTTCTCCTAAAGTTTGGATTTATGATTTGATCAATTTGGTTTTCTCTAGGAGGGTCCCTATCAGATATGCTTATCCTATCCATCATTTTCTCCATAGTTCTTAGTATACTCTCTATTTTATAATCAATGGTAGAAGAAGATGAAGGTTCATCTTTTATTGTGACTCTTTTTTTAGATTTCAATTTAGCTTTTTTGGCCAATAAATTAGCCTCAACTTTGAGCGCATTTGCTTTAATTTCCTCTAAGGTCATGGGATCTCTCCCTCAGCTAATAAGCTATATCAACATCGAATCCTTCTAGGAAATGTATCAAAGCCAAGCTTGGGGGAGGTTTAATGGCAGCTGAAATTGCATTGTAAACCTTATTAAATCTATCAAAATATTCCTCTACATTTTCATTGTCCTCTCTTAAGGTTCTTGTATTTATTAAGGATCTATAGAGGGCTCTTTTTAGTTTCCCACCTATTTAGGAAAGATTGGTGAAAAATAACAAGGTCAGCTATTCTACCTGTTGCTAAGTTTTTGAACCATTTTCTTACCTCTCCACCTAAGCTCTGGGAAAAAAGCCTTAGTTTCACATCATTCTCATCTACTTCATGAAGATCAAAGAAGTCGTTCATTTTATCTATGTACTGTTGTGCATTGATAGCACCAATGAAACTAGGGGATCATAACGAGCAACAATGATGGGTGGAATAATGTGTTTTCTTAAGGGAGGTGAAGATATAGGATTTGTGGGAATAGGTTGGGTTACTATTTGTGATACTACTGGATGAGTAGCATAAATTATAGAAGGGGTGGGGAAATTGATGTTGGATGAACAAATTGGGAAGAGAAAGCTGATGTTGCAATAGTAAGAGAAGAAAGTTCAACAGATCACTGAATATATGCTTGGTGCACAACTTGATCAAGTGCTGACACAAGATCCTGCAATTTGTCAAAGTATTGGAGGGCTTGTTGGTCCAAATCATGTTCAACAGATGGTTCTACATGTTTATAAGGCTGAAGAATAGATTCATCAACCACTGTCTGATCAAAAAAACCTTCAGACTTGGTCCTAAATAGACTATGTTCAAAAGGTAAGTCAAACTTAATATCTTGTATGGTATCGAGGTTGTCAAGAAGGGAATTTTCCGTAGAAAGGGGGTTGTTACTTCGTTGCCTTTCAGTTGGACTTCTTTTCATTAGTATCTTTTCAGGATCATCTAAAATTTCGGGTGGTTCTGAATCACGATTAGATTTGGTATAAATTGTTTTCAGAGACAGATCTTAAAAGTGAGGAACAACCTCTAATCATTTGATTCTTAAATTTGAATAAATGTTCTTCCTAAAATGAAGTGTTTAGGAACTAGGGAAATTAAACTTATTAAAATGAAATGAAGGATTGTTTTAAGTCCTTAGTATGGTCGCTAAAATGTTCTAAAATCTGGATTATTTGATAGTGGAGTCACCCTAAAGAATTTGAAGCTCTCGATACTTTGAACCTAGAGTCGCCAAGTGAATGATACAATTTTCTTGTGTTTGATCACTTTCCACCATCAGTAATTAGATCTAGAACTTGATATTCTTTTCTGGGGAAGATTAAACCAAAGATTCTGGGTTTGATCGCTAGTATGATCACCATAATGTTAGAACTCTGTAATTTTCCAAGGTTGCAAAAGAAAATCACAAAGGTAACTACAAACATACTTTGGAAGCTAGGATCTAGCCTTGCTAACTTCAGAGAGGGCTCTCTCTCTAAGATTTAACTTTGTTTATATTAAATATTAGGCTAGTTATGATTGTTCAAAGTTTTGTTTCAATTTTGTTGGTTGATTAAGTGCCTGAACCTTCCATTGGGCTATGGAGTCTATAGTTTAAAGGGGATTTGTTTTAGCTTTTAGAAAGAAGTTTCACAGGGAAAGGTATCTAAACTAACTGGATTCGTTATATTTAAGTGAAATGGAATGGAAGAAAAGATATAAGTTCAATAGAAGTTAAAGAGAAATTAATAATTCCTTAACATGATATCAAAAGAAAACATATAAATTATTTTCAGCCATAAGCAGAGTGTATTTTTCAACAAATTATGTTCATCAATTTTCTGTAAAATAATTCAGATTCAGAGAACACAAGTATGGAAATAAAGTAGTAGAATATTAACAGTGTAACAAGCACATACACTAGATAATCTAACACATGAATCATGTGAAGAATGTCCTCTTTATTACTGATCATCCCATCAAATAGAAACTAGTACAATAGTGTTCTGGGATGCAAAATTCCACGCAGTAATCAACACTTGATACTTCTAAAAGAGAATTATTTATTGGATATTTACAAAATATCCTGTCAAAACTAACTAGGATTTATTTAGGAATTCCTAAATTGAATCTATCTAATTTACTAAAAATCTTTAGGAAACTTCGAACTGTCTGTAACAATGCCACTAAATTCATGAAACCGTTGTCTATATGTCCCTTTGAATTCTGTCGTGGTGTTGATGCTGAGCTATACAATCAAATCCACTGATTACTCCAGTCATTCACATAATTTATCCCAACGCTTCTCACTTGGGATAGTTGTCTTCAATAACTTTCTGTAAACTTTTTCGACCTCAGTTTATTTATAAAATTTTGGTTTGGAAATGAATATGTGTTTCATTACATACTGAATGTCCAGGTCATATGATAACGCTTCCGAGAATGCTTTTCCTATCATGATGATTCTTCCACCTATAACCTTCGAACTCTCTTTGGCCTTGGTCATTATTTTTTCACTGTAATCAGACCACATACTAAGCTTATCATTTATTACCAATAAATTATGAAGTCCCCTTTTGTAGAGAGGCTCCATCTTTTTAAATAATCTCTATACACCAGTGTCCAGAATCTGACACTTTTCTTCAAGCTGCCTTACCAAATTTCTCTTAGTCAGGACATTCTTAACATCCAATATTGTTTTCATTCTATGTTCAATCTCCAACTATTCTAATTCCTATTTTTTTTAGAGTTCAGGAACTTGATTCACTTAGTAGCTTTGTTGGGTCTGTCACCCAACTATTTTTTGACTTGTTCAATGGCTTCATTAGACCTTTTGATCAGTTCGTATTGCTCAAACTAATTTGTATTGAAGGCCAGATATCTATCATATATTCATTGATCTATTTCAAAATATTTTCTTTGACCTGGGCCAAGGTATTAACCATGGCAATGTCTTTCTCCATCTGCTCCAATCTCTAGGAATGTGTCTCGGATTTGTGTACTTATGTTAGGAGGGTATTCTCAAATCTTGTTTTCTTCTCCTATAAGGTCTTCACCTCCTATCTTAGTTTCTTTATTTCTTCTCCATGTATAGACATGTTTTATATGGATTCAACCAACTTAATTGAATAATATGCAGTTGAAGAAGGAGGTACTACAGAAGAGGATGCTCCTACTTTGTAGTTGTTGTAGGAATACCTGTTTGAAGTAGAGATTTTATTGATACTGCATCAAGAGGAACTACTGCTAGTTGAGAGCTCTGCTCCTTCTCTTTGATTATCTTATCCATCTCTGCTTCCATTTCCTTGATTTGTGCACTCTGCTCCACTAGGAGCTTCAACATTTCTTCTTTCTATAACTCTGCCTCTCCTAACTCCTTTGTTTAGGGATCTTCAATTGCAAGAAACTTCAATTGCTTCTTTAGGGCTGCTATGTTAGCATTCTTCTTCTTAATAATTTCTTCCATTATCTTTGAATTTCCAGGATCAAAACTTGCTTTAATCACCATTTCCTCTAAATATTTAATTATGTTGTCTTTAGCAAGAGAGTAAACTTTCTCTAGTTTAAGTTGAGATTGAACATTATTTAAAGAAAGTTGTAATTTGGAACAAGTGAGGGCAATCT
Organism: Pinus tabuliformis; assembly: GCA_031772625.1. Lineage (NCBI taxonomy): Eukaryota > Viridiplantae > Streptophyta > Pinopsida > Pinales > Pinaceae > Pinus > Pinus tabuliformis. Next base: position 18,476,519 of record CM062811.1, read on the forward strand.
ATGTGAAGGTTGAGTAGACCATTTCTCTTGTCTACCTGTGCATTTCCATTTTATCCAAAGGATGAACATCCTTTGCCTCAAAGTCATAGGTAGTCTAGTTGAAGTGAATTGTTGATTTTGGTTGTGAAACCTGGGCCTGTAAGAATGCCATGTGCATTCTTCCCTTCTATGTGTCATAGGCTAAGATGAGCCTATGTTGGATGGAGGAAGATTGTTTCCTGAATTGAGAAGAGATGTTGTCATGAATGGCTTCATTCCTCTATTTAATCTCTTTGGATCTCTGGAAAATATCTAGTTGCCTTTGTTTTGTGGATGACTCTGGTGTGTGAGGTAGTGTAGCTGGAATCTCTTTAGTAGTTGAGGATGATGGAGAATCGGTGGTACTACTATCAACCTTAAAAGTTTTAATGTCAGAGAGTACAATGGTACCCTATGTTTCCTCCAGTGGTGGGAAGTCTATCTTAGAGCCTGTCTTAACCTTCTTTGTATATATCTTAAATTCTTTGGCTGAGACTTCTATGACTAAAGGTGAGTCCTCCTCTCTTGGTCTCTTCTCAGTCTTTTCTTTGGTTATAGGAGTCTCTAAAGCAGTCCTTGAAAGTACTTTCTATTCGACCTCCTACAATTTTTTCTATACCCAATTTTGTTGATTCATGTACTTCTCTATTTCTGGTCTTTGGGTATTCACATAGGGAGTTTCCTTCTCTTCCACTCTTAGCTTAGAAATTTCCCCGAAGGGGTCATAAGATGATGTAAAACTAAGGGGGAAATGAATTTGTTTCAATAGTAGGTCTGCTTCCTCTCCTTTTGCTCTGCTGTTGCAGATAAAAGGTCCTATTTGTGTCTTGATTCTGAATTGAGACTTCTTTTTGGCTGCCACAAAATGGATATTGTATGAGTGGATTATTTGCCTGATGTATTCTAAGGAAAATATCCTCATTTAAAGGTACTTGGGCAACTTATATGGTGGTATTTCTAAGCCGTAGACTTTGATCTTTGTAAATGATTGGTATAGGTACCAATCACCTACCTTCACCTGTTCAGTGAGCTGTAACACTTTCTGAATATTTTCACTGATTCATGGAACCTGCTCTCCACTCAGAAAACAAGTTAATGGATACACAAATTGATCAATAAAATATGTAAATTTGAACTCCTGTGATTTTTTTCTAATCTTGGAGGTCCAAAAAATAATGGACTGAGGCTCTCCTTGTTGGTCGAGCTTCTGTACTATAAAGGGAAACTTGTCTATTTGGAATAAAATGAACATATACATAAGAATTGAAGAATATCTTAACATTCCTTTAGTTAGAAACAAAAGGAATTGTTCATGAATAACATAAGCAAGGAAGTGACCATAGTCAAAGGTGACTGATAGCCCTTCCTCTGTAGAAAGAGTGGATAAAAAGCTAAAATAGGCTCATCTTCCCATTCATCTTAATAGTAACCAAGTAAGCATGAAAAGACATAGATAATCTGTATGGTTCTCTGAGGGAAAATAGAAGAGGGATAAGGGGGATTCTTCTTTGGGAGTTGAGAATATTCTGGTAGGAAGACCTCAAAAA